>VYXD01011920.1:254544-372519 GCA_013397195.1 Hylia prasina
AGAGAATTTTTTTATCTCTTTGGTTTTTTTTTTTTTCATTTTGGTTTTTGGAAAATACTGTTTTGTTTCCAACTTTTTGCTCTGCTAGAAGAAAATATTTTTGGGTTTTACCAGTAGATAGTACCACCATAAGAGATTTAATGTGCCTACTTCATTAAGAAAGGATATTCTCATTGCTATTTCTGTTTTGTTGTCAGTGATCAATGAAGCGTGTGGGTCAAGAATAATGTATGATTTCTGAAGTACTCTATTCTTCATTTTATAAACAGTTTTATAGACCGGATAAAGAGTGTCAATGCTAATGGAATTTAGGCATCAAAGCAACTACTGGGATTTTGGTATCTGCATGAGCAGTTAAAAATGGCACTTAAGTATTGGATGTTTATTTGGGACATAAGTCTCTCAAGTACTTATGAAAAATTATAAGTATCTATCTGCAGCAAAAGCAAATGGGCAGAAGAAATAACCTTGGACCAACAGAATTTCTGCAACAGAATGTTGCCACTTCAGGCATGTTGGTACTTGCAGGACATCTTCCTACCATTAGAAATACTGAATAATTTCTCCCATCAGTTTTCCTAATGAAATTTAAATGGGAAGAAAAGATCCAGGATAGTAAGATGTTTTATTGCAACTAATGTATCCAGAGACATCCTAATTTCTAACTCCCTTCATATTTTAAGAATGTAGCTCATTGCTCGGGTATAAGAGGAAAAAGATATTTTTTAGTTTGAGGGTTAAAGAGATAAACTGCTTATTTTTAAAATAACCCTATAGCCACCCCATTTAAAATAGACACATATTTCAAATAATCTATCACATAAAACCATAATAATTACTAGAAAAAGGACCTCAGAAGAAAGGACATGTAGGCATAATAATAAAAAAAATTTCTATAATCTCAAACTGATTAAGAAGAGTTAAACTACTGTCCTATGTGTCAATGCATCAGCTTTAATTATCATGCTGACAAATATCTATGTGAAATGACAACACTCAAAATATGTACAGCAGATGGAATTTATGGCAAGAAGAGTCCTGCTACTTTGTTGGTATTTTTTAAAAATAAACAAGCAGATGTTGCTGAAAGACTGTGATAATACTCTTATAAACACTCAGCAAGCATAACTGCATTTATCTTGTTTCCTAGCGCAAATGTTTATTTCAGGGCTGTCCCAAATGCAGGAGAAGGCTATTTTGTTATTTTTATTTTATTTTATTTTATTTTATTTTATTTTATTTTATTTTATTTTATTTTATTTTATGAATTTAATTTAACTTAATTTAATTTAGTTTAGTTTAATTTAATTTTCTATTAGTCACATCAGCGCTCTCTGCTGGCTTATGCCTGCAAAAGACGCTCAGGTCAGACAGGGACCAGCAAGGCGCACCGCAGTCCCAAACAGGAGTTTTGGGGGGGGCTCCAAGAGGAATTCAAAGCAGAACAGGCAGGGATAATGATCGATGTGAGCCCACTGCTGTGGCACAGACCTGTGTCGTGGGTGGAGGCACTCTGGTGTGGGGTGATAGCTACACACCACCATAGGAAGGAACAGGGGGCATGTGGAAGTTAGTTTTCTGTCTAAGCTTTGCTGATTTTCATCTTTGTTCTGGTGAAAATGTAAAGGGCCTCACAAGATGCCTTCGATGACATGCACCTTTTAGATGCAATTTTAGATGCAATTTTAACCACATTTTAAGCAGAAGTCTTAAGCACCAGGTTATACTGGCTCCTGATACTCACAATTCACCAGAGAAAGGGGTTTGTGAAGCCATCCTGGGCTTTAATATGCTGACAGATACAAGAAATGTTCATTATCCCCTAAGTGCATTAAGAGATGACAAGAAAGAAAGGAAAGAAACAACTGAGGTTTTAGATCAGGTTAAATAAACTTCCCACCTTGGAACCTGGTGGACCTATGTTGCCTCTTTCTCCCTGAAACAGAGACACAATAGGGCTCAAGTATTAAAATGAGCAGTAATAGCAAGGATTTAAAACATTTTTCTTAAAAACAAAGGATCCAAATGGAATAAAATGATTAGGAAAAATATGGCGTATTTTTGGTAAAGCGATGCTCAGCATACATTTGTGATTTGGTTCTGGGATTTCACCCACCCAGTTGCCACCCACATCTGAAGAGTCTGTGGTCACGACTCATTATTTTTGCTGAGCATGGGCCAAACCACATGCCTGAACCCTCATTTTGATGTCTGAAATCAGCTCATGGTAAAATTCCCCAGATGTACCACTGCAGCCATGACCTCGTGCCTCCACAAAGGACTCACCATCTTCCTCCAAAGCAGCTAACACAGTCCCCCCACACTGCTGCTCTCTCCACCTACCCAGGCACTGCCTCAAACCACCAGTAAAATAATGAACCTGCTCCAACTTTGGGACTGATTCTGCAGTATTTTAGCCCTAAGTAGACACAGTTCCTCAATTTTCTAACAGACAGAGAACATCCAATTTATTTCTTTGGAGATAGAGATTATAAACTGGAATAAATCAGACATTGCTTCAAATGTTATATTTATGCTTACTGCTTTTTGGGAGTTCTTATATTCAAGAGTGTGTGAAGACTGTAGGCTGTTTTTTAATGAAAACAGCCTTTCATAATAATAAAATTGAAAGCAGAATTTGGATCCATGCTTACTTGATAGGAAAGAGAGAAAATTGGTCATAGCTGGTCTTCTCTGATAGCTGTACTCATCTGGGATATTTGAAGGATGAAAGATGCATGAAACAGAACTACACCTTCAACTCCTCGTGATGCATTAGCTCTTCGATTTGGAAGTGGGTGGTTGTTGTATTTTGCCACTGTTGCTTAGTGAAGTCATTTATAATCATGAAAAGTGGGTGTAAAATTCATCCCCGTGAGAATGATAGTGTATTAAAGCCACTTTATATTAATTTTTCCACAGTGTACTTGGTTTTGCAAGATGTCAGGCAATAGCATGTTCCTTTCTGTTTCCCCTGTATCTTGGGGATGAATGACTCATGATTAAACCAAGATGATGGTGAGGTCTCTTGGCCAAGGTTTATGACTATCTCTACTGCTCCAGCCCATTTCCTAAATCCTAGGAATCATGCTACCTCAATTTCTGAAAACTTTGTGAAGCAACATTTCTTAGAAACAAAATTTCTAGCTAAGGACAGAGAATAAGTTCTTTAAAACAAACATATTTTCAGCGTGGAGACCCAGCACCTACTCATGTGCACCGAGCAGCATCATGTGAGAGCACATCTATTCTTGCCAGTCCACTGCAGTATCACTCACCAACACATGCTGTGCAAATTGCCATTTTTTCACTCAAAAGTTATGTGGTCCAGCAGTAACAGGACTAATACTCAATGGAGAGACTTTTCTCAGTCCTAGAAGCTGAGCTTTACAGAGTCTAGATAGAGGGGCCTGGCCAGATCTTTGGTGGCTGTTGTGCTATGAATTAGGTGTATGCAGTTATTGCCAGCAATGAGCAGGCAGTAATTAGTTCTGGGTTTTAGTTCAGGGGAAAATTTCACAGGGAGAGGATGAGCACTGCCACTTCTCATCTTCCATTTCCTGCTCTTTCAATGTTACTGTTATTTCCCAGGGCAATGAAGACCTTAAATTTCTTTGACTTCAATAGTGGTACTCGAGCTTTACATAAGAATAGTAAAAGCCTCTTCCTGTCTAAGGACCCATTCTGCAAATCTGCCCTTTTCTTCTTCGATTTTTCATCTCTCCATTTTTTTTCCTCATGGGTTACACAACCAATAGCAGCATCAAAGTGGAAAAATTCAGTCAGTTCTAAGCTCAAATAAAACCAAAGCAAAGTGGTCATTGCTCCTCCCTTCTTCCCCCCAGCACCTTCCAGAATGTTTTCCTATCGCCTTCTGGGATCAGAAAGCCTCCTCATGCAGATTTCTCTTTCAACAGCATACATAACCTCTCAGGGACCAGAGTGAAATTTAAATGAACAACAAAGAGAAATTGCCAAATGTAAAAAAAAATTGAACAAAGATGACATGGAATATAATAGCCCCGTGAGTATTTACTCACTGCTCTTGTCGGGTGTGAAATAATTCTAACAATACACATTCTGCATAAATATCCAGTGAAAATGGGAACAAAATTTGTCCCAACTTAAACAGTTTATGAATCTTAAATGAAAGCTGTTATGTTCAGGCAAATTCTGGGAATATAGAAAAAAAAAATTATATATATATATATATATGCCAAAGCAGTATAGGTTATCTTTCAGATGGTATTACCTTTGGTCCTAATGATCCATGCTGTCCAGGTCTTCCTGCAGAACTCTATAAAAATATATTGAATTTACTGGTAAATCCACATGGCCCTTCAAAATATTTTTTTTTCAGAAAAAAAATTAACTCACAACCACAACTGTTACAAAAACAATGCTGGAGACCTGTAGTATTAGCAGAGAGCAAAATGTACTTTTCCTTACAAATACAACTTCAGTGCTGTCACTGCATACTGTACATTTTTTTAGAAAATATTAGTAATAAATTTATCCAAGTGCATTTGTTGTGATGGATTGCTTTCAACTGCTTATAATTTTTTGAATTTGCATTCTCAGCTAAAATTAAAATATACTACCAGTTTAGAGGCAACACAGTCTTGATAGGTTTAAAAGCAGTTTCCCAGAAAATTTGTTTCAAAAAACATTTGGAAATTCAAATTGCTCTCATCTCTATATGGTGACATAGGTTGTAAAGAACAGTTATGGCTCTTTGATGGTAAAATGGACAGCAGTTCATTATTGGTCATTGTAGAAAGTTTAACGAAAGAGAAAGGAATTACACAAAGTGATTGAATTGTCTTTATCTGGAATATGAAGGCACTAATCAATGGTAATGCTAAATAATGAGAAAACACCAATGAAACTTTACACTGATCTTTGGAAGAAAACAATAGAAACCCTGTAATGAGAGCTGGGCCGTGAGAAAAAGTTAATTTTCTATTTCAACTTCAAACCACAACCACTACTTTCTGATAAAAGGCTAACAGAAATCTCAACAAAGACAGTGACAATAAATGTAATTTATATCCTAGCAGCAATTTTGAGTTGCAGCCCCCTTAGAAGCAGATTTCTGGTTTCATCTAAACACCACTGGGTACTCTGGAGTTGTTATAAGGTGTAAATGGTTCATGATGCAGTACCAGTAATTATGTAAAAGCATTTTCATAATTATAGCAAAATTCTTATTTTTCTTATCTTCTTTTTCTTATCTGCCTTCTGTACTGACTCAATCTTTGCAGAGCAATTAAGCAGTAACAGGAAAATTTTGTTCAACTGCAACAAGGCATTTTTTGAATATTTATAGCTGAGTGACTTGGAAACAATGCCTGTTATAAAACCAAATGTGAGAGTAAGGCTGTGACTAAGACAGGTCAGAATGCAGAGTTTTGGCCCTGGTTGTGGACACATTGTTTCAGCTAACAGATTCAACACTTATTTTTGCAACTGTATTTTTGTGATATTTTTAGTATCTAGGAAAAGATGCAAGAGGGCGCAAAGTTCTCTCAGCTATCAGCTACAACTTCAGTGACTCATAATTAATAGTACTTTCAACCAACACTGTAAAGAGCTGCTCAAAGTCACTCCTGCCTCCAGTGTCCAGCTGCTGTCTGATGATCCATGGAATCACAGGCACAGGACTGTACAGGCCTGTGGAGGCCATCTAATCCAATCACCCCCTTGAAGCAGAAGTGTCACCAGCTTTGGATTAGGTCAGTCATGTTTCTGTTCAGTAAAGTCTCGATAGTTCCAAGACTAGATCAGACCTTCTGCAACCTTCCTGGGTAAATTGCCCCAAATTGTCCTGCACCAACCTTCTACTGAACAGCCTTCTCCTAAGGCTTAGCCTGAACATCACAATCTGCAAATTGTGACCACGGTCTCTTGTTGCCCCATCTGGCACTGCAAGGAACAGTTTGGCTTCATCATACTTGTAGTTGCCCCTCAGAGACTCATAAGTAGCTACAGGATCATGCCTTTGTCTCCTTTTGTTGCCAGACTAAGCCACTGGAGCTGCTTCTATTGTTAAGAATGACAATAAACCCAAATGATCTGGTTGGTACTGATACATTATATTCTCATATTCCCTACTTGATGACTTAAGTGGCCCACACTAGCAAAGAATCTCCTGAGACACAGTGATGGAGAAAAAAAACATCCCTTTGTCTGTGACATTGCTTCCACACTACTGGGAAGAGTTTTTTAGTTTAAAAGTGGCATGTCATATTACGGACATTTGATTGTCAAACTATAACATTTCAGTTTCACCCTTAAATGTGTGATTCACCTTCATATGCGAGAAAGGAATCTATTAGGGTAAAAGAAGAAATAAGAGAGCTATATAACATGAAAACCCTTATTTCACCCTTTAATATCTCAAAAATATATCAGAGCAAAATCAAAAATATCATTAGCTAATGAGGTATCAGAGAAATACCATTCAGAGTCTTTGGAGGACACAGTTATTTTATTGACATTCTTTGGCAAGTGAATCCATCTCAGTGTAGTGACTCTCAATCTACAGCTGACTGGGGCTAAATGTTTTCGAAAAGCAGAATGGAGGAAACTTCTGTTTGGAAAAAAAACCCAAACAAACCAAACAACCCAACAACAAATTATACTCCCCTCCCCCAAAACATTCACTCACCTTTGGCCCCCTTGATCCAGGAATCCTTGATTCACTTAACAGGTCGATGCTACCTGATCCTTCCATATCCTAATGGAAGAGATAAAATGCTACAGAATTTAAGAATTTATGATTTGGGGGTTTTTTTCTGGTTTGTTGGTTTATTTTTTTTTTTCTAACTGCTGTGTTTTCTGAAGTTCTGTAAAAACTGGAAACTTACTGAACACAAATATTTTAATCTTTTCTCATTAACTTTTTTTCTGAGAAAAATGGATGATGTTCTGGAGATAGGCTTTGCTCAGATGTGATAAAAACATGTTGGTCTTCCTTAGAGAAACTGTGGTCTTTACTGTCTTGCTAACTTGACACCATTGCTCCAGCACTTCAGGCTGCAGATCATCAAGCAGGAGTGGGACAGTATGTACTGTGTTTAGGCACACTTCTAAGCAGTATTTTTCTGTATAGCGTTTACCTGCCACCCAGCTGTGGAAACACTAATGACTAGTAAGGCTTACCAGAACAGATTTATATCAGGGAGAACTTGCAAACAGTTTGTTAAAGGCAGCAATCCCTTTTCATCAATAAAGGTTCTTCCTAATTCTCACAACTGAATATTGAACTCCTGCCTAAAATATTGCTTAAAGGTTCCTCCTAATTCTCACAACTGAATATTGAACTCCTGCCTAAAATATTGCTTTCTGATATTGAGCAGAAAAAAGAGTTCCACCATCAAATTGTAGAATTAATTATGTTGAAAGGGCTCTCAGAGGCTGCCTGGCCCAACTTCATGTCAAAAGCAATGTCAACACTGAATTCCAATCAGGTTGTTTAGGTCTTGGAACCTTCCAGAGATGAAGGTTAAGTGTTCTCCAGACAAAGCAAGCTCAGTTTCCCGAGACTTTCATTATAGGTTATCTGCTCCCGCCCACTGTCCATTTCCATTGCCCTCTGCTAACTCCAGAAAGAAGTCTCTGTGTAGTGAGAGTCCTTGAGAGCAGACTACCTATTTCCCATAGAGATTTTTTAGTAGTTTTAAAGGAAACTGCACAGAAAGCAGCAACGTCCCTCCATCTTTCATTGTTCTGTGGCATTCCAGATCCATGGTAGAAGCAGGAGCTGCCAGTTCCAAAGCAGCAAAGAAATAAAATTGCAGGCTGCCGTAATTACTTGTTTCAGGCTCAGTGCCTGTCGTGTTCCTATTCCTTGGCTTGTGCCTAGTCTAAACTTGTCAGACTGTGCTTCAAAACATTTGGATGAACCATGCCAGCAGGGAACTGTTCACTTGCCTTTAGCTGCAGTTTTAGTTGCACCTGTGCTGGCTTAACTGTTTCATTTTTCTGGAAAAGGGAAAACTTTAATCTTTCTTTGTTTCAATTCCCTGCTCACAGCCATACAATCTGCATTTGCAACATCAGCATCATGTGTTGAATCCCCTCACTTTCCTTTAGATGACTAAAATGTCAGAAAATATGTTAACTTTGAGGTGCAAGTGTTCTCTAAAATTTTAGTAAATTAAATTGCCTTGCTTGGAAGAATTGATGGCATACTGAATGTTAGTGCATGCAAAGGGCAGGCATGTGCCAGGAATGTCTGCAGATGGGAGAAAGAACAGGAGCAAAGGAGAATCTCCACCTCCTAGTGACAATAAGCCCTTGTGTCAGATTACCATGTTTAAGGGACCTGTACTCCTGGCCTACTCATCTTTCTGCCAGTTAGTGACTTGAAATGGCCCAGCTTAGCACAGCTGTGGTGTGCACTTGGGAAATGGTGTAAGCGAAGGGGTGAGACACCAGTTAGATGAACTTCAGCTACTACTGAGTGACAGCTTAACATCAAAGGTATGGAAAACATCATCTGACATAACTCCACTGAAAAAGAGAGCTCTTCTTCTGACCTTTTCTGCCAACTCCACAAGAGTAAGAGAAGCAGAAGGAATGCACAGCTGGAATCAGGTCCTTCCTTTTGGGGGACCAAGGTGAGAGACCTTTAGTGCAACTTCACTTGAGATTAATTTAATGTTATTCAGATTTTCTGTTCCACCATTAGCTATCAGTGCATCAAACACCAACAGAAAATCTCCTCATATTCTCTTTGGCCTGTTTAATCAAATTCTCACTGCATAGAGTAAACCACACTGAGTTTCTGGGTCTTTTCCCTTGACTGTACTGCGCCAGTTTGTTTTTCCCTTTAAGAGAGTGCTTGATGCCTGCTTGATATAACACATCATCTCTTTTGACATCTGCATGTTTTTAATGGGTTTACCAGGTACCTTCTGCAGCTCAAACTGTTCTTTTGGCAAACATAAGTGCCAGCAAACACCATGCCATTTGGTTTTTGCACATAGCTGATCACAGATGCTAACAAGTGCTAACAGGAGTGTTTTGCAGAAACAGCCCTACAGCAATAAACAGACTGCCAACCAAAAGATAGTGTCACCCTAACAAACTGGCAGACCATGGTGCTGCCTCAACAGATGGCAGGGGTGGGCATCCAAAAGATCAGCTGCATACAGCTAGCAAGCCTGTTTAAAGTAGTATTCCTCTCACAAAAATGACAATCATGCCAATTTTGTTTGGACTAGATAAAGATCAAATTGAAGCCAAACAAGATATTGTTACTGCAGCTAGAGCTCAAATCCTTCTGCATTTACACCCATAAAAGTGGGGACTCACAGTTTTCACGCTTTCCTGCTCATCTGCTAAGTTTGCTCCTCTGAGACTTAGGTATCAAAAGTGACAGAGTTTGATCCTAAGCACCTAATTTCAGGAGAACTCTGAGGTGACAAAATAAGGGTATGTAGCCTTCTACTCAAATAGTGCTAATGGGGAAAAGCAGAGAATCTCTTAAAGAATGGGTCCTCAAAGGTCACAGAAGATGACTGTAAGTCAGAGAAGCCATAATTCTGAGCTAAAACTCAGACCAGGCCTGGGATGAAGATGCGACTTGCCAGTGGTCCTTAATTCAATCTGAGACAAGTAGATATTTATTCAGAGGAGACTGTGAACCAGTGTAGTGTACCTAAGACAGTTTGTATGCTTAGACTTCAAGCTATTCCTTGCTAACAATTTCGGTGCTGGCGATTAAGAACTTGTGAACCGCTAGAGAGATTTTTGTCAATTGAAATTCACTGACATCAGTGAGATTATTAACCAGTAGTGTATATAGTACAATATTCTTTAGTCAGATGTCAGAAAGCAAATTAGGTCTCTAAACAAGCATTAGTAGTCACATCTGTGACACCTCAAAGTGTCTGTAAAGTAAAGAAAAGAAAACTACAAAAGGGTTGGGGTAGAAACTAAGAGAAACGTGTAGGGAAACTGGTATCTTAAGCACCACCACTTTACTTCAGCTGTTCTACAGACAGCCAGTAGTTTCAGTCAAAGATTCTTACTTCTCTGATGAGACTGCCCTGAGTTACTGTGCAAACTCATAATATAAAAAACTTTGGAAATACTTTCCTGAGCCAAACAGCTAAATTAGAATTGAAAAGTATATGGAAAAAAAGGAGAAAAAGAGGGAAGACATGAATATGAACATTGATACTGACATTTTCTTGACCTCTTCACAAATACGTTAAGGCAGCAGCTCTAATTCTTGAACCTGCATGTTCTTCCCTTGCCTTTGTTTACTGCAAAGCCACATTCTGCTCCAACAACATTCCCAAGTGAACAGTTCTCAAATGATACATAAAACTCATCTTGAGCTTGCCCTATCTCATATTTTTAAGTGATGAAGGTACGATTCTCGGAAGTAGAAAAAGTAACATCTGCAATTTTATATTTTTAATAGAACATTTTTGTTCTAAGTAGAAGGGACCATGAGGTCAAAAATGAGCAATGATGTGTCTCTGTATTTACGCTCCTCAGCAAATTTCAGTCTAGAACAAATTACTCTGTCACCAATTCAGACTTAAATACCTACAAAATATTCAGGTGGTCACATTGTCTTTCCTCTGGAGGAAATATATTCATTGTTACAACAAACTTCAGAATAGCAAAATACCTCAAATCCCAAGCCGTAACTTAGTCCTGGTGGTCCAGGAGGTCCAGGGGGCCCAGGAGGCCCAGGAGGTCCTGGTGGTCCAGGTTTTCCCGGAGATCCAATAGGACCAGCTTCTCCTTTGGGGCCTATTGATCCAGTGACTCCAGTATCACCCTAAAATAAAAGTTCAGTCTATTGATATACTGAATATGCCTAGGAAGAGGCAAGTAAGTAGATTTATAGGTTCACAGAATGGTTTGGGTTGGAAAGCTCATCAAAGTTTCAACCCCTCTGCCATGGGCAGGGATACCTTCCATTAGACCAGGTAGTTCAAAACCACGTCCAACCTGGCCTTGAACATTTCCAGAAGAGGTCATCCACTGATCATGCTCATGGCCTTCCCCTGGACTTGTTCCAAAAGGTGCATACCTTTCTTGTGCTGGGGCTCCAAGAGCTGGGCACAGCTCTTCAGGTGGGCTCTCATGAGGGCAGAGTAGAGAGAGAGCATCACCTTTCTCGACCTGCTGGGCACATGTATTGACCAGCATCTGGCTGAGCTGGAGCTTGTTTTCTCCACAGCAGCCCTCACAGTGCTGTGCTTTGCATTTGTAGCTGGAAAGGAGGTGATAACACACCAGTGTTTTGTCTGCTGCTGCGCAGCACTGGCACACCATCAGCACCATCCCTTTAACAATTCTCTCATTCCCTCCTCCCATCAAGAGGGCTGGGAGTTGGCAATACCCTGGGAGAGGACACAACTAGGCTAAAATAGCTGACACAAATTAACCAAGGGGGTATTCCGTACCATATGATGTCAGCTCACATATAAAAGTTAAGGCAGGGAGGAGGAATGGGGGATATTTGTAATTTTATAGTATTTGCCTTGAGAACAACTGCTTCCTGGGAAGTGGCTGAACATTACTCGCTGATAGGAAGTAGAGATTAAATTTTTTTCTCTTTGTTTATATGCATGTAAACTTTCACTTTTTTTTTTTGCTTTGGCAAACACTGCCTTGTCTCATCCTACAAGTTGTTTTCCATCTTATCATATCTTTCCCCAGTCCTGCTTGGAAGGGGAGTGATAGAGCAGCATCCAGCCAAGGTTACTTGACTGCACCACACTTCATAGAGAAGCATGCTGGCCAACTGAGAAACCAGGTTTGTCCGCTTTGTTAAGTTGCAAAATAATAATCTTTAAGATTTCTCAGCCCTTTTCAGTAATGTGCTGTATCACAGTGGTGTTGTATCACAGTGATACTGCCATTCCATCAAGACATTGTCCTTTTTGTTACCTTTGCACCAGCAGAACCAGGTAGACCTTGATCACCCTGTAAAAGAAAATCAATTCTAATATAATCAATTCTATATCAAATAATATTAATTATAATAAGACTATTAGGCAAAAAAACCCCATTCATGGTAGTTTTCTTCATCTGAAAGTCAGACCTCCCAGTTAAAAAGAAAGCAATCTGTAATTCAGGAGTTAAAATAACACATTAATAGCTCTGGTCTAGTATGTTGACTGGACTCAATCTTGTATTTCAACTATTGCTGCAGATTTTAAGGGTTTGGAACACAGAGAATTAAACATTGCAGGTCATATCCTCATGCTTGTGAACATAAATGTCAAAATTCTTATGGGATATAACAGAACTGGAAAATGGTTCCACTCAAATTGTCTAGGGCACCCTTGCAAACACAGAATGTGATGACTAGGAAGATTTTAAGGTTCCATTGCAACAATCAAGATTTTATCAATATTTGCTTTTATACACTTCACTTGCATACTGTTTTTTTCCATTTCTATTTCACAGAATAGACAGAAAGACAATAATAATGCATGCAAATAATTATTTTCCAAATTGCTCTGAATCTAGTGGAATAGTTGTCATGTTGGCAAGTTCCTGTCCTTACTCACTCAGCAGAAATATTTCTTAAGTAAAGTATGAAAAAATTAGTAAAATGATAATTTTTTTTCTAAAACCAATGACTAAACTTCATGTCATGTGTCACTCCGTCTTGGTTTAGAAGACAGGTATCTGCTAGGGAAAGTTGGAGTTTCCTTGGAATGGAGAATGTAAACCCCCCTCCCTCCAAATTATTATAATTTTGCAATTAAGGGCTTTCAGGCAAAGATTTGGGAATAGGAGTAACAGTTCTTTTACCAGGAATATTAGAAATACAAATGTAGTAGTACAAAAAGACAAGTAAACAACAAACAAACAAAACGCCTGGAAAACCCTGACAGAGTCAGGGACACGACCTGACACCCTGTTGGTCAGGCTATTTGGAAACAGTCAAACAGTCCTCCTGGAGAAACAGGTGTGGCTCTGTTGGAGTAGAAATGATCCTGTTGGGTTCTGTTGGAGTAGAGATGATCCTGTTGAAGAAAGGGTCCATTGAAGGTGAGATGAGTCCTATCTTCCTCTGCAATCCAGTGGAAAACAGGATGCCTGGTGTTGTGAGTTTCAGTTTTTATCTATGTAGGGACCCTGGACCCCCCACCACTGGGTGGAGCATTTCACAATGGGATGGTGTAAATATGTCATGTCATTGGTGAGCCTTAATGGCCCATTAGCAGAAGATATCCCCCTGGAGGGAGGATGGGTGGTGAAAGAGATCAGAAACAGTACCCCACCTGGTTTTAACATCTGAGCCATTATCAGAAAGCATCTGCCCCCCTGCCCTCAGAGTAACAAGAGATAAAGAAAAAAAAACATTTCCCCAACTGCTTTCAGCAGATGAAAATAGAATACACATTTTTGCTCCATATGAACAAACCGAATTTACTTTCATCCTGTTGTTTCTTCCTGTTATCTTCTCTGGATTAATTCGAGCTAATGTACAAGACAGGTATTGCAATATAAATTAAATCAAGTTTTTAGAAAAAAAAATAGTAAAAATTGAAAAATACTCTTACATATATTAAAAAGGTGCAGATACACAGTGCTTCAATTCTAATTGAACCTTTATCAAATATATGCAGCACACAGATTCAGTGAGGCAAAATATTGTGGTCCTTTTTTTTTTGAGGTTTATATTTTATAAAAAAAAATATTTTCTCTTTAATTGCTTCTCTTTTCCCCATCAATCTCCTCCTCTAGCATGTGATTTGAGTTCAGTTTCCTTAAGCTAGACTTCTTTCTGTTCTTAGGCTCCCTCATGTAGAACACACACCTCTGATTACAGTGGACAGGGGTTTCAGGTGCCTGCTTCGTAGCACACATACCGCACTTTCTAGATGGCTGCTGGTTCCCATATGTTTGCTTCACTTTTACCAGCCTCAGGCTCTTGATATCACAATGCAGAACCTTCAGCCTCCAGAGATAAAAATAAATCAATATTCCGGCTATTTAAGACTTGCTTTTTCATTTCCCTTATAGTGTGTGAGCTTACAATGTACAGTTGGGAATTTACTTTCAAGTTCTTGTGTGTAAGGCATGTTGTTGAAGGTCACTAGAGGACGAAATTGTCTTGTAGTCTTTGTCTCTTTTCATCACATCCTTCTTGAAGTGGGGTGTTAAAAAATGGTGCTTAATTCATGTTTTGATTAGCAATGGATTACATTAATCTCCCCAAGTCAAGTCTGCTTTCCCTGTGACAGCAATAGCTGAGTAATCTTTCTGTCCTTATCTTGATCCATCAGCTTTTCGTTGGTGGGCACCTGGTGTCCAGCCAGTGTAGGCCATGACTTTGTCTCTTGTTTGCCAATTTAAATGGATTGTGATCCTTCAGACTCTTCTCCCCTGCCATACAACATGCTGTCACTCTGTGCCAGGCTGGGCTAACTGGAGTTTTCTGTTTCCCCTTCCAGACTCGCCTGTCTGAGCACAGTCACGAGTGGCTTTTGAGTGGCAAATCACAACAGGGTAGTTCATACTGCATATTGAAAATTGCATGCTGCAGAAAATGAGACAGTATCCAATAGGAAATTCTAGACTTCTGAATATGCCTTTTGAGATGTGTTCTAATAAGCCATTAATATCTGGAGTCTATTAAAAAATACTGAAGCCAGATGCTATTGTGTTGAACAGACAACTATTTATGATTTTTACAGCCCAGAACTGACAAAGATTTTCCACTGAAGCAGAAGTAAGACAGACATTTAACTCACCTTTTCTCCCTTCCATCCTGGTGGGCCAACCACTCCATCACGGCCAGGAGGACCTTGAGGGCCCTGTAGATGACAGTAAATCTAAAGCAGGTGCCATTTGAGAGCTCGATTTCTAGAACATGTGTTTAAGTATTAGGGACCAACTGGTGATGCAGCATTATGAAAGACTAATGTGTAGCACCTCCCACCACTAAGTTTTAACACTTTTATTTCTCGTCTTCTGAGAGTTTGGCTTTGTATCAAACCAGTATTTAAATACGTTTTAATAGAAAACTATATATAACAATCATAAAATAATAAGCAAAAATAAAACCCAGCATATTGTAAATATAACCTTAGCACGAGCGATTACAGTGCTATCCAAGCAGATTTTGACAACACTGTAAAAGACATGATGGGGTTGAAATCCCCAGACACCTTAGTTATCCACACTTTTGGCAATGTCAGTGCTAGAAGAGTCCAACTGAGGAAACCCTGGTATTGGCAAAATCAATGGCCAGGTTTTCTGTGTGTTAGAATCACTAAAAGCAGTTGTGATATGGAGGGAATGGTATCAAACAGGAGACTTCTGTGTTGTCACTGCGAACAGAAAAGCCAGTAGGTTGACAGGGGTCTTGATTCATAAAACTCCAGCGATATCCTCATGTGGGAACAATGAGGCTGGGCCTAAGCTCCCCATGTAGGGCAGCACTTGGCTTATTCAGACACACTTTGCCAGGTGTCCCTGGGTAGCTGAGCCTGGAGATGCATTCCTACACTTTCAGGAGCAGTACTCCTGAAGAGTCCTTCTGCAGAAGAAAAGACACTGCCCCTTTGCTTTGGTTGATGGTGCTCATATTGTTCATGACATCTTGCTGTAATTTTGCCTTCAAAAGTGTATATTAAGTTCTCCACTCAGCTTCTGGTGTAGCCGTGACTTCTTGTGTCCTGCATGCATTTGAGTGAGCAGGCAAGCTGGGAAACACTGTCTTTGTAGGGTCAATCAATAAATCAGTACAGACATTGAAGTCCAGCCCAGAAGGTAATGTAAGGTAACAGGTATATTGCACAGCCTACATTTTTAAAATTGGGCTCAGAAAGCCTTTAACTACACTTACAGGGGTGTATTCTGGCCTCTGGGGTTCTTTAATAATATTTATTTATTCATCTATTTTGGGCTAAATAGGATATAAATGTCTAGTGAAGGAGATAGAAAACATTGCTTCCCTCTGATATTTTCAGAAATATCACAAAGCCTCATTTTTCTGGTTCTCTCCCTCCCNAGAGTTACTGATTATTTTTAATATTAAGAATAATCAGAAATATTTTCAGTACATTTCAAACATTTTCGCATTGTATTTTGGCAGGACTACATAGACAGAAGAAAATAAGAAAAGAAGTTGAGCTAAGAACAATAACTGTTCTAAAGTTTACTGATTACTTCCACTGAACTGCTCAGCAATTTCAGGCTTCATTGTGCTAAAATTGCTGATTTCCTTTAGAGCTTTGGAATAGTCTCTCTTCTGTAGCTAGCAGGCAACACTGGGACATTTGTTATTCTCATCAGGGTATATTAATGCATTTGTGAGCTACCTCAAACAAAAAATTGTGATAGAAAAGATCCCTATACAATGCTATGAGTCAATATAATTTCATGTAGCATTTAGAAAAAGTGTATTTAATAAGATCAATATCATATCAGTATGAAATGCACTGTGAAGCATTTTGTGTGGGGCTATTTCCCATTACAAAATGCAGCCTTTACTCCAACATTACCAAGACATGTTTGTCGAGAGAAGATGTGCTACATCACAATGTTCTTGATTTAGCTTAAGGAATTAAACCTGTCCCCAGCTTCAAGGGATTGGCTGGTCTTCTGGAATTAGAATTCACAGCTGAAAACCCTTAATAACACAAATGTGTTTATGTGGTGCTTAATGAGGATTCCCAACCAAAAAAAAAAAAAATCTTCTAGGAATTGATCTCACTTCATTTATCCACAGTGTGCAAATGTGTGCAAAACTTTGAAAAGCAGGATGACAGTTTCTTAGGTCATCTGAAATTGTGGGAATGCATGGGTCTGCATTCTTAATAGCTGGAGTTTTCCTTCAGCAGCCTGCTGAAGAAAAACTCCAGCTGATTGTCCTGGACTGTTTCTTCTGAGAATGTTCTTGAGTAGCCTTATTTAACAGTAGTAGTCTAACATTTAGTAGTCTTTAGTAGTCTGACATTTAACTTCTACTTTTTAAATTAATATGTTTCCCAGGAACTATGCTGAAACAATGATTTGTGTTGCATCAGAAAATTGGCTGTCTACAAGTAGTTCATGTTATTGCCTGTGAAATCCCAAACTACACAAGAGGGAATACACTCATCTTTAAAAATAAAAGATGAATCAATACTTATTTCTCCATTTTCTTTTACTTACTTTTTAGATTATTCTTTAATGGCAAATTTTAGTACCATATCCTAGACCACTGAATTACTTTATATTCTAAAGATATAGAAACAGCCACAGACAGGAAAGCTGAAGGTATATTTTGAATTGCAAAGAAGCTGTTATAGAAAACCTTCTAATCTAACACTGCACTTTATCAAATGCAGTAAATAAAACATTAGGGTAACTGTCTTTTTTGTAAGACTTGCCAATGCATTTTCTTAAAATTGCATTTGTAATACTCAATACAATTTGATCTGTCTTGGATTCAGAAAAGAAAAAGAGTACTGTCGGGATTTTAGCAATTAGATGAAATCTGTTCAGCATTTCAGACTTCTTTATTTTATACTGCCATCCATATTATAATCAGTAGATGCAGAGAATAATGGATTTCCCTGGCTTCCTGTGCACTTTAATATGGGACTCTTGATTCCCCTATTAAAGACTTTCAGGTGCCTAATTTCTTTCTGCACCAAAGATGCTGCTTTCCACCTGGATGGCCAAACACTTTTAAGATTTTGTATCAACTCCCAACTTGGTAATCCTCAAAAAACCGCCCTCCAAGACAGCTGAGATATAGTGAGATGTCCTTTTCAACACCTGTTACCCATACACTTCCTTAATATATGCTAATGACACTTTGTCAGTTACAGAGATGGTGACTCACTTTGAGGGTTGTGTGATGTACAGGACAAATCTTATCCTGAGAACAACTGCTGCTGGCAGATGGTTGATAAGGAATAAGGGAACCAGGTTAGTAAATATATGGAATAAGAAATTATTCTGAATTGTAAAAAGTCATTGAGTGCAGGTCTTAGATGAATGGCCTGCACAGAGATCAGACCCAAAACTTTGGTTTTATTAGCACCATGCTCCAACCAACTGAGCTGACCTCATAGTTCCAGAGAGTATTCTCAGAGCTGTTCAATGCTAAAAAAAAAAAAAAAAATTCTTCATTGAAAAAAACACTTTACCGAGGATTTATTTGCAAGTTGAACTTTAGCAACATTTTTTACAGTAGAGTTTTTATATTTCACATGTCCAGAGGAGTAAATGTTTCTACCTAGCTGAAAAAAAGGATGGAAGAAGAAAGAGGAAAATCCAGTTTATTCTACAAATTCTCTGAAGCTTATATAAGTGATTTAGCAAACTTCATTTTCCTGAAAGCACCACAGGAAAACTGATACTTAGTCTTATTCAGTGTTGGCAAAAGCATTCTTAATTTTTATTTATTCTGATCCAGATTCACCAGTGTCTGTTTGGTTAACAAGACCTTTTTTTTTTTTAAATAAATTTGCATAAGATTCAAGCTCTTAAATTAAAAATATTCTGCAATTTTATTGAGAATTATGCAGACTGTAAGTCTTAGAACTTAGTGTTGCAGGACAGAAACAACATCAATGTTTGTGCACAAAAGGGTACTCACTTCAGGTCCTTCTTCCCCAGAAGCTCCATCTTCTCCTGGTGACCCAGGAGGTCCTACACCTGAATCAGGTGCTGGCTTTCCTGGAAGACCAGGCAGTCCTGGAGGGCCTGGAAGCCCTGGAAGACCCTGTATAAATCAGCAGGACTGTTAGAAATTATCCTAGCCAGGTTCATTTCTATATACATGGAACAGGAAAAAGCTCACATAGACTGCTCAGGCTCATAAAACTCAACTGGGGTTTCCACCCCACTTCTGCTTCACTGAGAACCAATTTTAGTTTCACAGATACACAATTACACAGGGTCCCACTGACCTCCCTCAGCCATGCTCTCTGAACTGTGCCACCCCACAGCATGCATCAGCAAGCAGGACATTGAAAACCAAAAAATTCTGTGTCAGCTCTCTGTAACCCAGTACACATCTCAGACATATCCCAAGGATTGACCTAACCATAAGAGACCTAACCATAATGAAACCAAGGGATCATTGTACAGAGGGAAGTGGTTGGTTTTTTCTCCTCTACCATTGCACAGGGTTTCTCCATGTTATTGCTGGAACACTGAGAACCTCTATTCATGGTCAAGACCTGCTTAATGCTGTAAAACTGGCCTCTGCTCTAAAGATCCATCCTGCATGGACATGAGCAGACGTATTTAAATTGAATGAATTGAACAAAAAGAGTGAAATGTTATTTTAGGAGAAACAGTACATTTGCAAATATTCCCTCTCATGTCCAAGTCCATCTGTGTTACTGGTTGCATTAGCAGGCAGAGATGAAGAGCTTGAAGTTTTGGGCCACAGCACTCTAAGTCAGGAAATCTTTAATTCTGACTTAGGGTCATGTACAGGATTCTGGCTGGAAGAGGGTCATCTTGGATTTTCAGTACAGTAAACAGAGCTTTCTGCAGGGCACTCACCTGTCTTGTTACCTACAAAGGGCATCTCAAGAGGCTCCTAAATTAGGCAAGATAGCTAACTTTCAGCATATGGCAATTGACTCCTGAAGGAGTCAATTTAGTCTCATTGAGACTAAATTATTAAGCACTTTTGAGGAAAAAGAAAGAAACAGGAGAGGAGTCCTGAGGCAGAAACCAGTCTGAAAGAATGAAAAATGTCACTAGTTGTGTTGCAAAGCAGAGGCCTCCAGTGTGCTATAGCATTCTAGAGTTCATAAGAACCATAATGAACTCAGAAAGCTGCAGTGTTACTGATGTTCAGTTTACCAGAAAGCTGCACCATAAGGCATTTCATACACACACACCTATTTTTTTAGAACAGGTACTCCAAATTGAAAAAAGCAAAGACTAGGGTCATATAACATCTTCCATGGACTAAAAGGGGCTTACAAGAAAGCAGGAGAGGGGCTGTTTACAAGGGTGTGTAGTAACAGGATAAGGGACAATGGCTTCAATCTGACATCAAGTAGGTTTAGATTAGATATTAGGAAGAAATTCTTTGCTGTGAGAGTGGTGAAGCAATGGAACAGATTTCCCAGAGAAGCTGTGTGTTCCCCATCCCTGGAAGTGCCCAAGGCCGGGTTGGATGGGGCCCTGAGTAACCTGCTCTAGTGGAAGGTTTCCCTGCCCAGTGCAGGGGGGCTGGAACAAGGTGACATTTAAGGTCTTTTTATGATTCTATGAATCTATGATTCCCATTTGTCTCCTATTTACTGTCTTCTCATAATCAGATTAAAAGCATTTTCTCATTTTAAAAAGTCCATTATGTCTTTTTTGGCCACCTCCTGTCTCATGCTTCTTCCCCACTCACAAGCACTTAGGCCTTTCTGACCTTGAAATGAAATCCTACAAATCCTTTCTGTATGCTGTAAATTAAGCTTGTATAAAACTTGTATCATGAAATTGACCTTCTACAACCTGCATCAGTAAAATAAAGCTCTTTATTATGAGAAATATCAGTATGTACTTACTCTTAAAATCTCAGTCTCCCTGACATTCTCAGTATCTCCAGAACCTGATTCTTCAGTTTCCAGTCTATTCTGAAATTAGGAGAATTCCATTTTAAATTATTGCTTCTAAAGAGGACAAATGCAAATATTACTTGACATTTACTGGAAATACAGCTGTCATCAATATCCTTACAGGAGTCAGTCACCAATAAAATAAAATATAATAGAGCAAAAAGCATTTCACTTATGTTTCTGATGTTTCATACCATCTTATTTTGGAGTCACTGAGCACTGTATTTACCTGAAGGTGCTCTGTGAGCACAGTGATAACTATCCTGCAGGCCATGTGATTAAGTTAACTGAAGTAATATCTCAGACAAATTTTAACTTCAGAGAGGTACCTGTCAACATGAAGAATATCCTAAAATGCTGATCTTACAAATAACTCCGGTATCCTATGCACCCCTCATTTAAAAAGTCAAATTCTGAGATTCATACAGCTTACAACTGGAATAAAAAAGATGACTTTCATAAAGAGAAATCAGTATCAATCAATTTTCTAAAACATTTTGTCAAAAAGCACCATAGTGTTTAGTCTTTGGTGAGTTTCATAGTTGTGTACATTTTGCAGACTACAAAGAAAAGCACAGACAGCAGTACTACCTGAATAAGTTATCATAGTGCCAAAGCTGATGTTTCAAATGCCTGGGAGTTAAGGATGCATTCCTTGGCTGCACTGAGACTTCTCCCACTTCACTACAGAATAAAAAGCCTTGAAACTTTCTGTCATAGAGAACAAGAAAGTAATGGCGCTGGAGGACTTGGTGTTCCCTGCTGCTTTTACAGAAG
This sequence comes from Hylia prasina, assembly GCA_013397195.1. Classification (NCBI taxonomy): domain Eukaryota; kingdom Metazoa; phylum Chordata; class Aves; order Passeriformes; family Sylviidae; genus Hylia; species Hylia prasina. Next base: position 275,886 of record VYXD01011920.1, read on the forward strand.
TGGCCTTTGACTGGGTAAAACTGTTGGCCTGGAGCACCTTGTCCTAGGGATCTGGAGCTGCCTTGCTGGTCTCTGGAAGTCAGCATCAGTGCAGGCTCAATAGTGCAGCAGTACACTGCTCCGGAAATATATTGGCATAATTTAGCAGACCCAGAATCAGGGGAGCATATAATCCATCTTGGCCAGTGGAATATGCTTCAAACTGTCTTGTTAAATAGTCATGAGACCCAGTGTGACAGATGGTTTTGTTTAGAAGTCCACCCCAGGATTTCCACTGGTGTCAGTGATAAACTATGTCTAAGTGTAAAATCAGCTCTCACACCATGAACAGAAAATTCAGACCAGAACCCTTCTTTAGCTGTGTGTACATGTATCCTCACAGATATAGTGGGAAAAGTCCAAGTATAGCAGTGAGATGGATCTGAAACTTATTCAACACTGTCTGAGCACTGAGCATTCAAACTACAAACCCTATCATCATGCTGGTATGTGTTTTAGTATCTAATGACAGCAAATATAACTGACTGTCAAACTATTTCTCTGTTCAGTAGCAGGAAGAAATTAGTAATTTAGATTTAGAATGTCTTTTTGTGGAAATTTTTGTTTTGTGTTCTCCCATATACTGTTGCTTTGGCACAGGAGAGCACACATATCCACTAACATTTTAAAATGTGAATACTGAGTGTTTATGTAGCTTCCAGTATTCACACACTTCAGTCAGACATTTATTTGCATTTCTGCATTAATGTTTTAGAAAACATGATTATCTCTGTGGCAGGCTACTTTCCTGGCGAAAACCTGCTATTTAGTTCTGGATTCCTCTGTGGCAAGCTGAGCTCATTGACGGAGAACCCCAAATACTCACTAATCCTCTGGAAGGAGCAGATGGTCCTGTGGGTCCTGGTAGTCCAGGGTGTCCTGGCAATCCCTCACCAGGATCTCCCTGAAATGGGAATTAAGATAAATCAGCAAGGATTTAACCTTATAAAGGGTATAAGCACTAGCTACAATCTGTGTGGATTTCCAGTCACAAGAGTGGCTGCTTAGATGCTATGAGCAGGGTTGGACTTTGTTCATTTCTAAGACAAGCTCCCAAGGAACATGATCTTTGCATTGGCAATGGAGAAAAGAACTCTTCCTTTTCTAACTTCTGCAATGAATTTGCAAATGTACAAGCAGAATTTACAGCATTAGGCAGTGCATGTGTCTTGCCAGAATAAGGTTTAACTGTGGATCTTGCATTTTTAGGGGATATTATATATGAACCCTCTCCCCAGCCCAAAAAATCCAAACCAAATCAAACCAAAACCAAAGTAGTCAATGTGGTCACACCATGGTACTCAATCTGTAAATTTCTTGATTTTATTTCTACCCTCTGTAATGCTTTTTTCAATACCACCATGACATGATTTTTCTTCTGTGTTGACCTTTAGGTACTGCCAACACAATGAAAGACACTGTTCAAATATGTGCCATTTTCTCTTATAATTACTACCATTTCTTATAATTTGTCTTTCTTACATCACCTCTGACATTTTGCTGAGATTAATTTGAACTGCTTCAGCTTAAGATGTTTGTGACTTAATTTTTCTGCTCAAATGCAGTATTTTACACTCGGGTGTAAGAGTTGAAGTTTTGCCTCCACTGATACGTGCTTTACCCTCTAACCTGCCTATTTTCTGTCTGGGCTTATGAGCATTTTAATTGTGTTCTATAAATTCACATATTTGGTTACACAGCAGGAAACACTGCCTTTTAACTGCCTCTTGGTCACTTGATCTTTATGCCTGAGAGTTCATTAGATAAATGTATTCATTCAGTTCTTTGTTCCCTGTGGCTTTGTCAAATGGTTCCTATAGTAATACTTCAGTCATATCCATAGAGAATGTGTTTAATTAATTTGGGGCTATTTTCACTGTCTGCCAGTGTGTTCATTTGCAGATGTTCTTCATTCATTTTAACACATCCTTGCTTTTTTCCAATGACTATTACATTAGTTCCTGGCAGTGTTTGGTGCTTGTTTTCGTGCAATTTCTTCCACTTTGTGTGCACTGCAAGGAAGACAAAAACCCCAGTTCTCACATTTGGGTCACAGTCATTTTTAGAAAGCCTGAAATATCCATTCCCAAGGAGCATCTCATGGCTGTGTCTCTGCACAGAACAAGGACCATGGTGGAAAAGTGACAGCCAGCTCCCCCCTCTCCACTGATATGTAGTGCTCCATCCACTCCAGGCTTTGTGTTTTCAACCAGAAGAACCAGAAAAGGAGGAAGGTGAATTCTACTACTGTTCCTGAAATTTAGATATTGTTATACTGGAAAAAGTGCTGACTGTCTTTGGACAGCATAACAGTTTTGAATTTTTGTGTGTTCTTTAAGCTTTGGTCACCCTACCAACACAGCCAGGCATAGGAAATCACACTGACTAGGATATTGAAACAATTTGCTGAATGCCTGATAAATAAAAATAATTCCCATGTATAAAAGAGGATCAGAGCAGTGTCTTCTTGTTTGTCCTGTTTTTACTGCAGGAGTTGTCTGTTTAAAGTGTTGCCAGGACAAAGCTCTGCATATGAAGCTGTTAGCTTTCCTCAGTGCTTTTGACCTATTGTTAGGATTTTTAGCACTCTTGCTAATTTCACAGTGTCTCTTTGAAGTGTCCCTTGAAATTATTAGTCCAATTTTTAGATGAAAAACTAAGTTTAAGATGTCTTTACTAAAGGAGACGTAAAAGTAATCAGGAATAGACTACTGGAGTATTTTCCTTTCCAATACAAGTTTTACTCTCTACAGCTAAGCCGCTTCTCCTGCTGCTAGAATGTTCTCCTTCTGATGTCAATTCTGATTAATAAACTAAGGCTGGATGGCCTTTGGCTGTGAGGTCAGCTAGAACAGACTGGCTGGGCCCACAATCCTTAGATACTTGACTCTAGGACTCTTTTTAGCCCTGCAAAGCTAGTATTTGAGAACTTTTTTTGTGCATTTTGCATGAAATGACTTTAAACATATACTAAAGTAATTTAGTGTAAATATAAAGTATATTTCATATAAAGTATTTGAAAGTAAAAAGCTTACTGGGATTGATGCCTTGGGAAGGCTGACCTTGAAAAGCAACTGGACAGAGCTAGAGAATAAAGTAGGTATTTATTGAAAGGCCTTTAGGGTACACCTTGGGCAGTACAAGAGCCCAGCTTGGGTACACCCGAGGTGGACCAAGAATGGTCACAAAATGGACCACCAGTCACAAGGGCTCACACTTTTATAAGTTTTGGTTCATTTGCATATTGGGGTTTAATTGTCCAATTACAGCTTCAGGTTGTGAAGTCCCATCCTTCTTGTTTTCTTTCTTCAGCCCATCATTGTTTACGCTTTTGGGCCTGAAACTTGTACTTGTTGTCCTTGGTCTTCAGCAGGAAAAAGATTTGTTTTGTCTACCTACTCTGGGAAGAGAGCTTACTAACACTTAATATGAGGCTCAGAACTACACCCCTAGGCAGCACAGCATCTGAAAAACATGAAAGCTAAAATTTGAGGCTCCAGGATGGCACTGGAGGAGTACAGAGCCAACTTATGCTCAGTCTGGTCTTGCAGCACACTGGGAGCAGAAAACAACTGAGGCATTGTCTGAATGAGGTCTATTTGATACAGGCCAAAACATTGCCAGAGACCACGCCTGCAAGTCTGAACCATCAGTAAATTGGTCAGTTCCTGGGCGTGCTCCATTTGGCAGTGTAGGTATAGCACTTGTTGCTGAAGATTGGAATGGTCACCTAGCAGGAGATGTGGCTGTAGCAGCTGCATTAAAATGCATTGCTAATTTGCACTTTGCTTATAAATAGAGGAAATGGCAATGGCCATAATCTTGACATCTTTTCCATTTGCTTTGTTTTCATTAAAAGAATCCTGATTTTGTGGTTTCCTACACATGCATTATTTTCGTCAGTATCAAGTACCCTAGAAATAACTCTGGTTGCAAGAAGGATCAAAGCAGATTTGCAAGAAACCTAAACAGCTAATTATCAAAGGACATTTACGTGTCTGTTGACAACTGATAGAGTGTTTTACTAATAATCTGCCTTCCAGCCTATCCTTCCCGAAGGGCTTGTATCCATACACTGTAACACTCCAGTTGTGAGTGGTCCCACCATCTCTCTGTAACCTCTAAGAGGTGCTGGCTCTGTGACTGTGCAGGGACTTGTACGTCCTCCTGTTTGTCTGCCATGCTGCCTGGTTTTGTGAACATGTACCTGAGACAGATCCCAGAGGAGAGCAAGAGTGTCCCCATCATGATGTACCTGAGATGCTCCCTGACTGCCCCACGTGCCTTCACTTCTCTGCAGTTTATGAGAACCCTCTGCTCAACCTATCTTTCCATTACCGCTGGACATAGAGATGGGGGGTTGCCATGCAATCTGACCTGATTCCTGTACTGGAGGCTAATTTTACCTTTGAAATGATTCTGGATCATTTCAAATGAATCTGAATTGATAAGATTTATATGGGTCATGTTTGTGAATTTATGAAGTCTGTATTGTTTTGTTAAACAGATGAAAGGGATTATTAATTTGACACTTGGAGCTATTATCTGTATGTCAATTTTGTGTACAACATGTACTTTAATAATAGATTAATCCATTACATCTCACTTCATCTCAGAAGAGATACAAGCTGTTACTTCAAATGGATTAACTCTTATTTCAATTATGTTCATTTCCTAAAGGTAATATGATTATACTGCCTCTGTTAAATCACTTAGCCAGTAGAGTAAGTTGTCCCGAGCAGTTATATACAACAACTGATTTTTCTTTATTAAGTGTTCAATACATCTTCCTTAGCTCTTCTGTGAAAGCCCAACTTTTTCTACTGCTGAAGATTATTCACAGTCTTGGAAAATACTTATGATTCTGGTATGGTGCCATTCAGCCATTCATGGATGAACAGTAGGATAGTTAAATTCTTCCTGTGATTCTGTATTTTTATGTCTCTCTCAGGGTGTACCAAACTCATATGTGTCCAAGAATAAATAGTATCTGATTGACTATTGGGTATTAAGAGGACACATACCTTTTCACCTTTTGCGTCTTCTTTTCCTTTCAGCCCTGGCAACCTCTGAAGTCCATTTTTACCCTAAAAGGAAGTAAGTGTTTCAATTAGACATTCTCTTTAATGTAGGTTGAACAGGCTGTACACTTAGCAGCAGAGGCTGGATATAAGGAATCTAACTGTTTGTACAGTGGGAGGAAGTATGGGACTTGGCACAGAATGCTCTTGGCAGTGCCCAGAATGTGCCTCTCAGCACATCTACTCTCCCTACAACAAAGTGGCAAGAAGCCTGTTTGGGGGATGCAGATGGAAACACCTGCAGGCAGCATTTGGTTTTGGCAGAGTGCCAACAGGACTACCACAGCGCTGATGGCAAGGATTTTTAAAACTGTAGTAACACACTACAAACATGCTGCTCTGAGTGCACAAAATCATACCATAAACTTAAGCCTGCTCTCACCATCTACTAAAACATTTTTCTCTTAACCAACTTGAACCTATTCAGTTTCTACCAACTAGGACCCTTCCTGACAACATACCTCTGACAGGCAATGAAGGATACTAGATAGCATTTCAACCCATTTCCCATTCTAAACTTCACCAGTCAAATGAATCCCAAATGATCCTTTACATCTTCACATTACCTACATACAATATGCATATGCTCTTCCTGTAGAGGCTTCATGGGCTATTGTTCATGGGCTAGAAATTTCTCCCACTTTAAAGCTTTAAAGTCAGTGCTATTATAAAATGGGGCTACTTATGAATTCACTTAGGATACTCAAGAAAAAATTCAGAAGGCAAATGAACAGTATTTTCGCACTGTCATTCTGGGAATTGGGACAGCTGTGGTTATGGACTCTACTGGACAAGTTTTAGGACTGCCTTAATTTTAAAGACAGGTTATATAAAGTCATTAGGGAGAAAAATATGTCTCTAACACTGAAGGGTGGAGTTTTTTTCCTATGATGATTTTTCCTGTAGAGTTACTGGTAGCAGGTTCATAGAAAAGTAGCAAACACATGACCAACATAAATATAGAACATAGTAATTTCACTGCTGAATGAAGCCCCCATCAAAACAATAGTAAAGTTGCATGGGTATACATAAGATTGGAATCCAGATGCACATGGACAAAAGAGCAACTACAAAAAGTACAAGATACTGTCACAAGATGCCTAAGATAGAAAATAGGATTGTTTTCACAACGACAAGAGAATTGGTTTTGAAGCATTTGAATTACATTTGAAGAATTTTCTCTAAGACATTGGTTTCACAGAATTTTCTTTGAAGATATGCTGCATGAAGATAATCAGGCTTCTGTTAATACATAAAATATAAACTTCTTGTCAAAAAACACCTTACTGACATGTAACCTGAGTTTTGGCTAAATATTTACAAACCTAGCTACATTTCTTTGAAGATACCAGTGTCTGAAGGCAGCATTCAGAAAGGAGCTCAATAATGCACCCCATGAATGACCACTGAATTACTTTTTAGTATCTTAAAACATACCAATTTCATTTGAGGTTCAGTTGCAGGTGACATGAAGGGTCAGGAAGCTCCCAGCAGTGGCACATGTTAGTATGGGAAAAAGAGGAGAGGGCATGAGAATGATGACAGCCTCTGGGTGGTAAGGTCCTGAAAAGGGGAAAGATGCACTGAGTGGCAGTGACAAACAAATGAGAAAGGAAACAAAGAAGCCAGGCAGAAGAACATCAGTAGAGGACAGATACAGGACAGCAGCTGAGATGTGCAGGGAGTATGACAGCTATGGATTTGTCATTGCGTGCTTTGCTGGGCAATGCCTCATGCAGAGGACGCATGCGCAGGCTTGGGGTAGACTGTGGTAGACTCGTGCATGTCAGCAGCTTGTGGTAGACTGACCCTGGGGTGGGAGCTATCTGGAGAAGCTGGCAAGGAACACCTCAGGAACAGGACAGCAAATGTGACAGAGAAGGGCAAAGTAGAGGAACTCAGAGAAAGGAAAGTGGGAATGATGAAGCAGAAGGTGCCGTTAAATTATTGCACAAGAGTAAAGGAGTGAGACGTACATCTCAGTTAACTCAAAAGTACTCTTAATTAACTACAAAGTTAATTGCAGCTGAGGTTAGGAGCAGGCAACATGGAAGCATGTGTCTATAGAGGGTCAGTGAAGCACCCCTCTAGAGGTCTGAGTATGTCCTCTTTTTGAAATTCCCCTCTGCAAAAAAAGCCAGCCTCACCAGAGCTGAATTCCTGGTACAGCTGCTTATGCCATGCCATGCCACGCCTCTTTCTTTCTTTGCAACTGGGAAATCATAAATTTCTCTTAGAAACCTGGATTTTGCTCTCTTGACAACCTGGGGATGTCAACTACAGCACCAGAACTGTTTTCTAAAGAGGAGATGAAGAAACGTCTTTGCTGCTTAAGCCTCAATGTAGCAGAGCCTCATAAAAAATGCTGTGTTTTTCTCAATTCAGTTAATCAAAATATGTATAAAAGAGTACTTATAGGTAATCCATTTTTACCAGGAATGCCCTAAAATAGAACATCTTTGTTAGAAAGACAAATAAAACACTGTAACATAGAAGTAACAAAAAAGCAATTAATGACATTGTGATGTGCCATGCAGTGACAAAATGGCAGTGACAAAATATCAAAGACTATGGCACAGTAGGATATTTTGCACCTCTCTTTAATCTTATGCATCTTATGCTGATGGTTTGCAAGGATTTGAAGTGGAACATCCTGGATATAGAGAATTCACTGAAGGAGGCCTCTGAGTTCTGCGCCTTTGTACACATCCAAACCTGACAGCTGGGAGGGTGCTGCAGCACTGCCCAAGGAGTTGGTGGAATTGCTGCTCTGAGAACATTTATATGTGGGCACAGCAGCTGCTTGTCTTTGCTTTCTGATGATTGTCACTCACCAGGCCCCTGCCCCTGACACATGCAGTACAGGCAGGATCCCATCCTGTCGGAGTGTAAGTGGTGGCAGTGTGGAAGGCTCTGCAGTTCCAGGTCTCCACACATGTGCGATGGATTACCCTTTCTAAAATACATGTTTTCTTTCAACAGACAGAAAATACTCACAGGCTGACCAAGTTTCCCAAGTTTCCCTGGAGATCCAGGAGGTCCTTGATCTTTATTTTCTATATCTTCTATTCCTGACCCTCCTAGAGATTCTGTGGATCCATCCTCTACTTCCTGACCTTTCTGGCCCTGAGTAATTAAAATGTGAAACATGAAAAATATGTTTTATTAGTTTTCCCATTTGTCTTGCTTCCCCCCTTCCCCTCCCTTTCTTCTACAACCCTTGCTTTGTTCAGTGCAGTTAGAACCTGATAGGCATCATAAAAATAGTATATTCCATTCAGCAGAGGCAACCCATATTAAAGATCATTCATGCACCTACAGATAACTTGCTCTCTGAGCTGGTTACCTAGATGCAAATGACCATGATCTTATTTCATATCCACATAAATCTGCACAGTCTAAGTCAATAGTGTAGGTTTGAAAAAATATAATTTTCACATAGTCTGTCAGGGAAAAAGTTGTGAGAGTTAAGATAGAAACATTTAGGAATGTTTTAGCCAGCTTCCCCAAGATCCACAAGTCTAACAAAGGAGGGTTACCTATTGGTTAAAAAGTGGCAGAAGAAGAAACAATGATAGCAAAAAATAAAAAGGGAAAACAGCAAGACTATAATATTGCTAAAGAGAGGTATTTGGTCAAGAGAAAATAATAATAACAAAAGGAATAATTTAAATATTCCACGAACAAAATAAGACCTTCCAGGAATGAAGCTTGGACATTAATACATATTTATATTAAAAACCAGTATACAGAACATGTAAGTCAGTACTGTATTTTGAAATAAGCACTAGAATTTACTCACATTTTAAAGCACCAATGAAATATTTTGAGTTCCATTATCAGCTAATGAAACTAGGAGGTATAAAATATAATCACTCTCAAAGCATTTTAAAGTTAACAGGATGACAGCTTTCAGCAAAGGAACTGTAAGCTGATTTTTTGAAAGACCTTCCTGGGTTTTGCCAAAAGGAAAGGTCCCAAAGACGAGCAATTTTTTATTTTTTAATCTGGCCTCATTACAGAATTTTTTCCCATCTGGAAAAGTGTTAGAAGAGAATCTATTTAGTTAAACTGTGGGTAGAGATCATAGCCTGAATGAGATAACAGGATTGTTGATCCAGTGTTGGAGTATTGAAAGAAGTAGCAGATTGTATGGCAGAACTCCTCTCAATCATCTGCAGAAGGTCTTGGGAGTCTGGGCAGGTTCCTGTTGACTGGAAGATAATCAGTGTTATTCCAGTCTACAAAAAGGATGTAAGGGAAGATGCAGAACTACAGATCTGTTAGCCTAAACTCAGTTCCTGGAAAATTAAGGGGAACATCATACTGAGTACCATTGAAAAGCATTTAAAGAACACTGCACTTGTCAGGAACACTCAGCCTGGGTTCATAAAGCACAAGTCCTGTTTAACTAATTTGGTATCTTCCTGTGGTGAAGTCACCCACATGAAGAGGCAGAGGTGGATGTAACTTCCCTGGGTTTTTGTAAAGTTTTTTATGCTGTCCATCACAGTACCCTTTGGGGCAAATATTCCAACTGTGGGATGAGTGGGTTTGTGGTGTGCTGGGTGAAGATCTGGCTGAAGGGCAGAGCTCACGGGTTGCAGTGAACAGGGCCCCATCTGGCTGGTGACATCACCAGTGGTGTTCCTCAGGGCTCCATTCTAGGGCCAGTTCTGTTCAGTATATTTCTCAGTGATCTGGATGCAGGCTTGAATGCATCATTAGCAAGTTTGTTGATGGTTCCAAACTGGGAGGTGCTGCTGGCACTTTTGAGAGCAGGAGGCCTTGCAGAGGGATCTGGGTAGCTTGGAGCATTGGGAAGTGATTAATAGCATGAAACTAAACAAGAACAAATGTTGGACTCTGCACCTAGGCAGGTGTAACACCAGGTGCAAGCAAAACCTGAGAGAGAAGTGGCAGTAACAACTCTTTAAAATTATTATTTTCTAAATGATTGGTCATTATTATAATATATAATCATCTTGGGAACCTGTGCAGTGAAAAACATGTAGAAACTGAAATAAAGTAAGGAAAATTTGTAAAGCTAAGTAAGTAGGAAAACCACTTGTCACAATAGATTTAAGCTTAATGTGTCACACTTTCTAAATCAAGACTGATTTTTTAGGTAAGAAAAATGTCACAAAAGAAAAAAAAGATGGTAATAGTTTATCTGATATTTATTTTATCTATTTATTTATATAAACTAATATTAGAATTGCTGATTTAAAAAGATGTGAATGCAGGCAAGAAAATGTTAGAGGAATTATATTTGGAAGTTCTCCAACAAATATTAAAACTTGTTGTATGTCAGCTCCAATGAACGATCCTTAACTTAATGTTTCACCACTTGCTATATTTTACATTCCTGTGTTTACCATGGTAAACACAGGAATGCAAGAAGACCCTGCAAGGAGCAACCTTAAACACTTGAACTAAACACACACAATGTGGAAATTTTATTCCAAATTTCTGGCATTCATGACACAGTGTGTTTTCTTGCAAAAAGAAACTGTTATAACTGACTGTAGTTTCAAGCAATAAGAATGAACTTCAGATGTAGGAGTCTCAAGGCAAGAAGAAGGAAAAGTCACTATTTATCGTTGCATAGAAAAATCTGTGGTGGCTGTTGCAGTAGGAATGTTAATCAATAAAAAATGTACTGGCAGATGATTATTTCTATATATACCAAGTAGGGCAAGAATTCCAGTAGCTCACAGGATTCCAATTGGGTGACCGATGTAATTCTAATCTGTAGAATCACACAGAATTCAGGTTGCACACTACCTTACAAATGCAGTATGTTTCAAAGTCCAGATTTTCCTGTTCTTGGGACTAAAAGATTAGGCATGTGATAAACCTGATATACAGACCTCCTCTCTGCTTACTCCTGGCAAAACACTAGCACCAGAGCCATCTTCTTCTCTTAAAATTTTCTGTGTGACAGTGGTGGACTCACTGTTGCCTTGTCCAGTTTCCATGACAGCTACATCTAAATAAAATTATCCATTATTAATGAGAGAGCAAAACAAAACTTGCCCAGAGGTATTTATCAGACAGGTGCTGAAAGTTGTATGAAAAAAGAAATTATTCAGATTATGACTAAAATACATTCCAAAGATTAATATTAGTCATTTTACAACTCTGAAAATTTTAAAAGAAAAGAAAAAAAGAGAAAGGTGAGAGTGAAATTACAAAACATGTAATTTTAAAGTCAAGGAACATTTTAAGGTCAAAGGCTGTATTGCATCATCATGTTTTCCTCAAGCTCTAGTCTAATTGTTGAATATTTGTCATGCATGTAACACAAAAAAATAAGAGTTAATTACAACAGGTATCAGAAGTATGTGTGGAGTTAAAATAGCAACATTGTCTTTGGCCTTATTAATATTTCTAGCTTTTCTTTTTGTTTTCTAGGAGTGCCCTGAAGTTGTCCTAGCAGTGGAGATCTGGATTCCTCCCTGCATTATGCCTTGCTGTCTTTGATTTGCTGCCTACACTTGCACCCAAAACACCCCACTGGTGCACTAGGCACATTCACATCCTTTGGAGGCAATAGAAGTAGTAAATAGTTGCTTATTCTGTGGCAGAATTCAGTTTTACATGAAAGGCTGTGCTTTACTGTATCAGGTCATCAAATAAATATCCATATTAAATCCCTTTTAAAGTTGCCATGTGGCTTTAGAGACAGCAGAACTATTTGCAGAGGTGCATGACTCAAGGGGTGCCATGCTTCTCATAGACCTGAGCAGAAAAAATAGGATTTTTCTCCTTTCATTCCCTTTGCCTAACACTTGCACTTTTATTAGAGTGTTGTGGATTGTCACAGCAGTAGCTCCTCAGGTCAGTTTCATAGTTCCATCCAAGTCCTTTTTTTTTTAAATTTTAAAATATGAACTACAATTCTGGAACTGAAACTTCCACACTATAGAAGGGTAAATCCATTCTTGGTGAGTTTAACAACGAGTCTGAGATAAACCCCTATATGGAGGGAGAAGTGAGAGGTGTGTTGAATAGTGGCTGTAGTTGCTACCACTTACCTTTGCTGCTATTAAAAAATTGCAGTTTAACAGACTGCACTTTCAAAGACCAAATGTTTGATGTGACAATTCTTTTCTAGCACATACAATGTCCAAAACCATAGAATTTTCCTTTCCTGGCTGCACCCAAAATATGACAGTGGCTCTCCATACACAGGGAAATGACAGACTCAAAACCAGAGAAGGTAAATGACCCCACCCCCCAAAAAAACTACAAAACCCAAGGCAGTGCCTTGTTCTTTAAATTTAGCTGCTTCTGAGGTTTCTTCTGGTCTGTGATTTCCAGAGAAATCATTCTCTTCCAAATAAGACAATATGGTTGGGGGGGCTTCCACTGGCTCTGCCAACGTATCTTCAGGCTAAAAAAAAAAAATCCCAAAGAACTGTTTAGAGTAAAGCCTTACCACATGTTTTAAGGGAAAAGCACAGTAATCAGAACTACCACATCTATGACGCAAACCAGAATTCTGAGGAAAAACTAGTGTAGTACCTTTGGACTCCATTCCTCCAAAGCAAGGGATGTACACTTGACACACCATAGAGAGGGAGGAAACCACAAGCAACGTACACTTGTCAGACATTGCATTTTCAAGAAGGACCTTTGGCTTGTTTCATTCCAGCTCAGCATTGCTTTACCTATTAAAGTGCCTTTATCTCAACCCACAAGTTTTCTGACTTCTCTTCCAATTCTCTGCCCATCCCACTGGTGGGCCAATGAGGGAGTGGCCTGTGTGATGCTTAGTGACCAGCTGGGATTAAATAACATCTTTCAGAAGGAGGGATAAAAGCAAAAATTCTGCTATTGTTGTGTGTAATTTTGAACTGTGCAGTAATTATGAAGGTTATTGAACAGAAGCTAAGGACAATAGCTAAAAGAATTGATATTTTTCTGGATAAAGAAGCTAGACATCTTTCCTGAATTAGCTACAGTTTTATCCAAATGAGAAAAAGTCAAGGCACAGTAAGATTTCATGGATTGAATTCTGTGGTGTGATGTAAAATGCAAAGAAGTCATCAAGCAGTATGTGATTTTGCTGCCATTTGGAAAAAACCCTACCTGTCTGCAGAAATTCAGGAAAAATAAAGTGCAAATCCTCCATCCAGTGAGAAATTGCCCCATGCAGCATTACCAGCTGGGGCCAGCTGCCTGTCTTTTGATCACTTAGAGAAAGATGAGAGACCAAGGACTGCATCAAGAAGGCTCAGAACAATCTTATCAATGTGTGGAAGATCTTGATAGGAGGGAGTAAAGAAGATGCAAAACCAGATCCTTCTTACTGGCTGCAGCCAGCGAAGGGAAAAGAGATGAACACACATTAACATCCAAGAAATTCAGGGTCCATGTCAGAAAAAACCCTGCATTGAAACAGAGAACCTGTGGAGTCTCCATTCTTGAGGAAATCCAAAACCAACTGGCACTGAACAACCGGCTCACTGAGCAACCAGCTGTATTTGGCTCTGCTTTGAAAAGGGAATTGGACAGGGCAATTTTCAAAAGTCCCTTTCAAACTCAATTAGTCTGTGATTCTGTGCAAAGCACAAGGCAGGCCAAAATGAGTTTAATGAGTTCAAAAAAAATAATAAAAATTTATTTAAACACATTAAGAGCAGGAGGCTGGGTCAATACTTAATAAGTTATAAAAATAGTGATCAGAGAATTTGAAGTCTATAATAGAAAAAAATAAGGTTTTCTTCCATTCATGTTTACCCTGGAAGAGTTAAAATTCCTGCAGAAAAATATTCTTGAGAAACTCAGTAGTGGATATGACTAATATTGAAGTCTTGGTATGAAAAGGGTAGGAAACACAGTAAGTGAGTGACAGGACATAATAATAAAAAAGTATTTGCCCATGGGTTCTGTAAGATTCAACAGTGAAACAGCTGAAGTATGTACTATATCAGATAAATGTGAACATGGTTTCTGTGAAGTTATTTCTCAGAAACCTACTGATTTTCTCTAAAGGAACCAGTGAGAACTCATATTAAAAAAAAATAATGTTTGACACAAGCAGCATGGAAAGCTTCATTGCAAGGAATGGTCTGGAATATTTAAGCCTGGTACAAAAAGTGAGGAGGACACAATGTGTTAGAAATCTCTAACAAATCTCTCAAAGAAATCTCTTTGTCCTTGGTGTTAGAAAACCACCAAATGAGAGCTGCAGTCGGCATGTTCAGAAGGGCAAGAAAAAGGTGCATGTCCTTCATGAAACATGTCATTAAATTAGATAAGGAATTCCACAGAAGGAATCAGAGGGTGGTAAAATTCTCATGTCTTAAAAAATCCCAAACAACAAAACAAGAAATTCAAGGATGAATAACTCAGCTGAATTCCACTAACCCCATATACTCTTGGTTCAAGCATTTCCTGAGACAAAAATTGATGCAGAGTACAAGAGTGTTCCCAGGAAGTGTCATATATATTTCCCGAATCTTGTATTATACTCTTCCCAAGATCTGGTTGCTGATTGTTGTCAAATATTCCAGATTTTTTATCTGCCACTGTGCCATCATTCTCTTGGATCAGTGCACATTATTCTCAGGGGAGGCTTTGGAAATTGCCAAATATGAAAGCTACTAATCAAATCCAGACCACATCCTTTAAAAGAATAATATGAAAACAGAATTTTAAAGTAAATAAATAAAATAAATTTACCCTTATGGGAAGATGAGAAGGTGCAAGGGCTTCTTGTGCCTCAGAAACATCATGATCTTGAATGCTGCCATTGCCACTGCTGTCCCCTGAAGCCTGTGCAAAACCCAATTATTGGGAGGAAGTTCATAAAAGTCAGGGAAAAAAAACATGATCTCCAAGGAATTGGCCATTTAAATGCAGAAAAATGCCCCTTTTTTTGGCTGGTGAAGTGTCATTATGATGTTAACTTATTTCAGTACTTACAGCATTCAATGAAAATGACCCTTCAGAAAAGGAAAAGCCATAGTTCATTTCCTGAAAGTTGTTTTAGATAAAATAAAATGATACTTTTTGAAAAAAAAAAAGATTTGGGGGTTGTACAGGGAAAAAAATACATCCCACAGATAGTTTTAAGTATGATACAGTATTTCCAAGAAAAAAATACTACAGCTAGTGTTATGAAAGATGTCAAATGGAAATTTACTTTGAAATCTCTGATGCTTTGAGGAAGTGTTTATAAGAATACTTACATAAGGGTCATCATCTTCACAATGATCTTCAGTAGCCCTTGGGTCAGATTTGATTGTCAGATGTTGAATTGAGCCCTACATGGAACATCAAAAACATTTCAAGGAAGTAATATTTTAAGTAGCATGTGTGAAGGGGAGTGAGGCTGGAGGGATGGGAATGAAACAAATTAAACAAATCAAAATACCCCAAACTGTCTTCTGATTTACTTGGAAAGTGGTCTGAATTATAAAATCTCATTATAATAATCCAAACTTAAAGATATAAATAGGTTCACAGATTTTCCTTTTGCAAAATGTAGAGCAAATGGAAGCTGCCAGAATATAATGACTCGTCTCAATGACACTATGGTCACCACACTGCATTGTTAGTGCCCCAGCTGAAGGATCTAGTCCTGAATTGTTTCATACACACAGTAAAACACTGACTGCTTTTTTTAGTTAAGAAGTGCATTGCAGCTCCAGAAGTGGCAGTGAAAACCTTAAAAATGGAGGCAAAGACAAAGGATGGGATGGGATGGGAATACCAATAAGTGATGAAGTGAGTCAGGAAGAAACCAAAACTTTAAAACTTTCCAGAGAGGAAATAAAGGAGATGGATTTGTTGATAATAATCAGAAAATTCAGTTTCTTTTTACAGAGTCACAAGCTGTACTTCTCAGTCTGACATGCTAAAGGAGCTGTAACAATTTAATTTAAAACATTTAACTGTTTCTGCAAAGGCTCAAAGTGCTTTAAGAAATGTGGGGGATGTTTCCTTATTACAAGATCTCACAGAGTTAGACATGATGCACAACAGGACACAAAGATAGATATTCAAGTCAAGAACCTGTTTGCATGTAACACACCACCTGGAATATTTACGAAAGGAATAAAATTTGTGATTCTATCTTTAAAAATCCTCTAAATTATCTACCTTTGAAGACCATGAAACCCATGCACTTGGTGCTTCCTAAGTTTGCTGGCCTTCTGAGGCAATAGCTCAGTAATCTCAACATCCTATTTCTCTCAAAACTTTATGGGTAACTCAGATATTGAACCATGTCAGACTGACTGAACAGTTCACTGAAAAAATCATACATGAAAGAAGGCACAACCAATTAAGCAGTTTCCTGGAAGTGATCTTGTTTTTCACAGTACAAGTGAATCACATTTGGAGAACACATTTTTCTCCTCTTGCTCTAATCTGTGGCCCTGGATGGTAAAGAAAGCAAAATGGAGAGCTCTAATGTTTCCCAAGGGTAACTGCTAGCTGATTCCTCCAACTAGGAGAGTCATGCACCAGTCTGCATGATAGGGATGGTGGGTATGCAATATTTAATTCCCTCTCTGGGTCTTACAGCTGCTGCTGCCTTCCCTGTAAAAACTAGTTTGCAGCATCTGGCATCATCACTGATTCAGCTATACTTGGTTGTTGTTTACAAGCATCACGGCTAGATTTTCCTTTGGTTTCAATACATCTGATGATAGTTATGTCCTTTTGTGTCTGACAACCAGAGCCTTAGACACATGAATTCCTATTAGCCAGAGCAAACCAGCATCTGGCATCTATTCATTTTCACAATCTGCTATGATTTGTTTCTGTTTTCGGCAATTAATGTAAACAGTTCTTGGCATAGAAACAGAGTTTGAGTGAGGTTCAAGCATTTAGTTTTCCTACTCAAAAGCAATTGTGACATATGATGCATGAAGAAATAAAGGCACAGGAACCTAGAGTACAAGTCACAATTAGTGCTAATGAAGCACTCAGAGTACTGGCTGAAATTTATGTACTCAATATAGCACACAGAACAGCCTGTTTCAGTGGAAATGCATTCAGTGTCATCCACCATGCATTTCTGTCTCATATTTACAGATTTATTTGTGATAATCTCAGCAAGTGATCATCTCTTTTGTTTTCCAGGTGGGATACCAAAGCATTTTCCTTTTCTTGAATGTTTCTCAATCCTACTTAGTGATCAGGCATTCACAATACTCCAGTCCTCCTATTTGCCTGAGAAAGGTAGCACCAACACTCAGTTTTCCTACATATCACTTTCCACCCTTTATTTCCTGCTAATCCACATAGTTCTGTGATTCTAGGTGCTTAGACTAGTCAGACAAATTATAAAAGTACATTAAACTTGCTGCTCACCAGGTGGAACTCATAACCTGCCAGTATGCCTGAACTTTGGAAAGAACATCTTTATTCCCTATAGAAAAGGATCCACTCTGTTTTGTGCTGCTGCTTGACTAATTTAGAAGAGACATTATTTCACAAAATGTGGTCCAAGTTCTGAAGTACAGGAAATACAAATATAGGACAGATAAAGTGTGATATTTTCCTTTCCATTTGACAATGAGTTGATTTCACACATGCTGGGTGCTCTCAGCAGCTGAGAATTTCAGTGAGGATGTAGCAGGAAGGATGCTTGCACTCAAGCTAAAAAGGCTTGGGAGCCTTCTTAGTGGTTTTGATGCATTCTATTTCCTAAAGCACCTGATAAGCTTCAAATAACATATAACTGTAAAAATACACCCTTATCTTGCAACTATCTTTACCTTTGATCATATTATTCTCCTGAGGTTGAATATGAATACCTAACTAATAAGCATTTAAAATACTGGCTAAATAGTAAGGTATTATCAGAAATTAAGAAAATCAATTCTCTGAAATCTGCACTTCTTAGTGCAGATTTATGGCCTTAGAAAGACCATAAAAAAATATGTGACATATTTACTTTGACATTTCTAATATTCAAATTGAAGATTGGATTTAATATATGGGCTATTAATAAAATTCTGAGGCTCTCAGGACATTTGTGTATTAAACCAGAGGTTATTGAATTTCACTGTCCAAAACCTATCTAGGTAGGGAAAATAGAAACTATATGATTTGACCTCCCCTTAGGATCTAACCTTTGTAAGCAGGGTTTCTTGGGTAGAGAGTACATGCATTAAACACTGAGGCATGTGAATTTATCAGACAGCACTTACTGTGAACTTTTCCAGTCCTGTGGCTCCTGCATTACCAACAAATATCCCAGAGCCAGATTCAAACACCAAGGTTCGAGCAGACCTTGGAAACTGAAGCCTCTGATATTCTTCACAGTCCATGAACAAAGCAATATCATTTCCCTCAACAGTCACTGTAAATTTATTCCACCTGTTAGTCATCACCGGCACTTTAAAGGAAGCAGCCTCTCGGGAGATGTGGGATCCAGGCTCTGTGTAGTACATGATTATCCTCTGGGTGCTGTCATCGACTGGTGAAATCCTCAGTCCCAGGTAGATGGTTTTCTGGAAGGCGTCTGTTATTGCGAAGAGCACTCCTCCACGGTCACTGTTGGGTTTCACAGTCACCACCACAGCGAAATCTCGGTAGAAGGGTGATGGTATTATAGCACGGGTCAGCCGGCCAATGTTGGAATCTGGACCAAAGCTGTAAGCTGGGAACCCTCCATAGCCCGTGACAAAGTAGATGGAAGGAGGAAGAGGGACTCCTATTAACTCTGTGAGGTCAAGATGTCCTTTTGAGCCTCGTTCTGTGCATGAGAAAAAACGTGTTATTTATCCTTGAGGTACACAGCCCATTTGGTTTACATGATTTAAGAAACGCCTGAAAAACTGAAATGCAGTGTTATAGTACCAGGAACATACTTCTGATACTTCAGGCCACAGTCCAGGTAGTGCATAAGCACATCTAGCTATGGACACGTCATTTTTTGTCCTTTGACTAACAGAGGTTACTCGTATGCGAAAGAAAGGCACATGTAAACATTTGGTGCAATTGAATAGCAACAAGTATTTCCTGCAACATATATTTACTTCAGCTGTCCATAAACTGCAAAAAATGCTGAATGTGCTTGCGTAGTGGATTTGGTGGAAAACGAGGAACATCTTAAATATATTGAGATACTTTTTTCTCACAAAGACAGCAATAGTTCTCTACAAACCAGCACAGTTCCACAAAACAGGATAAAATTTACAGCGGGTTTTCTCTAGTCCTTTTCTCTAGTACCTGCGTCTGCAATAGAGGTTAGATTTTATTTATGCCCTATTTTCTCATTTATCTCCTTAACTGCACTCTGTACACAACAAATACTGTTCAGCAATCAAAACTCAGTTTTGAAAGGAGAGTATTTACACCTTGACAAGCATGCAGAATTATGTACCTCTGCCAAACATGCCCAGAGAGACAACTCCTATCAGGTAATGAAGGAACAATGACAACATCTAAGTATCTGTACCCAATTTAAACTAGAATCTTGGGGAGGCACACTCTAGCAGCATACCAGAAACGCAACTACCAATTTTCTTCTTCTAAGAAGTAAAAGCAAGCAAGAAAAGATAACATTTTTAATCATAATGACCCATTCAGATTTGAATCTATACAGAAATCCTCTTTCCATTTTTAAATTTATCCAGTTACCTGTGACTGTAATGGCTATATAGGCTGAATAAATCCAAATGGAATAGTAATGGAAAAGGTATGACAGTCCATCTGAATGCCACAAGCAAAATGAACTGAAAAGCTTTGCTTAAAACACCTGATTAAAGTCAGCAAAATCAGACTCTTACTCTTTGCTCTGTTAACTGGCAAGATGGTTCTGATGAAGAGCTAGAGAGTTTATTCAGCTGCAATGTGCTTCTGCTATTTATTGCTCATATGCAGTACCAGCCTGGAATATGCATGGCAAAGTGTCTTCCATTGTACTAGTGGCTTTGCAAAGAAATTTTAAAGTATTCTTCCTGTGCTGACAATGTTACACTACAGTTGAAATAAATCCTAATCTATCTTCTTCTCTGTACTTTATAATCATAGAATCATAAAGGTTGGAAAAGACCTCCAAGATCATGAATTATAAATGTTCACCCAGCCCCGCCGTGTTCACTACTGAACCATGTCCCCAGCTGCTGCACACCTTTTGTCCATATGTCCACACTTCCAGGGGGAAATTATTAAAAAAAAAAAAAAAAGGCTGATGTGCTTCATATAGAAACAATTTCCCTGAAATATTTTTGAGATGTTTTGTTTAGAAAAACTAACTCCTCATCCAGAAACCAAACCCCTTTGGCATTTTAAAATGCTTTGCCAGAGATTCTGCCCCCCCCAGCCCTTCCCAGTAGCTTTAAAAGTGGATATACTTCTTTTCTGGACAAACACAGCTAACAATATTGTAATTGTGAGTCTAATACTGGGTCATGTTTTCCATTCACACATATATACCCATAAAGGAACCTGCACGACAAACAACATACATAAGCCTTACACAAGGGTAAGAAGGTAAGGAAAATAGTGATCTTGAAGGTTAATATAGGAACTGCAGACAGATGCCAAAGCTACATCCAAAGAGTCATGGTAAAGTGACCAAGAAAGGACATGGACAATATCTAAGATGTTCAGCCATCAGACTCGGAAAGCAGGATGCATCCTAGGAGTGAAATTAATAAATACAACAGTAGTTTCACATTTCCCATTCTCAAGGGGAGATTGGATGACTGGAAAACAGCCTGTTCATTCTCCCCACACAACGTGTGAAGCTGCAGTCTACTTGCAGTTTCCCAGTCACTCACCAAACAGTAACACACAGAGCCCCTAACGAGCTCTTTTAGCCTCTGAGACAGACAAAACATGTTTGCAAAAGGTGGCAGCAAAAGACAGCAAAGAGTCAGGATTTTCATTTGAGTAAAGTAAGTCAGAAGTCTCAGGAAGTCTAAACTTCAGTGAGGCTGGGGTAGAAGTATTGCACCTATCTGCTGCAGAAAATCAAAATGAAACAAGAGTCCAGCCAAATTCTGTACTTACAGCTCATACCCAGCTCTTATGGATGTATGAGGACCTAGAGACACAGTTAAAAGCAGAATACAGACCTACAACCTCAGGTTTTCAATTATCTCTGACAAAATTAATGTCTCCCTAATGCAATTATGTTAGAATAAAAATACTATCTTATTCCCTTACATAAATAGGTAAATGCTATGCTATTTTAAGTAGTATGCCAGCAGATAACTATGTTGCACCAGAATAGTTTTGTTTCAAACACTACTCAGGCACTGGTTATTGTGGAGCACCCAAAATTCATCCCATTTATATACATGTTTCCTAGACCTGGGACACTGGAAGTTGTAGTACAGAAGCAGCTTTAATATTAACTATATTTTTCTCAACAAGCATAACCCCATAAATTGGGATGATATTTTTATAATTTAGAGCTATGAGCTGTGCTTACTTTGCATTTGTTACTATTTGTTACTGTATGTTACAGTTGGAATTGTTATAGAATTTGCTGATAGCTGCCTATTCCCACTGAGTAGCTTCAGAGACCATTTGAGAAGCACCAGTGTGTTATAAAAATCATCCTGTAAGTCAGTATATGGAGTGTTTCAAGACTGCAGATGACAATAGTAGGGCTTAAGTTGTTGGGTTTTTTATTTCTTTTATTCCAATTTTTTGATGTAATTACTTAGGCAGGGTGGAATTTCAAATCTGCAGGATCCAAAATTCCTTTTCACTGCTAACAAAGGACAAAGTACAGAGGAAAGGAAAAAAACTACCTGCTTGGAGGCCTACTACATTTGTTTTAGATGTTAAGGCTCAAACATAGCATTTATAAATAATAAAATGGAATGAAGGCGGAGAAAAGTCCACATTCATATAATTTAATTTATTACACTGTGACTTTTTGGTTAGGAGTCCCCTTTCAGATGCAGTTCCTGGCACCTGCAGCACTGTGTCTGGACTGCGCACATGTTACCTCATTCTGAAAGGAGCATCTCAGCTATCTCAGCTACATGAATACAAANGTTGCCTCCTCCTCATGTTTTCTCTCCACAAGCAGGGTAGTGCTAGGCCTGATCCAAAACCCTTGGATGATCAACCTGTATAATAGAATCATAGAATTCTTTATGCTGGAAGGGACCTTAAAAGTCAAAGAGTTCCAGCCCCTCTGCTGGAAAGGCAGGGACATCTTTCACTGGACCAGGTTGTTCAGGGCCCCATCCAACCTGGCCTTGAGCACTTCCAGGGATGGGGCACCCACAGCTCCTCTGGGCAACTGTGCCAGTGCCTCACCACCCTTGTAAGAAAGGAACATCTTCCTAACATCTAATCCAAACCTACCCTTCAGTTTATGTGTCTGAC
This sequence comes from Hylia prasina, assembly GCA_013397195.1. Taxonomy (NCBI): domain Eukaryota; kingdom Metazoa; phylum Chordata; class Aves; order Passeriformes; family Sylviidae; genus Hylia; species Hylia prasina. The sequence goes on from VYXD01011920.1 coordinate 298,328, forward strand.
CACTACACACCCTTGGGAAAAGTGCCTCTCCAGCTCTCTTGTAGTCCTCTTTATGTACTTGCTATAAAGTCCCCTGAAAGCTTCCTTTTCTCCAGAGAAGATGTTATCAGGATGCTATATTAAAAGCTACTTTAGGAATATGACTAGAATCCAGAAATTTCTTACAAATAGTAATTTAAAACACAAGATTATTCACTGGGAGGAAGGTATTTGTATTTCCTGTTGTCTACAAGAGCTCATATAAAACTTGGAATACCCAAAGTCCTTGTTTCTAGCTGATGCACACACTTCAAAGGTGGTATAATGCATGCTATCACACAGGCTATGGGAAACTACTGCAACAGAGTCAAAAGGCTACAGGGTTACAGATAAGGACACTGTTTGTCAGTCTACTTTCATCCATGGTTTCACCACGAGAAAGTATAACAGAAGCAGAGTTCAAAGGCAATGCCCGCACCTCTGACATAGACAGAATTACCAATCTCAGCCTCATTTTAAAATATATAGTTCCAATGTTCCAAGTCTGAAAAAAAAATAGAAATATTGACAAGTGCTCTGAGCACAAGAACATGATTGGCAGTGTATGGTGAGACCAACCCAAGTGGCACCACAGCAAGATAAACACACTACTGCTGTCTTCCGTGCTGTGAGAAGATGCTTGAGCTGGACTATCTCAGCTACATGAATACAAAGACTGAGGTAACAAATGTTTGTCGTATTTGGCCCCAACTACTTACACATCAGCAGTAATATTCATTCAACTGATATTTTAAGGATGGCACCATTTATGCTTTCTATTATGTTTTTAGCTAGAAATGCCTTTTAACAATTATTGAGGTAAATCAGCTGCCACATTTAGCCCAATTCTCCTCCATAATAATGAGCCATGCTGGGTACATAAGGGTCAGAATAACATGCTCAAGTGGTTGCTCTTTGCTAAATATAAGAAACCAAGCACCCTGTTGCTGAGACTATGACAGCTGGTTTTAACACACTCAAGGGAGGGCTTGGATGGCTCCACAAAAATTGGAGTGGGGTAGGTGCTGGCTTTTGAATGAAATTATTATTTTCTCTTTATTTTTAGCTTAACTTCAACTAGTGTTTCCCCCTGTTCCTCTTCAGACACTTTTATTGGAGCTGCTCCTGGCCCATGTAAAAGTCCATTCACTCCATGGTCATTGACTCTCATCCTGTGCAAGAATGCCTCGTTTCACTGCTGTCTACTGCTGCATGAGCCTTGCTGGCATGTTCTTTTAAGGAAATGAGATAAAAGCAATGTTCTACAAAGGCTTTAATAACCAAAGCAGGCTCAGAGAAGTCAAGATCCAGCACTTCTCTGTCTTAAACTTGAGCCAAGCTGACCCTGCTTCCCTGTCCTGTTCCAGTCCAAATAATCCTAACTTCAGGTTGTAAGTTCCTTTTCCAGCAGCATAAATAAACTATCTCTGTCTCAATGGTGCAGTGCCTCTGCTGTCTCTACTCTGCATTCAAAGAGATGCTGTAACTGTAATAGAATATTATTTTATACTGAGTGCAGTTACGAGGCGCAGTAAGAAAATGACTTCTTCCCTGCTGCCAAAGTGCTTTTATTTTGAATTAACAAGAAATATTTATAGCAATACCATTAAGCAGAGAAGGATTTCCACATCTACCAAATAAAATTTAATCAAGTACTGCAGAGAGAAAAAGAAGGGGAATATTGTAACATAGTCCCAGATGTGCTGCATGAAATGGAAGAGGCCAGCATCATTGCTGGTACCAGGAAAAACAGCATTGGCTCTGCCTGAGCACATTCTTAGCTGCCTTAATACACTGCTGGAAAACACGGATAGAATATATTGGTATTAATGGCTGCAGCATTTCCTTCCAGATGTCTCAGGAAACCTCAGAAGTGCTTTCTAGTGGTGTTGCACACCTGGAAGTCAGGCTGCAGCCAGCAGGAGCTGGGGTACTCACTGACTCGTCAGAGCAGGGCCGGCATCCCTTCGAGAAATCCGCTTTTCAACGCTTGCTGCCAGCTCGTGCTTTACGTCATTGTCTTTCTGCCCTCTACTGGGCGAAAGTGCTTAAATATAGTTAATTAAATAAACATCTCTTTTGCACAAAATACTGTTTGGGGATTCCCTCCCAACCCCCGTTTTATCTTGTTCGAGAAACTATATTTCATTAAAATGCTTTCAAACTATCCATCACCACACCACCCAAATGCTGTCTTCCACACAGTTTGTCAGTTCTCCACCCCGCCCCCGCCCCGGCCCTGATCTAATACTGGACTATTTTCTTGTTTTGTCAGTTGCTCTACCAGCTGATCTTCCAAATATTTTTGGGCACCATTTTTCTTGTACATAAACTCAAAAATTTTTGATGTGTACTCAGTGAACTGTTCTCCTATAATGTCAAAAATCTATGTTTCAAACACCCTGGTTTCTTTGAGCCACAGCAGTAGATAATACAAAATACAGCATAGACACTAAATATTCATTATCTTTCTTTCCTCACAAACAGATGGCAGGAAAAAGTGGGAAATTCTTAGTAATTCAACTCTAGTAGTGAGGCAAAGCTAACTGAGCTTCTAACCAGATCAAGAGACTGAAACCACTATCTGGAAACTCAGTCCTGTTTCTCCTGAGTTTGCAGTCGCCTGACACATCTCTGGAATTTCTCTACTCCTGCAATGCCAGGTTCACACTCTGCTTATGAGACCTTAAGAGACACTTAATTACCTGTGAAAGGCATCCTTTTTCGCATGCTAATCCTTTGGGGATGTACCAGGCCCATCAATTTCAAGACATTTTTCTTAACAAGTGCATATATTCCATATATTCTATAAGCATTAGTGAAAAAAAGAAAAGGCAGATAGCACAGATGCCCTTAGGACATCCAGCCTCCTAAAGATGACAAAGCTAACCCGTGTAAGAATTACAGAGTCTGCATCGAATACTGCAGCTGTTCAATAGCAGGCACCTGCGGCCAGGTTGGACGCTGACTTTATGAAATCGTCTATATGTGGGGCATGCATGTAACTGTGATATGGGCAGTCTCATTGCCAGCTAGAGAGACAAGTAACCTTTAATGACTGCAGGAGAGCAGGAGATTCTGCATTTCACCACTAGAAAGCAACACAGCACTTCATAAATCAGATGGGAGCTTTGGCTGAGGAGACAACATTGCTTATGCACCACCAGTGTCAGTGCCTGCTGTGCAAGCTCTTTTACAACATCTAAGCTACGATGTTTTAATTTCCATTACATCTATAACAAAGCAGATGTGAATTATCACCCTACTCTTCTTCTTTCACAATGACCTTGAAAATCAGACAAAGTACATTGTCTTCTGTGTGTTTTCTTTGGGGGGGGATATATTGCTGTTCTTGTTTTCTCTTTCCCTCTCTCTTTTTTTATCTTGAATTTTAAGGGAGAAAATGATCAACACCCTCATTGGAAAAAAAAAAAAAAANAAAAAAAAAGAAGTATTTCTAAGATGACAAAGACAGTTCACTTTTCAAGTACTGGCAGAGGCAGCTGACACGCCTAGATTTAACAGTTGTACATGCCAGCAGAGAGTCTCTGCCCAAATGTGGAAAAACAGACACTGACATAGTCTGGCACACTGACCTGGATATAAATTCTCATCCCATATAAAGAGGTTGAATGGGAAGCAAGGCTGAAGAACACTTAATCAGCAGCTCCTGCAGTTACCCCTGCTGTCTTTCCCAGACCCTGTCTCCACTACAAGGTTCTGTCATAGAATAGGGGCATAAGAAGCATATGGGCAGGTGGGATTTGTGTGGAACAATTTGCTCAATGAAAATTGGAAACATTCAGCCAGAAATCCTCCTTTGGTCTTCACACCTGAACAATCTGAACACGGTCTTCTCCCTGTGTTGCCCATGAGTATCGTGCCTTCCTGGTTTTCCTCTAACACTATGAGTGACCCAGAAAGGTCTCTCCTGTCAGGAAATCCTGCTCCCGACAAACATGTGCATATTCAGTGCTGTGTAAGATGACAAATGTCATGCTCCCTGCTCATGGCACTTTCAGAACACCTGTTTCATCAAGGCAGTAAATGTCTGTATGTTCAGTGAGCCATCAGGCCAACTTTACATGCTGTGTGCAGTTTGATCTTGCAAGCAGACCCTACCCAAGAACACCCAAGGACAAGCATTATCTTCAATATGGCTGGAAAGGATGCCTGCAGGGAGTTTTTGAGTGGAACATGAAAGAAGCAAAGTGCTTATAGATATATTTGTAGCTTCTACAGTCTATCATGGTCTCTGTGTGATGGAGGCTGATACATTTATGACACATCATCAGAGCTGTAGGCAAACATTGTTAAGACCTTCCTCACACAGCTAAGCAGAGAGCAGAAAATCACTTCATTCCAGTTCAGACTAGAGGAGAAGAGAAAAATATAAATATTGTAATAACTGAGGTTATGTTTTGGATGTCTTGTTTTGGTCTTTGTTGTTTTGAGCTTTTGTTATTGTTGTTTTTTATTTTAAAAAAATTAAGGGCTATAAACCCAATAAGGTAACAAAAAATAGAGGATTTGTTATGCATCCTTGACTCTTCCACAGCAATTTGAGACCTGGTGGACAGTGTGCCTCTCTCAGGTGACTAAGCTATCCATCCTTTTATGTTAAGCAACAATAGTCAATACTTTGTTACTAATGTTTCATTTTCAAGTCTTTAGGAGGACTTCTATTGTCTTCCAGGAGCATCCCTTTCATAAATGCTCTTAAATTTATGTACCTGATATTTATCATTACTCTTTGTCTTTCTAAGTGTATTCTCATGTGTTCTTTACACTATTGGATTTGGTAGCTGATAGATTTGATTTATAATTGGCCAGGATTCAGAAAAGTTGAAAAAATTGTGAGGTAGATGATATGGGAACACTAAATCCTAAAAGTATGTCTTGTGTTGAACATTAACATTTCTGACAGCTAAATGCTTTTATAGCATGAATGCACCAGTAAAAATGAAGAAATAAAATCCAGTCAACATAGTCCTTATTTTTCCATCTTCCTTTTTCCCAAGAATTTCATTTCCCAAGAGCTGTGTTACAGTACTTTCATATTTTAGTATAAATCACATATGCTTTTATTATGCTCCTGGTTTTTTGCCTTTCCCTAGTGAATTTTAAAAAAAGTTGATTGATTTTAAACAAGATATCATAAAAATGTCATCTCTAGTCAAAAAGCCCTAGGTTGAAATCCTGGCCAAAGTCCTAAGTGAAAGACCTTCTGGTTAAAAATGATTACTTGATATAAATTCCTAGAATTTTGTGTTATGATTGGATTCTGTTGCAAAGAGAGGGTAAGCACTCACTAAAATTTTCCAGCATTTAAGACATCTTATGCAAATATGTTGTTTTTCCAAACAGTCCCTCTCTAAGTGGAGACACAAGTACATTTCCCACTCTTTCTCTGTTCCTGATCCATGAGGTTTGTAAGGATTTAATGGCCATCAGGCCTCTGTGTCTTTGTGAAATTTGGTGCATAGAAGTTCGGACTCAAAGCAGACTCAGAAATCATTGCACAGACACATGTTGCAATAATATATGCAGTATTTCCTAGTGAAACCAAATTAAACTCAAAGCAGCACTGTAATCCCTGCCTACACATATTCTCTTAAACACCAGTATAACAGGTTCTTTTTTTCAGCTCAGTGGAGTAAATAATTTTACTACTTACAAACCACAGATTTCTCACTAGGGACCTCACACACGGTCCTGTGCAACAGTAAATGAAACAAATCTGGTTTCAGCTACCTGAGTTCATAAACAAATATTTTGCTAAGTATCTTTTAGAGGAACTGTTATCTTCATTAGGAAGAATACAGAAGTTTCCTTTAAAAGGCCAATGAAGTAAAAATGAGATGCTGGATATAGCTATTTCACTACATTCATATAGATGGAGAATGCAGCGCAGTGATGTTACTTTCACCTGGCTTCAAATGCGCACAGACTCATACATTACATTATCCATGTTTATGGAACTTTCTTCACAACCAAAAATGCTAGAAGTTCAGAAAAAATCTCAGATATAGACATACTCACAGCTGTCTCTGTCAGACAGTTCAAAAACTTCAAGAGTTCTACAAACAATATTCATTGTATTTTTTTATTTTCGCTGACATACTACCATGGAACACTAATAAACTGCTGGGTTTTTTCTACAAAAAGGCATCATGCTGAAAGTCACCATGTTATGAAATGTGTTATTCTACGTAGATGATGACCAGAAGTCTTTCCTCATACTGTAGCTGCTTTTTCAGGCATGTATTTCCCCTTTTCCCTCCATCCTTGTCTACCTATCATCACATAACGCAAAATGCAGTCTCATCCAGGGGCTTGAGAAACTTGAGAGAGTTGAAATGATGTTTCACCCTGATTCAAAGCTGCATTTCTCATATGCTATTTCCAAGGAAATATGGCAGGAGCAGTGTGGCAACATTGGAACAGCCCCATGGATCAGACCTTTCAGCAATGCAGCTCACTGTTTTAATTAGGCTCTAGCATGGAAACAAGATCTTCCATGTACACGTATGGGTACCAAAGCTTGAGTGATCTAGCTGTGACATCATTGATCACTGCCTGACAACTAAATCAGGAGACCAGATTGCAAGGTAGATCATAATTAACCATAAGAACACTGACTCAAAGTGAAGTAGAAGATAATAACGTTTTCCAGCTTGGTAACATTAATTTTAAACAGCTCTACTATCATGCAGAATTATTGAACTAATTCTGATGTCTGTGCAGCTTATTGCCCTCCTGAACAGTTCTCCACTGCTTGTATACAAGCACTCCACTGCTTGTGAATTAATCAATGGCTTCTGTCTAGAATAATTGAAACATCTGTCATAGTTAATTCAGGATTTAAAGCTGTATGACCAAAGGGGAAAAAAAGATCTTTTTTTTAATCACACAGAGAATATATTATGTTTTACATGTGCATGGCCAAAAATAATTTCATTTCCTCCAGAGTATGTAGAGAATAAATGAAGTCTTATTTTTGGTAAATATTATATTTTTAGTTCACTTAAATGTTATTTGAGACAGGAGCTGAAAATAGAGAAAAAGCAAAAGCAGCATACAGCAGTAATTCTTAGGTCCTGATACTTGATATACAGTTGAAAGTCTTTCCCAGAGAAGTCTCATCTGCATGCTGTCCCTAACTTGGAGAATATAGCTGATTTACATCTGCATCCAATATTTATAAATCCATTTAAAATGTGTTGGCATATTGGCCTTCTGCTTTTAAAAAGTTTGTTGTCATAAAATATTGTTCTTTTGGCTTAAACTTCAAAGGTTACTTTCTCAAGGTCATTAGTGCTGTGACAAGAATAAGAAAGAGTGATGGCTGTGACAAGAATAAGAAAGAGTGATGTCCTTAGAATTTATTGTGTTTTTCTTAATGCTTGTTTGAACTGAAGATTCAGAAAGTCAAAAAAAGAAACTCACATAATAAGCAACAAACCATAAGGTTATTGGATTTTTTGGCTTTGATTATATGTTTTGCTCTTTATTTTCACTGTCTGAGCCCTCATTTGTATTCTAAGACACTGGTTTCACCAATTTCACTCATGATAAGTACAGCTGTGTGTTAGTAATAGGACAACTATGTTGCATAAAATTTTAATTAAGTTGGAATTAAAGTGTGCCCTTTGATGCATCAGACTCCAACAGAAGTCTCCAGGTAGTGGAAATTATAGCACCACACAGCCTAAAGGCTGTGTGGTGCTATAATTTCCATGTTCCTAGCAGTGAGTTCTCCAGATCCTTCAGCTGTCTGCTCTCACCTCCGTTTTCTTCCACCATCAGCTGAAATCACCTTGCTACTCCAACATTCCATATACAGTCAAATACCACCTCATCTTTGTTCTTTGTTTAGCAGCTTCTTGCCAAAACCACTGGACAAAGACATGCCATTCAACGTGCTGAGCTGCAGCTCCAGGAGACATTTTTCAAAGTGCAGGCTTTATGACAAATGTTATAGGCAGTGCTGTAGCCCTTTTCCCTGAGAGCATACCGCAGCTTAATGAGTTCCCTGGCATATGTTGCACAAACTGCCAGACCTGTGAGCAGTGATAAGCTTGTACAAGCCAACAGGCATCAAAACCTTCAGTCTCTTCTGAGAGTGGCAACATTCTTGTCAACAAAAAATGTCACAGCAAACCTCCAAACCTCCCCTCTCTGTCTCCCATTCCCTACTTACATTTGCAGGCTTATCATGAAAATTTAAGGTGAACAGGATCTAACTATCCCTCGTCTCTTATCAGTCTTTGAAAAGAATATTAATCTTATATGGTTTAATTTAGATTTTTTTACAAACTAATCTAATCAATGAATAGTAATACCAGTGTATACTTTTCTGGGCATGTGGCAATTAACATGACTGCTCTGGAATCATAGAGATAACCTGTTCTTCTGGCATCCACAGGTCACAAATCCTGCTGACAAAAACCTCAATACATTCAGGTTCATTCCCTGGAAGCTGAACATTTGGACTTCATTAGGACATTCAGCGAGCTTTGACCTTCTTTGTACATGCTACTCCATGCATGAAATATAGCAGTAATAAAAAGCATTCAAGGAGCAGCAAAATCATGCTGTAGTAGGTTAAATCAGGAACAGTCATGAAAACTGAGGAGAAGACATTGCTGTTAAATAGTTTTTTGTTTCTAAGGAGCTCTGTACATACAGTCAAAATAACCAAAGAAGTGTAAGTAATTTTCACATGGGGTGAATCATGATAGTTCTGTTATATTTAGTACAGGAATGTCAATTATATATAATACAGCAGCTACTTTCAGTACCCAAACTAAGACTGCAATTGTGGAAACACATGATTGATGGCAAACCCAAACTTACGCGCATCAGTTATTTCATCACTTCCTTATTTAATCATCACCCTCTTGTTTAAATGCTAAATATGTTCCATAGAAACATAAATTACAATTTGACATGGTCACAGCAGCTGAATGCAGGAGGTATAGGCAGAACACTGAAACTAGCAATACAGAGATTGAAAGTATCCATCCCCAAGAACTTTTCCATGTGAATTAACTTATTGGTGAGCCAGGTCAGTTCCCAGTGGTCTGTCTGGCAGCTGCATTGTTTGCTTTGGAGTAACACGAAGGAACTAGCTGATATAGCCTGTGAGGTCATGTGTAGGGGCTTTTCAGTTATTTTAAAGTAAGGAAAAGAATAATAAAATTATTTTGGCTTATAGAACTTCAGTACTCCAGACTCAACAGGGCAAGAGGTTTATCTTGGATCTCAGGATGCCTCTCTGCAGATGAAATTTTGTGGTTCTGTTACATGACTACATAGCCGAAGTCACACAGATATTAATGTATTTGGCTACACTCTCATATCTGGAATCTGAACATCTGCAGCGACCTGAAGTAACCTAGTGAATTCTGGTAGGACAGAAAATAAAGACAGGTTTTAAAAACCACTTAGTAGAGATCTAGAACTGTGTCCCGGTAGAGGTTCTGTGCCAGACTGAAAGGGAACAAACAGAAAGATACAGATTCTGACTCGCAGGAGAAACAGTGTTCAAAGGAAATACCAGCTATACTGCCAGTACCTTTATTACCATCTTACTTAGCAATTTTTGGTGGTTAATAGAAACTGCTATTAATTACGAAAAGCAATATCTACTTAGAAACACAGTTAATGGCAGATCTGCTAGTAACAATCTACTTATGAAGTAGTGCTGTATTTGAATGGCAACATAATATAAATAGATACAAAAGAATGGATGTTTTCACCATTGTCCTTCCTTTTATGACTTTTCCTTGTCTTCATAAACATTTTTGGAGAAAGTGGTACCCTCATTCATTGGTTTGATCACAATGTCAAAGCCTTCATGCTGTAGCAAAGAATTCCTTGTAAGCAAAGGAAGAATGAGCTATAAATAACCTGACAGAGCTTCTTTACATATATACATTTTTCAGAGGAAATGTGTCAGGAGAAAAGAGAGCTTGGAGCCTTTGAAGTCTTCCATATTTGTAGCTATTAGAAGCAACATTCTCAAAGAAGTGCCAAGGATCTGACATACAGAACCTTATTATATTCTTACTAATTTATATAAAAACATGAAGGGAGGGTGGAAAGAAGATGAAGCCAAACTCTTTTCCGTGGTGCCCATGGACTGGAAAAGAGATGATGGGCACAAACTGAAACACAGGAAACCCTCTGAACATGAGGGAACCCTTTCTCACTCTGAGGGTAACTAAGCACTGACACAGGTCACACAGGGAGTTTGTGGAATCTCCCTCCTTGAAGATATTAAAAAATGTTCCGGACATGATCCTGCTCCCTCATGAGCAGGGAGACTGGACCAGATGACTTCCAGAGGTCCCCTTCAACCTATAAATGAATAGACTCTAAAGTATTTATTTTTCCCATTATGTGCCACTAAGGAGAAATTGTCTAAAACCCAAAGACTGCATAAATCTTGCTGTGCAAACTGCCAGACTGCTCAGGTAGTTAATCATGACAGCAGCTGATGCACCAAAAGCCTACAAGCCTGAACTCTCTTGTTGATCAAAGCTGCTGAGGTACATGTGTGTACAGATATGTTTGTACATATAAATATACTTTTTTAAAAAAATTAGCTTATCCAGTTGTCACTATATAATGATAAAAATTTCTTTCTGAGACTTCATGAACCAACAGACGGAAGTGTGACAAATTAATTCAAATTATCCAACCACTCTGGAATTCCCATAAACATTAAAACAGTATGTGGTAGCAGATTTTTTTTTTTTTTGAACAAGAGCTGCTCAGTCAAGTTTTGAAGCAGTTGGTGAAGGGTTTGCTAACAGCAGGGCCTTATGCTGCTTGATCCAGCTTTGCCTATGTGGCAGCTATAGATATTCCAGACTAAAGATCAGATATTTATTGCTCATTCATTTCCACTGAGACAAGTCTGAAATGGGCCTTTGCATTTGTATTTAGTCCAGTAGTGGAAGAAAATAAAAACAGAAACCTTATTCTCTGTTGTGCTTCCTGCACCCAAATGCAACAAGCATGAAGATGTGGAGAACTTCAAGTAGGAATGGTTGTGGTTTTCTCTCGTGAAAAAAAACTCAACCCAACCAAAAATAGTGGACACAAGTCAGAGAAATAATATGCTGAAAAGTGAAAAACAAAGCACATGCCTTCCACAGACAACTGTGAAAAAACATACTTCCCTTTGAAAATTTATTTTACTGTTGGGTCATTAACAGCTAACAGGACTCCAGAATTTGCTTACTGTAGTCACCAATGAAATTACTTGACTCTGCCATTTATGAGTGAAAAGGAGACTTTGTTCAAGTCAAAGAGAATCCCTCAAGAGGGATTGGAAATACTTTGTGAACTGTGGTTATTTTCATGCACCCATTGTGTGTTTGTTTGTTTTTTTAATTAGCCCTTTTTAATTGATGAAATCAGCACAACACAATTCTTATGATACAAAAATAATTATTTTGAGAGGCATTGCTAAATTATCATATCATAATATATATTATATATTTTATATATTATCTCATTGTAAAATAAAACATGAAGCCACACCAAACATCTTTGGATTATAATTCTGGCATAGTTTAACAATACAATAAATTTAGATTCCAAGTTTTCTGCAGTTGTATAAAAATGTCATCATCACCTAATGTTAAGGAAGAAATTTCCAGTTCAGCTTTGTAGAGTCTGCCTTTACAGTTTGCCAGGAATTGTCTGTCTCCTCACTGGTACTATAAAGCCAATATGATGGGATTGAGCCTTGAGCTCAGTTAATGAGCTAAAGTTCAAATATGTTTCAACTTAATGTTGAAATTGTATATTCCAGCATTGCCCAATTCTTTGGCTGCCTTCTAGGTGAAATGATAAATCCTTCATCTCTTTCAGAAGATTGGGTCTTGACTGCTGAAATTATTCTACTTGGCTAGCAGATTTTCAGTCTTTTCTTTCGATTTCTTTTCTGTTGGAAACAGTGAAAAAGAACCAAGTTCACAGGACATTTTTACAGTGCATGCATTACTCCACTATTTATACTTCCCAGAGTTCATTCTCTTCAGTGAGCTAAACATTCTCCACTACAGAAAAGAAACAGTGCTTTACAGAACACATGTAGTTTCATCTTTTAACAATTTAGAGCCAGGGAAAAGTAAATTGAAATGGCTTGTGAATACTTGTTACATTTTTCTATTTAGTTTCCAAGAGGATCCCAAGCTGAAAGAGGAAGCAGGTTCACTGGACACTGAAACATAATCCTGCTTCACTTTTTTCTTCATGTCTTTGTAATTTCATCATACATATTTATGATAGTCATACTCCTGACAGTTTTAAAATTCATTCCTCTGTTTTAATTTTGATGGTAAAAATTAATGGAATATTATTGTTTAGATTGTGAGTCAGATTCACTTATGACAAAATGTGGTTTATCCCAGAAAATGAAGCCCAGCAAAATATCATCTGCTAAACATATAATCTAAATGTTTCATGCCTCAATCAATATCAGATCTAAAACATGATTCCAAAAAAATAGGATTTTTTTCAAAGCACACACTGCTTGACTGTTTTCTTTATACAAAGTGTTTCAGTAGCTACGTTTCTTTTTCTAGTTTCCTACATTCCGTAGGAATTTCTTCCATTCCTTACAATGATCAATGGAGTTACTGTTTGATTTACAGCAGTCTTGATTCACAGCCTATGAAAGATGTTTTTCTAGGTGCAGATCTGTTAACAAAAGAGCCACTACCATGTTTTAAATATCTTTTTGTGAAGCTCTTCACTTGTCTGCAGCATGCTAAGGGTTATAAGAGGCTGTGAGGAGCAAAACTATTTTTTAGGATCACATTTAATAACTCTCAGACTTTTAAGCGTAGATTTTGCAAATCATATTTAGAAGCAGTCAGAATTCTGTCTTATCTAATACACTCCCCATGAACAAATTTCATAACAAATTGTTTTCTCATGCCAGTGAAATAAGTAGATAATGCAGAAATATTTGATTAAAGAATAAAAGTAACCTCTTGAAATAATTACATCAGTTATGCATCTAAAATATAAGTTTATTTTTCATTCCCATCTCTTCAGTGCTGACACCAGAACTGCTGAGGATAATAAAACCAGATATTTCTTCCTTGGCCATTAAGTACAAACCCTTCTAACACAGATGGGAATCCAGGGTTATATCAGGGTGGAATGGAGTAACAATGTACACAGGAGAGGATGGCATTGCCAGTGCTGCTTTGCAGGATCACCTTCCCAAGAAACATGACGTTTTGCTTTCAGTTGCCAGGCTATAGGGAATGGCATGTACATCAACCAATTAGAAGGGTTAAAATACTTAGACTAAGTAGGTCCATCGCATCTAGGAAGTTCAAGGCTAACCAGACTAAGCCAAAGCGGGTTTGATCTAATAATGATCATAATTTGAATGGAAAGTTGGAATAGATGATCTTCAGAGTTCCTTTCCTTCTAACCTGTATTTCCATTATTTCCTATATTTCCACGGGTAGAAAATAATCTTCTGTAGCTGTCATTACTCACAGGTAGGTACTCATAGGTCAAATATTACTGGGATTTTAAAGAGGACTAGGATGCAACAACTCCACCATGAAAATACTGAGACCATATTGCACAAACGTCAATGCATGCACTTGAAAATGCTCTACTGATTTGCTGAGGAAGTGGTAAGACTTCAGAAAAATCTTGGTGGAGCAGAAGAGTGGTAGGCAGCATTTCTTTTGAAGAAACCTTCACAAAAAGGTTTCTAGAAAAGCATGTGGTGGTGGTAAGAAGCTGTAAGCAACAAATGCTAGGAAATGGGTTGGGAAGGGATTTAAGTAAAAAGGAAACCTGCAAGCTGTCACAATCTCCAGGAGTGCTGTGAAAATCCATGCATAGCAAATGCCAAGGCTACAAACACCTAGGCATTCATATGGCTCTGCTTGCCAGGTATTTTCCCTCCTAATAATTTATATGAACACAATCCTGGAAAGTCTAGAAGAGCAGCTTCCCAAGTTCTGCTTCTATCAGTTTCAGAAGATACTGGACATTTTCGAGCCTCTTCTCAAGGTATAAGTAGGCTGCAGGATGGTGTTTTTTAGGCTGGTTCAGAATGGCGCTTAGGGATGTGCCTTTTGGGACATCACCCCATGGATATGAGTACATACTCGAATATTCTTCTGAGCTGTGGCTGTGCTGTCTTCTTATTCATGATCATCTCACTATGATGTGATTCACATCAAATGTGAAATTTCCAAAACAAATTTCTGCAAATCAAAACTAGTGGTATATTTAAAAGGCTGAGCATCTTGGTGCTCTTTAAAAGATGATGAAGTTTTCCTCTGTTATCTGGTGATATCCTCACTGTTCCCGACAACAGAATTTTGTATTTTCTGGCTAAATTTATGTTAAATTCACATCTCACTGAAGCTTCTCGTAGCTACAGCAAAAGAATCCTATCCAATATCATTACTGTGAAAAGTTAGCAGACATCCTACTGACAGGCAGTAGTAAATCCTTCAAAAGTAAAGCTAATGGCTAAAGGATTTTTTGTTTAAAATGGAAAGAAAAAACACCTTTGTGTGAAGAGTTACAAAAACAGATGTTTTGTAGACACAGACAGGTTGTCCAGCTCTGTGATACTGGGTAATAATGGATTTAGTTGCTATTGTGCTTCTTGCAGAACTGATTTATCGTTGTGCAATTCTTCAATCTGACTGCAACCAGTAGGAAATAAGACTTTTATTTCATCACTAATCATACACACTGTGGAATGGATCATATAATGGAAAATATTTTCCATGCAGCAGGGAGGGTTTTTTCATAATTTACATGCTTGATACGGCTGTATATACTAACAGCACTCTAAGTGATATAGTCTAGAACATTTTGCAAAGCGCATCATGACAGACTTTAATAGCATTTATGCTAGCTTTCTTTTCACAGGTATTATTATTTTAGAAGGACTGTGCAGTAAAATTTTTCTATTATTCTGTTAAGAATAATGTGTCTATCAAGCAACTCATCAATGTTAGATTTATTAACTGATACGGGATTTTTGCTGGTATACAAGAAATAATCTGGGAGAACTGTGATCTCAAAAGCCTCAGAATAGATACTCCTCTGTCACCCGTAACAGATGAAATAAAAATGAGCAGCTGACCAATCAAATACTTTTTAAAAGAACTATAAATGTTTTAATCCTTGACACAGGATTAAAGAAAGCACATGGAAAATGTGGAGGAAGAAAATTGTACAAAAAAGGCAAAGGTTACAAAAATAAATACTAGCAACTCCTAGAAATCCTGCAGAATCTTACTGAAAATACTGCAAAGTATTATTCCAAGTAAATCTTGATATTACAATACTCTGACTTGTTTTATATTTTAAGTATATATTGTTGTTTTTAGAAAGCCAGCAGTGAGCCTAGAAAACTACTTGGCACGAATTTACCTTCTTGAGGTAAACCAGACTGCATGTCAGTACCCATCCCTGAGCAACTAGGATTCACATGGAACTTAGCATATTGCAAGGGAGAGACAGGGGCTCTGTGAGATGCCTCAGTGTCTCACTGTGATATGATTTTTTTAAAATTTATTTTTATACAACTCAGAGGCAGAATAACATAGAATCATAGAATGATTTGGTCTGGAAGGAACCTTAAAGATATCTGGTTCCAAACCTTCTGCAATGGGCAGGGACACCTCCCACTAGACCAGGCTGCTCAAAGCTCCATCCAACCTGGCCTTGGACGCTGCCAGGGATGGGGCATCCTCAGCTTCTCTGGGCAACCTGTGCCAGTGCTTCACCATCCCCACAGGGATGAATTTCTTCCTGATATATAATCTAAACCTACCCTCTTTTAGCTTAAAGCCATTCCCTTGTGTACTAAAACGAAGTGCTTTTGTAAAAAGTCACTCTCCAGCTCTCTTATAAACCCCTTCAAGGTACGGGAAGGTGCCATAAAAGCTTCTCTCCTCCAGGGTGAACAGCCCGAGTTCTCTCAGTCAGTCCTCATAGGAGAAGAGCTCCATCCCTCTGATCACCTTCATAACCCTTTTCAGGACACACTCAAGAAGGTCTATGTCTTTCTCATGCTCAGTTTTCTACTTTTGAGTATTCTGATTGATTGTGGACTTGACAAAATGACTGAAACACTGACAGTGGCATGCCTTTGGTCTGTGTATTTTTCGCGTACTTTTTCGTCATCATAGGAATGTTTTCCCTTTGATTACCTGTTTTTTATATAACTTCTTTTAAATAAGACAGCAATAACAATATCCAAACATCCTACCCAGGCTTTCTGAATCAAGCTCTATGGCCATTATATTGTTAAAGAAAAAAAGATATTTAATTTGCAGTACATGGCACATTTATCTCATTTGAGTACAATTAAAATTGTTTGTACAACTTCTTACATAATGTAGAAAGACAAATCAGCTCTTAATTCTACCAGTTACTTCACACTTTCCATATAAGTCAGCTAAGGGAGAAAGATAATGACATCTTGCAGACTTTTGGTTATCTTTCTGCTTATTATTAACAAAACACAAGGTTTTTCATTGCAGATTATAGCAACAGAAAAATTCAAGACCAGTCAAATAAAATTCTTCTCTGATATTTACAAAATTTTTCATTTAAGACAATTTTTTCTCCCTTTTTCCTCAAGGCTCAAACTTTTATCAGAACTTCTGAAAACAAAATTTTGCAACAAATTCACAATCTCTCCATATAGATGGTTGAAAATTCTTTCTCTGATTAAGATATTTTATGAAAGTCTTTTTGATCTTAACAGTTTTGGTAAGGTTCCCAGTCACTCAAAAAAATGTCTGTGTTCAAAAACTCGTATGTGTTCACTACAGCAGGAAATCCATACTCATCTATGGAATAAATAGCAATTTTTATAAAACATGCAGAATTATGCTGGACAACCACTAATAACTGTGCAATGAAGCCAGCTTCAAAGAGTCTTGACACAAATTTTGTTGACACCATTCCAGTGTCTACTGAACATTTCCAGCTCAAACACAGAATGACTGAACCACTCATTAGTCATATATTGCAACAGTTTGGTCATAACCCAGGCACTAATTGCCAAAGTTGGAAAGAAAATTGGCAGCATTCAGTAAATTCCATCTGCCCTTACTCTTTTCTTTGTACAGTTTCTGTTTTCAAGAAGGTGTTGGGTCTTTATGGTGCTACTTTGGTTTTATCACACCTTGTGCTCGTTTAGGATCCAAGCTTGCAGAAAGCAGCAAAGATTTCAACCCCTCTGGCTCCCATTTTCCATTGCTTTTGTATTCATTTCAGCATCCAGCTTGCCTGAATTTTCATCTCCAACTGTAAATACCACACAGACTACTCCTGTTATTCAGGTCCATAGCTCTGATTTCTTCTTCCTAATTGGTCTGAAGAGGATTTTCATAATGAAGTGAGTTTTTTAAAAAAGACTACTGATTAAAGATTTTTAAAAAATGTTACTGCCAATGAACTTCTGCCAAAATACAATCATGCTTCTTTTGATGAGTCTGGCACACTATGTAAAATCAGATACCAAACATTAAATTGTAACTGATTTTTTCAATTCACATGGATATCTCAAGTTCAGGGCTGCAGGACAGTTCCATAATACAGAAATCCCCATTTTGTGACTGACACAGTATTAGGAGCTGGACTCCCCAGAACCACAGACAAACTGGGAGATGCTGGAACATGTTTTCAAGGGTTAGTAATATTTCATATCTTACAGACTAAGTGGGGGAAAATTGTCGAGAAAATGTCAAAGTTTCACTTTACATTAAAAAGAAACACAAATTATTATTGCTATTGTCATTTTTAAGACTGTAAGAAATGCCTAAGAAAATCAAATCTTGACTTTATATAGAGCTAAATCTACAGAAAGCAGATTCTGCAGCTCAGTCTCATTTCTGCAGTCTTTCTGTAGTGAAACTTTGAAGGGGAGAAAGCATAAACCTTTTTAAGGAAGGCAAAGGTACAAGCTAAAATCCCTCATTATGTTTAATCACAGCAGGCTTCCCTTGGCCTTGGCACAGTTTCATATGCAAGGATATATTCAGCAGCAATTGGACCAAATTTGGTCTACAGTGGAAGTAAAAGAGGTAAATAAAATCCCTACACAGCCTCAGCAGGTGCCAGCTGTTTTTCTGCACACTGTGAGCCGTACTCTGTCAGCAGCAAAGAAGGCACCCTCTTGCTACCTCACAAGCCATCTGTTTGCTTCAGTCTTCAGTGGTGGCTGGTGGCCAAGTCAGAGTACAAAAGAAAATGAGTAATTATGGAATAGACTGCCCGCTGGGAAAATTAATCCTTCAAATCTTGCAAAATCCTTGCATCTTTTTACTGGTCACCTTGTTCCTGGAGGAGCAAGAGCTGTATTCCTTCCATGTTTTAAAAAAAAAGTCCTTGTTTTAAAAGAAAGTCCTTTTAAAAAAGTCATACTCTTGTATGAATTTTAGCATCTAGTTTATCCAAATAAATGTTAATTTCCTTTAGTAGTAACTGGAGACCATCTGCTGCAACCAAAAATTATTAGAACTTGACAGATATCCAAAGACAGTTTTCCCTCATTAATCTCTGTAGGTCAATGGCTGCCCTCTGTGTCAGACTTGTGTATCTTCACTCTGGGTACGTGGAGCACCTCCCCTCACAAATGTGCTGGTTTATGGCCAGGGGTCAGAAGTGTTACAGAAACGCTTAAGAAAATAAAACTGCTTTCTCTACACAATACATTCAAATCAACTTTTCTGGAGAAGAGCTACATTCAACTACTGCAGAACTGCCTTCACTTGGCTGAAATTCAAAATAATCAGGGGAAAAAGAAGCCAGTAACAATACTGAGTTCAAAAAGCAGAGGACAGTTTCTTTTGAAATGATCCAGACTTCAAAGTGTCAATGTTTTACATACACAGAACTATATGTTTGAACAGTTGCATGTAGCATAAAATGCTTTAATGTAGAGAAAGAGCAGGCTGGAAGCAGTTATAAATAGCATTTTCTCTCTGAAAATATGGCCATTCCCACATGCTATTCCTAATGTACAGGTTAATAAATGACAGTTACAATGGATTTGGTCAGTACCCTTGGCACAAAAAAAAAAATACACCATGAACACAGACAAAACTGATCTCTGAAATACATCAGGTTTTGCAGTTACAAGGCCACTGGGTTTTGTCAGACAGAGTAAAGAAAACTTCAAACCATCTTCTTTTTTCTTGTCTGCCAAAGAAGGAAGTTCTCAAGGAGCAAATGCCATTGTGTCTCAAATCTCTTCTATTGTTGGCCATATTAAAATAACAGGGATGAGGCAGCAAAACTAAAACCAAATTATTGTTAATAAGAAGGAAACATGGTTTTTCCTAGACAAAATATCATGCATCTAAGGGTAAGCTATGGTACTACAAAATCATTATGAGCTGCACATAGGTCTCTCTAGGTTTTCTCTAGGTTGGAAGTTATTATATTAGTTACCACATTAATTATTAATAGTTAAAATTGCATTGCAAATTCAGAAAATATCTGTTTGTCTGCTTTGGCAAATAAGAATATTTTTTCTCAGTGTGTATGTGTTAAAAGACCTGTAAAAGTATGATGGAGCAGGGAATCCCAGGGACCAGAAGGATTCCATATCGTCATCATCAGTGACAGAGTAACTTCTGGCTGTGAAAAAGAGGGCGTTTTGCATAGTGACATCTCTAAGCTTTTCAATTTCCAAATCATACAATGCTACCCCCGTGGCTCTGCCCGGCGCTTCAAACCATCCTCCATACCCCAGGTGATACAAAGATTAAACAGTACAAAGTTCAAAATGCTTCAGGGATATGTCATAGGGACCCTCTGTTAGGGCTTAGATTTGCACTATTCTGCCATTTCTATCTGACAAGATTCAGCTGTAGTAAAAGCCAGGAGAATCTCTTTTATTCTGTGTCCAGAAAGGAAACCAAGACAGTGCTCTCGACTATACATTAAAATCCAAAGACAACTCAGTAACAAAGAGGTTCACTTCCAGAGCAGGAACAGAAACTTCACTGCTCTGTGACAGTATAGGTCTCATACATTTAACATTTGCTGTAAAAACGGTTCTAAGAAGCCGCAGCAGGGCTTTCCCTCACTCCTTCTTTTGGCAGTTGTCTTTAAACTGAAGATCTTGCCTTTGCTCCATGCCTGTGTTATGTTGCAGCTGGCTAGTCCATGTCCAGCCATGAGTCCTGCTGACTCAGATCTAGAGCTTTACCCAAAAATTTGTATTCCTGGCTTGACTTTCTGGCTTCCTCATCTCTGTGGACTTGTGCAATGATACAGACTCTTGGCTAAACATGGCTGCCATCAACAAATATACTCAGATAATTTTCCCTTCTTTCTGTGGAACAGGGTCCCTACTGGTGGAGTCACTTGCTCAGATGTTTGGCTTCCTGCTCCCTGACCACTGCAGAGCAGCCTGCCTTTGGTGCTCTCTGACAGTCTACACCTGCTATCAAGAAAATGAAAATTACTGTAACGTCTTCCCAAGTGTGTATTTAGAGCACACATATATTCATGACATGGCTTCAAAATGAAGAAAAACTACAAATGAAAAAAAAAATTCATGTAATAGTGTGTCAAAACTTTCTTGTATCTAGAGAAACATGTAATGTGTAACCAGATTAATAAGGAGACACAAAGAATTTTTTAAGTGTAGTAATCTGTAGTCTCCAAAGACAGAATTCTTTGTAAGGTCACGTCTGTAAAACTTTATATAATGAGAAAACTTTATATAATGAGAAATACGCATAAGAATTTATTAGTGATTTATATCACAACTAATCCAGGCCCAAGTCTTCCAGCAGAGTGATTTCCGGTTAGGGAAGAATATATGTATTTGTTTCTGAGTTAAAATTGGGAGAAAGCAGTATAGACAATGATTTTACAATTGTGCTAGCTTTTACTGCATTTTATGAATTTTTGGCCTCTAAGGGAAGAATATGTGTTTGTTTTCTTTATCTTGCAGTATCTTCTATACTCTCTTTTGTTTATTCAAGCCTTGATCCTACAGGGCTGAGGTTAGCTTTTAGGAGCTGAATAAAGTACCAGTTTTAGCAAGGACTTGTTGGTTTTTAGTTTAAAATATCCATTAATATTGCAGGTGGAAACCATTCATAATGTTCAGTGATTACCCTAAATTAGAACGCTGTCTAATATCTGTGACATGCACATAGCAGGAATAACACAGAATCAGAACAATAAATCACAGCTTAGCTCACAGACTCACTGATATTTTAGGACTCTGTCCCATTTAGGACAGTTTTCTGGGCTTGAAATATTTTTTTTTTTAAATTTGAGGCAAGCCTATCAGATAGAATAGGATAGTTGATTAAAATAACTAATTCCAGGCAACAAATTATGTCTTGGAGTTAGACAGATGGGAAATTCTCTTCCATACTCTTCTGTATTGCAAAAATGAAAATGTATGTAAACGAGACATCGAAAAAATGCAATTGGTCCTATGTACTATATTGATCTATAAGCATATAGTTACTGTGACAGCTTTTCATTTTCTGTCTTTAGACATGTGTCCATGCTCAAGTCTTTTTTGGCTTGAGAAGTACTTCTTGAAATCAGAGACTTCCCTTGTTTTATTGAGAGTTTATCTTGCGCATTAGTAGAAGGACAATAATTCAGGAGCAAATGCCATGACAGTCATGACAGTAACAAGTTTGCTTGTACTAATGCAGAGGTACAGTCCGCCTCTGTCCCAAACAGCTGAAGTTTGTGACTATAGTCACTGTGACAGGGTGCTTCTGAGAATGGGTGCAAACAGCTGCAAAGGGGGATGGTCCACAGGGTTTGTGGTCAGTGTAGCCTGCCTGACCATGAGCCCCTGAAAGGTCAGAGAGCAAGAAGGCACCTAAATTTCAAAACCCTTTCACCTCTACTCTCTTGGAAAGGGAAGACAACAGCATTGCTTAAAGAGCTTCATGATCAGCAGGACCATGAGGAAAGATGAGACATCCTAAGGTTACAGTAACATATTCCTGTGTTCTTCTCCAAGAGTATTTTCCCAAAAAGATTCTACAAACTTCAAAACAAAACAAAATGAGAAACAGAAGTGGAAATTGAAAGGGAGGAGAAGGAGGGAAAAAGAGAAAAACGAAAAAGTGAAAAAAGGAAAATGAAAAGGGTATATCCTTTGACCTGTCTTTAGACAAGCATATAAAGTGCACACGGATATTGGGTATTAGTATTAACAGCCTATCAGCTCTTTGATTATTCTAACAAGGCTCACAAATAGCAAGGAATTAAGACAGAAAAGCACAATCCAGGTCTTTTAGCATTAACTATATTCACTTTCCTTGTCTTTGACTGCCCTTTCCTGTGATCGTATCACTGAGAATGAGGCTCAGAAACAAATTTATTATGCAAAGCCCAATTTTAAGATCCCTTTTTAAAAATCACAGAAAAATGTAGTTTACAAGAGCCCTGCAAAAGTCATCTAATCCAATCTGCTGCTCAATGCAGGGCTATCCTGAAGAATAATGTCACCAAGAGCCCTATCTAGTCAAGTTTAGAATACTTGTAAGAATGGAGATTCCACAAGATTCTCATCAACTTCTTCCAGAGCTTAACTGCTGCCATGGTGAAGATTTTTTTCCCCCACTTGTTCAGTCAAAATTTCCTTTGTTGCAGCTTTTGACTGCTACTTATTCTTTTACTCTGTTTTATTCTCTAAAAAGAGTCTGCCTCTGTTGTCTCTACCACCATTTAAATAGTGACGATGAGGACCATATCATCACCTTACTCAGGAGTGGAAACTTCTTGACGTACAGGGTGGCTGAAGTTATTAAGAGACATACCTAGGATCTACAAGTCAACAATAAAAGAATATTGAACAGGAACTGCTGATCAAATGTTGATATACCAGTAAAGACAGAGAGAGAGAGGACGTCACAAATAAACGCTGTACACTGCAGGCTATTCTGGCTGCTTAACAAAAGTTTCATCTTCAGATGGAGAATGCCTTTAAGTTTCTAAACTGCAGCAAGACAGTTTCAGTTTGGGAAATCCACAGATAATATGCATGTGACCATCAACCTTTAGGCTTTCCCTACAACTTATGAGATGTATTTTAAGTAAACTGGCAGTTGAGAACCCTGTGTTTCATGGCCATTACAGAGGCAGAGAACCATCTGAAGCCTGTCAAACTGATCCACTTGCACTTCAGGACAAATACAGGCATTATGACCAAGTTCCTTACCAATCTTTGTGCAGATGCAAGAGGATGTGGAGGCTCCCTGCCTCTTCTGGTTTCAAAATGCAGTTTGCTCCTTCTACATACTGTGAATCAAAAATGGAAAGGCCAAAAGAAGTTGGAGGCACACAGTTATCACAGCTTCCTCAGTAAGGAAACAAACACTACCTGTCAACCACTTTGATGATGGTGTCATCCTAACAGATTGTTCTGCATGAAGTTTCCTTCATTATTTCAGTCTGCATTGTTTGTGTTGCACTGATCTAGGTTTAGAAATTTATCCATGAAGAAAACACAACAGAGCTAAGTATTCAGACACAGGAAAACCTTTTGTTCATATCAGATAAACATATCACACAGGTATAGTTAATATTTCCAAAACACTTGAAAGTATGGCCATGGTATTGTAATTACACACAAAACACAGGACAAGACAAGGTATTCATGTAGATATTCTTGTTTTCCCAGAGTTGTTTTAGGTATTTGTACCAAATCACGTATTTACTATGAAGATCTGTTCTGCTGACTGTATAGGAGCTAAATGAGACAGCAGCTTCTTTTGAATGCTCTTTATGGAAATTCTGCAGTGTGTCTGGAAAAAATATGTCTTGGAATAGGACACTTAAAATGTGAAAGCTTCAGTATATCAGAGGGCTTGTAAACAAGTATTCATTTAACACTCATACTGTAAGTACTCGGGGGTGTCTGCATTAACTCCTAGTTGGAATAGCAGTTTTATTCCCACTTCTTTTTTTTTAATGAAAACTTCTTTGTTGAAGAAGTCAAAGCTCATGTGGGCAAAGCAGTTGGCCTGTGGCTAATGCCACAATTCCATTCTGTCTTTTGAAATTCTGTAAGAGGAGTGTAAAAAAGGAACTACAATACTTCAGGTCACCAGTGCTTTGTTTATTTTTCCACTGAGAAAGCATCCTCGAAATTTTATGAATGTTTACACTTGCACTGAACACCACCCCCACGCCTTGACTCACCATATCTCTGGACCAGGAAGTTGCCATGTGGTACTCATTTGTCAGATTTGCATCTCATGATAGATATAGGTTTCACTATAAGTGCATCAGAAAAAAACTCTACACCCCCAACCCTTGCCCTGAAAACCCAACATGCAAAAAAACCCGACAAGATACACACATGTAGAATCAAAGCTTTGATTATAACACAAGGCCACCTTATGCAGTACTTTGGGTTCAGTCAAGTATTGTTTGGCTAAAACAAATGGAGCTATACACAAAGATAACATACTTTATAGAACACTAAAAACAAAAACTCTTTCAGATAAGTGTTTTTGCTTTAATATCATTTCACTACAACAACTAATAGGTTATTTTGATCGAGATGGATTTTTTCAGCTGAGAAAACTTCCAAACTTGTATGTGTTTTATACCTTTCCTGTACTTGCATGTGAAAGAAACTAAAGACTGAAACTAAAAAAAAAATCAAACCATGTGTGTTAAACCACATTCATGGCTAGCCTGAACAGGATAAAATGTTTGCTTGTTTTTTACTGTGAAAAGTATGAAAGGGTTCGAGTCATGTATACCCACACCCACAAGCACCGTAAAGTGGCAGCACTACTGTGGAGCATTCATTACAGATGAGTGGTTCCCCCTTACCAAGTCAAGAGCTGTGCTGGTTTGGCAGAGTGTTGAAACAGATGGAACTGGAACAGCCTTTGGAAAGTAAAGACTAAGAAAAGCTAAGACTTTGGCCCTCTCAGAATAAAAAAGTATCACATTCACAGAAGGGACACAGTGTATTAAGTAAGTCCATAGCTAACCAAAGCGGGATGGTGGAAGTAAAAATCCTTTCTATGGGGAGACACTGCTCCCTCACATCTCCTGTTGTGAGGCAGCCAATGCACTGGCAAGAAGGATTGCTGATCAATGGATATTTTGGTGTTAGGAATTCAAAATACGAGAGGATTCCTAGAAAAGCCTTAGATTTTGCATAATTTTCCCCTCAGTTTGCTTTGTAGACCACGATGTACACATTAATGCCTAATAATTACTAAAGGTACCAGCACATTTGTTTCAACTATCCACAGCAACTCTTTTACACCTGAAGATTTACCTCCTCATGCATCATAACAGTGCTGAGCCAGAAGTTTTCTGTGGGACAGAAACACAAGGACAAGCAGCAACAACATTAAATTAATATATTTTAAGAAATGTTGTACCTGCAGTGTATGCTTGACAGCTGTTAGTTATCAAATTAAAACATCAAACATACTGTGATAGAGTGTATATGCATAATGGTGGGGAAGAAAGGGCTTGATACACTGTCACCTGATTCAATTTCTTTGGTACTGTCAAAGAAGAGAAAAAAATAAATTTAAGAAAGCTACACAGTTCTTCTCCAACCCCAAACAGATCTGCTCTTCTTAGTTGCCTGTTTTTCCCCTGAGCATGGCTCACAATTCAAGTTGCAAAATTTTGGGAGGGATCCTTCTTGATCATGGGACTGGATTCTATCTGAGATCTTCAGGGTTCAGTCTATTGTATCATCCATGTTGTGAATGAAGATGTTAGGGAGTGTTGGTGTCAGTGCGCACAAGAGGGTAGTACATTAATGGAGTGGTAACTGGCACCCAGCAACTGCACTTCATACCACTGATTACACCCCTTCAAGCACGTGTGGGTCAGACTGTTGCCAATACAGATTACTGCCCTCTCATCTTGTCCTTACTTCAGGAGTTTATTGACAAGGATGTTACAGGAGAAACAGTGCTGAAAGTCTTGCACAAGACCACAAATATCAGCTGTCTTTTCCTCACACACTGAGCTGGTTATTTCATTGCTGAAGGCTACAAGACTCCTGGGTAGGATTTTCCCCTTCCTACTTATGTGCTGAGTACTCCTAATCACCTTGCTCTTACTAGAATGACTTCCACAATTATGTGCTCCTACACCTTCCCAAGAACTGAGTTCAGCCGCTCAGCCTGCAGACCCCCAGGTCCTGTTCCTTGCTCTTCTTGAAAATAGGAGTGACAGTGGATTTCTTTCCATCCATAGGATCTTCTCCTGATCAGCACAATCTTTCAAACATCGTTTTCCAAAGGTCTACATCAATGATATCAGTCAGTTTGATGAGCCCTCATGGACGTGTCTCATGAGGTTCTGTAAACTTGCAGATATCCAACAGATGTCCTTTCTCTCAGTCTGCCTCAATGGAGGATAATTCATGCCTTCAGACTTTCCCAGTGTGTTCAGGGGCTCAGTTTCCTGGAGGGAAATCTTACCAGTAGCAAGTGAGGCAAAGAAGGCATTGGGTTCTTGGGGTCTTTCCATGCTCTGTCACGAGATTTGTTGCCCCATTTCATTTTGCAACCAACCCACATTTTCTCTAATCTCCTTTTTGCTGCTGGTGTACCTGTAAAAGCCTTTCTTGTTGCTCTTCTTGTCCCTAAGTGTAATTCCAAATGTAGTTCCAAATGAGCTCCAAATGACTTTTCTGAGCTCATTCCCATACTGTCAGACAGTGTCTATATTTTTGCCATGCTACCTGATTGTGTTTCTAACTCTCATAAATTTCATTTTTTCATGTTTGAGTTTACTTATATGAAATATCACCAGAGATGAATCAGAGCCTTGGATGTCACACAGGTTTATGTTTTATGTTCTGGAACTGTTTTTCAGTGAACCCCAGTTACAGGCTATTCAAAATATCCACAGCTTACAGGAAATTTTGAAGCATGTCTTGGAGTATTATTCTGTTCCCACAAGAGTCATCAACTTACTCTTTAGCAAGAAGCACAAAATTAAAATTATTTCTAGGTAGGTTCTGTTCTCCTTCAGTTACGTTATGTGTATCACTTGTAAGAAGGGCAGTGATTATAAAATACAATGAGTAATGACAGATGTTATAATGCTTAGTCACCAACCACCAAAAAAGTACAGAGAAAATCAAAGGCTATATTCAGCTTTCCAAAGAAACAGACAGACATCATAATTTCACAGTTCAGAGGAAGATATGTCACAAATAGGACTGGAAGTTAATTGCACCGAGCAGTTATAAATTACTGTGGTAACTTCACAGCAAGAAGTGGATTCAGTGGCAGCAGAAGAGGTAGACCCAGAGTCATAAGACCCAAGAGGTTCCCAAATACTGAATGAACTGGCTGAAGCCCTTACTTATCAATATTTTGTCTTCTGTATTAAAGATGAAGCAAAAGACCAGGAGTGATGGGGCAGTTCATATTCAAATCTCATTTCTGAATCACTATTACCAGATTTAGGCCTCCAGTGTTTGAATGTTTGGAATAAAACACATTTGAGTGCCTCCAGAAAACCCTGGTTCTTCTCAGAACCCTTCAGGAAAACTTGGTACAGACCCCAGTTCTTCTCAGACTGGGCTTTAAGATAGCTACAAATGATTTAAAATGCTGCAATTCTTTCTCAGGACGCATTCAGTTCTACCAGTTGCTTTTTCCAAGGCTTTCTGACCAGAAAGTATTGTGAATAATACATCTGTCATTTCATGCTGCTCATATGCAAATACATTAAAACTGAGGTTTGCTCATTTTACTCATTCTTTGGGAGAATTCTACCCGCATTTGACTCTCTGCAACATCTGTGAATTTTTAGGGTTGGGAGCAGGAGCTGCTAGAGATGGGAAGGTTTCATGAAGAGAATTAACCACGGTCTAAATTGCTGGTTGATTTTGCTGTTTTATGAACCTGCTGTAATTGTGTGGGTTAGCCAAATGGGAAAAGATTGTTTGAGGATTTAATGATGATAAAGAGGCATACTCTCTTAAATAGCTAGCATTAATGACAGCCTAAATAAAACAATCAGATTTCACTAAACTGTAAAATTTACTGTCTTTCTAGCCAAGGCATACTTGCATAAATTGGCAAAGCCACTGCATGAATTTGGTCAAATGTGGAATACTGCTACAAGAAAAACCAAACTGATCTATGGCTAACAGAGCAAAGGAAAGGGGAAGAAATCACAGGTAAAGGGACAAGCAGCCTCCAAAACAAGCATTTGATCTCAGAATTAACATGTTAGAATAAGAAATATGTTCTTTGGAACCCTTTGAATATACCAAACATAAGTAATGCAATTAAATATTTCTTCCTGAGGCTCATTTATTGAAATGATCCTTCAAACCTAAATGCAAGTGGCAAATGCAAGCACAAATGTGATTTTGAGTTCTGTTCAAGATCATGGAAACAACTGCTTACTCCAGACTTCCAATGTGCCCAAGGACGCCTCCAGACAGGAAATGAAGACAGTTATTATAACACTATATCCACCCCAGCTGGTTTCCTCTTCTGAGGCCTCAAAAAAAAAAAGCTAAAAACATCTTCTGTTGCCTGGTAGAGTCACTTAGGAAGCATGTAGCTTATTGTCCAAGAAAATTAACATGTAGAGAGTGTTACACAGAAAAAGAATCCGTATAGAAAAGTGACAGAATGGAACAAATTTTCTAAGTCAGATTTGTTCTACTGGTGTTATCAATCTCTTCAGCTACTAAAAGAGATGACCCCAACTGAAACCAACTGATTTTCTAATGTAAATTACTATGTTTTGCATGGAAAGGCCTTTTATCAACTATGAAATCAGGCTCAACTCCACATTAAAAACATGCATAACAGCTGGTAACAGCTTGAAGACGTGCCTGAAGGATCACATTCAATTTAGACCCAATTGCAGTTTGATGATGTCCAAATGCTCACTCTGTTACAAGAGGATTGCAATGCCATCTGAGTTCTCTTTAAGGAGGACTGTACTCTATTACAGCTGTAATTGTGTCCTTTCTTTGGAAAGAATAGACTAAGCCATCCCTATCACACCTGTGATTGCACACATTTGACACTCAGAGCACATACAGCAAAGACTTGGTAGAAACAAGATTTGAGATGTACAGACAAGTTTGTATACAGTCCTTATGTCAGTTTGCTGCAAAGAGAAGTTCTGGTTCGCTGCTTGTAAGAATCACACCAGCTGATCACCAGCCAATGAAAGTCAATAATTCAGGATTCCTCCATTAAACTCAGCAGGTCAGGAGTGCAAAGTTTATGTCAACAGCCTAATGACAGCCCTTCTGTGTACAGAGGGCCAATGAAAGAGACAAATATTTACTTTATGTAAACTATTGCTAAGCATATTACTTAGGCCAAGAAAGAGCTGTTCAGCTTGGCTAATAATAAAACCCAGATGCCAATGAGAAATTTGCAAAGCTTCTTTTAGAGCTCATAAACATAATATAAACTGCAGAACCACACACATTTAAACATTTTTTTCTATATTTTTTTAAACGTAGGCACTGATTTGACTATAAAGAACTGAGAAACACTGATAACTGCCTAGATAGCCTAAAAGAATAAATGTCACTTCTGCAAGAAGCTAGACCAAGTCATAGGGAGGACTCAAACTTCAGCAGGGTTAGCACTGAGATTTTCTAACTTTAGGTCTGTGCACAGTTTTGAGTACCTTCTGCTCACTAACTTAATTTGTTATTGAAGAAGCAAAATATGTTAAAATCAGCCAGTGTAATCAGTGTAAGCCAAGATACATTATCAAACATAATTAGGGCCAAGTACATGCACTGCAAGACAGTGCCGGATAAGGCAGACCACACTTTTATGAACAGATAGATACATGCTTAATTGTCAGTTGAACAAAAGAGAAGTGGTCAAGTAATTCATTAAGACACCAACATATTTTCAGTCCTCCTGCACAAAACCAAGAAGAATTGGGTACTGTATTTGCATAATTTTGCAAACAAAAGAGAAAAACTGCAAAAGCTCTCCATGGTTCAACTGACACTACATTTGGGTGAAGAGGAAGAAAACATTTCATTTCTTATCTATTTGCATATATGCAATGCTAGCTGCAGTGAAATGGACTAAAACTTTTCAACAGAGATAGTAAACGTCATCATTCTAATTTACAGAAACTGCTGAGATTTCAGAACTATTCAGTTTCACTCTGAAGCCAGGTCATATTATTTCTTAAACATTTTGCTGAAACAATGACCAATTCCCGTCAATTTTCAGACCATGCAACTGAATTTAAAAGTTCTGAACAAAATATTTCAAAATTTTAAATATTTGTTTTACAACTAGTAGATTATTACTTTAAATATAAGTTTTTATATGCTTTCATTTTTTGAATTTTCTGTTTTATTCTACCATGAAAGCAGTCACCAGTCATTCTAGGACTTGGAAATGAAAGTAACACTTCTACTAAAAGTAAAGACCCAACATCTCACAAGTCTGCTAAAAAGTTAAACCAGAGCCCGGAAGTTCTCAAACAATTTCAAGGACTGTCATCTGAATTTTTCCCCTACAACTGCCCATCATTCTTTTTTATCCCTCCTTTTTCTGTGTAGGAAATAATCATGACTAGACAATTTCTTCAGGAAAAACAAGACTTGGTCAAAACATTGTTCCTGATAGGAAACCAATTAAAATTTTTTGACTAGTTTTTCTAGTATCTCTCACAAAGTCAAAAAAGTGCTCAAGCCCTCTGCCTGATATCTGCTGAGGCTTTTGTTTTATTCAACAGCCTCAACCCTGCTACGCAATTCAATGCTCCCCTGGGGAAAACAAGAAGACAAAGATGGTAAAGGCAAAGATGGAAAATTTTTCTAAACTCTGAGGGTCACTGCTTTGTTTTCAGGTTTGTAAAAAATAAGTTAGCCCTTCTCCATCCCTCAGTGAATAGTTCAATCCCTGAACAATTTTCTTACCATTATTTAATCAACTCAAGAACATCTCAAGGTATTTTTTCCCTTTTGCATGTAGCCAGGACAATGGTACAGCAGAAGGCACCTGCACTGTTCCTCTAAAACCACATTTACTCATTCACATTTTCTCTTTCATTCAAAGGAATTTAGAGATACGAATCTGTGCTATGGGTAGATAGAGTAGAGCTAGGCTCAGAAAAGCAGTTCAGCATTATTCACAGGGCTGGAGAATCCTGGAAAGCAGTAACCTAGAAGGAGACAGTGACAAAAGGACATTGGATAAAGCATGCGTTTAGCAGCAAAAGGCCTGAATACCAGAGGGCCAATTCATCACTCTGTCTCCAAACATTTTCATCTTAAATACAGAGTTTATTTCTGTGCCTTCTGCTGCGAAAAGGAACTGTGAGAAAGGAAAATGAGGTTATTTCTCCAATAGTTAGATGGAAAGATTTAAAGTATGGAACTTGTCTCTTCAGTTGCAGGTACAATTTATATTAGTCATGTATTTGCAGCACCAGAAGGAAAAGAATATTATTCCTGTCTCTGGCGTTCAACATCTGATTTCAGAAGATGAAATAATTTAAACCAAGCATCAGGAAAATTTATTGTGCAATGGAAAGCATGAGACCCTCAATATTCACTATCCCCAATGTCAAGCACTTAAAAATTAGATGTGAAAAAATTTAGTAAACATTTCAGAACAGGAACTTCTGTATTAGGGTTAGACAAATGAGTTGAGAATATTTGGCCAAGACAATCATGAAGAACATACTCCCAGAACAGTCTCCAAGTCTCCAGTGATCTTAGGACACTTCCATCACTCCACTTGATCTTCATTCGTGGTAAGGTTAGGAGTCCTTCCAGCAGCAGCAAAATTCTGCACTGGAAGAAACTGTCCAGAAGCAATAAGGAATATCTTTCCTACTTCTGACATGTGATCTGACTTTTCACAGGTAGGATTTTAAAAACAGATCTTCAGGCAATAGAAACAACTAAAGATCCACCAAAAAAGAAGTTGTGTCAAATAAATATTTGCAGTTTTTGTCACCTTACTTGCAGTTCTAATAATCTTCTGTTTATTAACTTGTGTGCACCAAAATTTGGTTGTCTCCTGTCCAGACCTCTCTCATGCACTGTCATTCATCAGCTCAAGAAAAACATTTCCACCTGATGCAACAGATCTGCCTCCAGTGGATAGACAATATATATTAGTCACCATTCAGATATACATTTCTTAATTCAAAGAGCTGGTTTCAGTTTGTTTCCTTAATTAATTACATGTAATATACAGCATTACATATTTCTCATCTGTAGCTATAGCATTTTTTAGTGATAACTAATCAGTGGCTTTTTCTCCTACTGAAATAACTACCTGGGGCTTTGGCATTTAGATGCCAGTGTCAGTGATCTATGACAGTGTCACTTAAAAAAGCAAAAAACCAATCTGAGTAACATTAAAGTCTTCATGTCTGGTATCTACGTCCCTTCAATACTTTCTAATGCTCCTATCACACAGTTATCTAGAGGTCATTTACATACCAAATTTCAGCTACTTTTGTAAGAAAGTTTGAAAAGATTTTTGGTGTAAATATCATCTTTCCTGATGGCAAAATAATATGTAAAACTTTTTCACTTTTCTCAAAATTACATGTAAACTTTTAAATCAGTGTTCTCTCTCACTAGTTAAATGTGAGGCTATGCCTTCCAGAGATGCTGAGGAATTTGGCTCTGTTACAAGAACGTATGATCTGAAATGACAAAAAGACTTTTCACTGGAAGTCCATGAAGACTGGACTGGTAAAACTAAACATTTAACTCAAGAGATTAGAAAATCTCAATTTGTTCAGATTCTTACCAGGAGAAATCTCTATGCACTGGAACAAGAATCACATGTCTGTCTTTGCACTCATACCACGTCTGGCACATTCATGATATGCCCACAGTGACACACATATCTATCCTAATTGTAAAAACATTCAGTATTCTAAATTTCTTTAAAGTACTTTCTGTTAATTATTACACACTGAAGACATATGGAGAAAGCAGTCATGATATGCTGCCTTAGACCTGGAGAACCAATGTATTTATTTACCCTCATCCAGAATGAATGGGAATTTAAGCTCCTAACTCACAGCAGCTTTCCTATATGAAATGATGAACACTAAGCAGCAGAGAAAATGAAGATCTGAAATTGTAGATTCTCTTTCCATATTAGGAAAGCAAATCTTAAAATTCACACTCTCAATCTATAAACATGACTTGGAGAAGCCTTACCTTCTATGATCTGAGCTGCTGCACCAGCATGGATTGACAAGCCAAAGAGCAGTAGCGACAATTCCCAGGTCCACCAGGCGTGCCTGGAGCAGGTGTGCCCAAAAAAAAGGGGGGTGGGGGAAGAATGAGACCAAAGAGTGTAACACAGAAACACATGGGGAAAAAAGAAAAAGTAAAATTTAGAAGCAAGAGTTCTTACCATGAGAGCATTTTCTGAAAGTCAGTTGAAAGAACTTAAGTGAGGAAAAAGTGCAGTGCACATGAGTTTTATGCTTATGAAAATAAGAAGTTAATAAAAACTGGAGTCTGCTGTTTCTCCTCCAACGTTCAGACACAAGTGGAACAAAAGCAGCACTCAGGCTCTCTGTGTGACTCACTGCAATTCACTGCTCCAGCTCTGAAATCTGACTCCGTGTAGACTTTCCTGTCGGACCACTGCCGAAAACTTCCTGCTGTACTTGTGGATGGACACCCGTTACTGCTGTACACCATCCCAGCGCTGTCATTATCCAGCCCTGTCTTTAACTGCTGTGTACCCTGACAGGCAGTAGCGCAGCTCCTCCAGCGTCCCCTCCCGCCACTCCCACTGCTCACAACCTCCACTTACCCAATAAAATATGACCTCCAAAATCTTTCCATCCAGCCTTACACAGGCAGTGATACAAATTCTTTTATGGAATGGACATTTCTCCTGCCATTTTAGCCAAACTTTATCAGAAGCAAGTTGGAAGATATGAACAGGAAAGAACAGCAGTTAAATGGCAACAAATGCCTGGGATTCACGCCTGCACTGTCTTACAGATTTTCTGTCACCTACAGAGACATTTTAAAGTACACCCTTTTCTCTGACAAGCTCTCCAAGTTTAATAGTCATATGTACAGAGATTTACACCCTGCATGTAGTTTGAGAGTGCCTCTACCTCAGCAGCTGTACATATACGTGTCTGCTATGCAGATCCTGTAGCTGAGCATTTCTAATAGTTTCCATTAAAAGTGTTATTTCACCCCTCCCTCCTAACTCAATGAAAAGCATTTTTTCCACTTGTAGTTCTTCAAATCTAGTATTTGCCCAAGGAAGAAATTCTGCATGGATGTACTTGAAATTCATCAGACCATTTTTAAGTCGTGAGATGTTTAACAAAGGCTTCAATTGTCACTTTTTGACTCGGGCAGGAGAGAGCCTGGAAAGCACTGCATATGGAAAGAGATCAGTGGGCTTTTGGTAGATGTAGGCTGAAAAGTGTTGAAGATCACCCTTGGAGAGTCAATACTAAGAATGGATTTACCTAGGATGGGAAGTGGAAGACAGACAGGAGTAAAGCTTTTTGCAGTAATGAAAGAACAATTCCAAACAATAAACAAAATTAGGAAAAAAATAATTTTATTCTGAATAAAATTATTGAGTTTTGGGGTGGTGGTGGTGATGTTTAGTTGGCTATTTTGGGGGAGGTTTATTACAGAGTTATTTTAGTGGCTTTTTCCTGTTGCTGTTGTTGGGGTTTTTTGCTAGTTTATTCACAATTTATTAAATTAGGAAATACAGAGGTTAGGGCTTTAAAATCTAGAATGTTTATTCTACCCCAGACTCCCCTTTTTGGTTAGAAACCATGGCAGTTCAGTCTCTCCAGCTATATTTTTAACTATGGTCCACAGCAGTATTATTTGCTGTCCACCTTTTCCATAATGACAAGGAACAAAGAGATCAAATTATCTTTTAATCAAGTGTCTTATTATAAACACACACAGTTTTATCTTCTTCAGAGGACCAAGAACCTCTCTTTTTCAGTCCCATAGTACTATATCAGGGCTGAAAAAAGGTTTCATCATTCACCTTTTCTACTTGAGGCTGTCAACTCTTTGCTTTCTCTCTCCCTGAAATTTCTCCATTGTTACCACCAGCCACACTGCTTATAGGAACAGTGTTTGTAGCATTTAGTCAAATCATATTTTATGCCTTTATCTTGCACACTATATATATATGCTACCCTAAGAGAAAATATGGAGTTTTTAAGCATTCATGGAAAACATATTTATATACACCCTGGCTCACTTTTCCATTTTTTTTTTCAGGTTTAAGATTTAGCAATAGCTACCAAGAGCCGTTATTAGTCCTGTTAAACTATTATTTAACTCATTTCCTTCCTTTGATAGGAAAGAAGAAACTTTCTGACTCTTTATCCACGAAATGTCAGTGGCTTACCTGCATAATCCTTCCTGTTACAACGGAGTTTTATCGAGTATATATGAGCAAAACATATGTCTGCCTTGGTATGTTATAGTAGGCTAACATATTTAAGAGACAAATGTAGAAGCAACCTCCAGATTTTTAAAACTTGTAATGAGTTTTTTACAGTATACACAGCAAAGATTTAATTATTGGATGGATTTTTCCTCCAATCTTAGCCCATAGAAATGAAGGATGTACATGCAGATGATCTACATGAAATGCTGCTGACAGTGCCTTTAGTTTCTGCCGGACATTTTAACATGGATATCTGGCCAATGCTCAACATTTTTATGCAGTACTGGATCAAGGAAAACAAGACAGAGCATGTTCTTGACCTCTGTAGTACATTAGTTTTGAATGGATGGCTGTGGAGGAATTCCTAAATACAAACAGTTTATTACACCCCTCCTGTAGGTCATTGGGATTTCTTGAGTTTCTAGTGCTCATTTGTAGGCCCAAGGATTACTGAAGTACAGACTCTTTATGTCTGCTGTATCTATCTATCCATGTATATCTTATTCCCCACGAGAGCAGTGACATTTGCACACATCCTCTTAGTTTTAACCTTGATGTTTGTCTCATCTTTTTCAAACACAGCAGGATTCCTTTGAATTAGGACATCTGTGCTTTCCTCCAGTACTGTGTCCAGCTGCCTTCAGCTAAAATGGAGTTTTCCTTCTTGTTAAAAATCTCCATTTTCCAGGTAGAAGTTTTGT
Organism: Hylia prasina; assembly: GCA_013397195.1. Taxonomy (NCBI): domain Eukaryota; kingdom Metazoa; phylum Chordata; class Aves; order Passeriformes; family Sylviidae; genus Hylia; species Hylia prasina. The sequence continues at coordinate 334,512 of VYXD01011920.1, forward strand.
TTACTTCCCCTAGCTTTGTCAACTGATTACACTCCTTAAGACTCCAAATGGCAGGCCACAATTCTGCTATTGCAGTTTTTATCCATCCACTGAGTTGGTCTGACTGACTGTTGTTATATTTCTCATCACAGGGTGGTTTTTTCCTTCCTGCTGACTACAACACAAATTTATTAGCTGCACATTTCTATCCTCTATAACTTTAGGATATAAGGCCCATAGGAATATTCTTGTGCAAAGTTAGTGTTAGAGAAGCAGTCTGGACAAGTGGTCTGAGTGAGTCAGTTAACAACCACACTAGCAAAGAATAAAAGATTTATCTTTTGCTTAGACTTCTCCTGAGCATGTACAAAGAGTTGGCATTTAACATATCCTCTGGCAAGGAGTTCCATGGCTTAGTTATGCATTTCATAAAGAATTCTCTGCTTCTGTTTTCAGCTTAGGTCCTGCTGATGTTCTTTGATGTCTCTGAGTTATTGCACTGAATAGAGTTCACTAAATCAGTGCCTACTCTTTTTTCTCTATGCCCATGGTGACTTAAGAAATGTCTTTTTTATACCCTTTCCACTTGTCTTCTTTCTATACCAAGTGTGAACTTACTTGGTTGTTCCTTGTACTGCAACCATGCCACACCTCTAGTTATCTTTTTAGTCTTTCTCACAGTTTCTGTGTTCTAGAACATAATTTTTTATCTCTGGTGGAGTCAGGAGAATCATAACTGCACATGATGCAGGTAATCTCAAGATTTCTCGAGTGACATAGCAATATACTCTGTCCTTTCCCTGGTGAGGAAGACAACTGATGTTCTTTCTTGACTGCAGCCAAGATGACATCTTCACAGAACCCTTGTCAGCTCAAGAATTCATTCCTAAGGGCTGTTTTTACATGGAATTAGGATTTCAACTCCATCTGATTAAATTTATAACAAATGGTAGCAATTAATGTAGCCTACCATTTAATTCTCCAGTTATTCCCTCATAGAAGATCCATTTGGAATTCTTTACAATCTGTCCCATCCTTATTAAAAAAGCCCTCATCAGCAAAGTTCACAGCACTCACATAACTGTCCTTTATCTCACAAGAAAGACAGAGAGAGGCTACAAGTGCATTTAATGACAGAACAAGGAGGAATGGTTTCACACTGATAGAGAGTACATTTAGATATTAGAAAGAATCTTTACTTTCTGTAAAAAAAGGTGAGGGTAGTGAGGCACTGGAACAGGTTGCCCAGAGAAGCTGTGGATGTCCCATGCCTGGAAGTGTTCAAGGCCAGGTTGGATGAAGCTCTGAGAGTTGTCCCTGCCCATGGCAGGGGGGTTGGAACGAGATGGTCTTTAAGGTCCCTTCCAACCCAAACCACTCTGGTTGTATGATAAGGCAGGCAGTACAATATCTGTAGAATTTCAGTGGTGACAAATCTGTACTACAAGGGCTGCCTGTATATTCCTGACATTTTTGCCTCTTTTAACCAGTTGTTCACTCACAGACTCATTTCTTGTGCCTTAGCTTCCTGAAAAGTCAAACATTCTGAGTACTCATTTAGATGATGGATTACTGCAGGCTGTATGAATTTATCCAGAAAACTCTGAATTACATTTTGGCTTTGAATATGATCAATTACTAAACAGCTGATTTCACAGTGGTTTGGTAACACACTTTCAGAAGCATAACAGATGATTCAGTATCTGTTTTTCTGCATTTTTGTCCTTTAAACAAAGCACCTTAGGGAAAAAATCTATAAATGCATATTTTAAAATATATTTATGAAGGAATAAGAGTGTAAGTTTATATACCTAAAGACAGGGCTGTAGTAAACCCTGTAGATGGGTACAAATTAAGGTCACACAACAAAAGAATTCTGGAATTTTCTGGCTCTTTAGTACTTAATTTCAATTAATTTGATTTTCTGCCTACTCTATACCTCCCTCGCAGTATTATAAAAAACACTGGAAAAAATGTTTTACATAGCAGGGGCTGATTGGCAAAGGAGGCAAAGAGGGATCAGTGACCTGAAGCTTGCAATGGAAATCCTAGAAAGGAAGAAATCTCTCATGAGTACTTGCACTGGGAGGTGATTTTGAAGAGGAAGAGACAAGGTCTGTTGGGCACACAGGTGGGTTAGAAAGTGGATGAATAATACAGGGAAAAAAAGAAGAGTAAAACTCAGTGAAAAGCCTGGGATAACAAAATGGAGAGGTGAGGATAATGCTAACAAGACTGGAAGCCACTAAGGAAGTAGAAGGAAAGGGCTGTGTTGGTACGTTACCTGACACTAGGTAGCAAATACACCAAGAATAAATGTTTAGGCATATATATTTCTCCTCTACAAACTCTGACTCATTTTTCTTTGCCACGCAGCATGACAAGAAGAGAGAAAACTCTATGATATTTCTGTTATAAGCAAGCATCCATGAAACCTACAGGCAAAGCATGAGTGGTGCAATACTCTAATATTTCAAGCAGTTTGTGCTGTGAAAAAAGGATATTTCAGTACTTCTGGTGACAATTGCAAATGTCAGTATGCCCCTATCTGTTTCTGAGTTTGTGTTCTAAAATGAAAAACTGTTGAAACTATTAACTGATTATTTGACAGACTCAAAAAAATTATCATTTTCAGAAGTAGCTGAACTGTTTCTAGTGAAGTTTATGGTATTGGCATAAGACACAAAGTCAGTGTTTAGAAACTGTACAAGCAATTGAAATTATTCAGTAGAGCATGTGGGACAACTGTAAAACCAAGCATGAATAGATGTTCTGCTTGTAATTTAAACTCATGTACATGGCAACACTGATCCTATTAATATACTAGATTAATTTATCAGGAGCTGAAGGGTACATACTTTTAAAGCATATTTAAAAAAATAAGTCTTAACCATGTTAAGTACATGCGTTGCACTGAAAGGCTCCATTCAGACTAAATGTCACACATTCCTTTCATATGAATAAATCCAGAAAGAATTATATGCAGCACTTTTGCTGTCTGTGTCCATGTGCAGCTGAGCTGAAGGAATATTTTCTCCTCCAGACACATGCGCATATGGCCTGTCACAGGATACAGAATGTAAAACCTTCACCAGAATCCCTCTCCCCTTCTATGCAAGATAACTTGACTCAAATATTTTCCTTGTAGAAGTACTTACAGAGCTTGACTCAATGAGTGACCTTAGTAATTACCTTGAGATAAACCTGTAAAAACTCTGCTCTTCTATACTGGGACAAACATCTTTTCCTATGGGTTTATATGAAGTAGGCTTTTCAGAAAAGTAAAATCCGACTTTTCAAGCCAATCACATGATGATGCAAATGACAAATCTTTAATAATTTTAGATTATTTTCCCAAGTTTCTGCTTTGCAAATCATTACAATAACATGGACAGGATAAGTGAAGAGCAACTGGTGTCATCTACTTGTATTTGTGCAAAGCATCTGACCCTGTCCTGCATATGTCCATGTCTCTAAACTGGAGAGATGGCTGGTCACACTCAATGAGTTGTGGTCAGTGGTTCAATGTCCCAGTGGAGACCAGTGACTAGTAGCATTCCTCAGGGGTTGGTGTTGGGACTGGAGCTGTTTAACACCTAGGTCAGTGACAGGGACAGTGGGATTGAGTGCACTCTCAAGGATTCAAACTCAGAATGACAATGGAGGGACCATTACCAGCAGTCCTGTGAGAGTGGGGTGGATAGGGCTGATTAGCAAAAGGCATGGGGTGATGTTGTCACAAAAGCAGAAAACAAGAATTAAATAGGGGCACCTCTAGAATTTGCCTGTGAGCAAAGCAACATCACTGGAAAAATCCAGGCCCTTGGGTTTCTAGGGATTCTAGGATGCCTCTCTGAAATGCATGGACATTGCACAGGGAATAAACATGATGAATTAGAGATCTATGTGCATCTGCAGGCCTACAATCTTGTTGCAATCACGGAGACATTGTAGTATGGCCTACAGGCCATTCCTGCTGCCAGCAAGTTGACAGAAGTGGTCCTTCCCCTTTGCTCAGCTCTGGTGAGGTCACCCATGGAGTGCCATGTCCAGTTCTGGGATCCCCAGTTCAAAAATAATGTGACCATAATGGAGAAAGTCCAATGAAGAGCCACAAAGAGGGTGAAGGGATTGAAGGAACCAATTCCTTCCCAGATCCTTTCCCCCTTAACCATGTCTGCTTTTGGGATTGCTAATATAATGGAATCTTTAACAGTCTAATTGAAGGATCACCATTAGTCTTAATCTAATTATTGCAGAAAAATAATGAAAAATAAAGTAGCTAGAGTACTAATATAAGGAAAAGATGCAGTAATTGCAACAATACCATTAAAAATTGAACATGCACAATTTTCTTGGCTTCTAAGTCTTTTCTGATGTTATGCTCATCCTTTCACTGTCCCTCTGGGTCCTAGTCTTGGTGGTTTCGCTCTGGTGTTCACCATGGGGACAAGGTCTTAGAGCAAGTTCTCAACATCTGGAGTCCTTTACTGAAGGGAATACTATATTTGTAATGATTACTTCTTCTTTCTGTAACCAAATGTGCATTTGCTTTGAATTTAGGACATTTTAGAAATTTTAAGCAAAATCCAGGACATAAAAGATGAAAATAAGATATTAAGTGTAACTAAGTTATAAATTAAAACTAAGATCTATTCATAAAAAATCCCATCACATATTGAGATGAAATGTCCAAATAATAGAGGTATCAGAACTGGAGTTCCTGATCTCATGAAGTTTAACAGGTGCAGACCTCACCAGCTGTAAGTGGAAAATGCCAATACACTGTGTATGGTGCTCTCAATATGATGGCTGCATTTGCTGGTAGGATGATCTATTCATATTTGTGTCTAGAAAACATATTTCTGATGAACACAAAATTTCACTTTCAAAGTGACAAGGCTCCATGTTAAAGGAAGGTAGCTTTATTTGCCAACACTGTATAGCAGTGTCACAAAGATCTTTGAAAAACATTTTTCTTCCCTCTTCAAATCTCCTTTATTCAATAGCTCAGCTGCCATTATATTACTTAGAGAAAATTAAGGTATCCAACTATCTTAAAATTTGAAAAAAATTGTGAGGATTAGGAGAAATAATTATACTCAAAAGCAGAAATACAAAAACATTTTCAAATAATCTTTAAATCATTCTGTTGGTAAATGATTTTTAAGAAATGTTTAGAAAGTCCATAAGGGACACTAAAAAAATGTTCAACCAAGCACAATTTAAAGAGAAATGCCAAATTTTATATCTTAAGTTTTTCAGTTTAGAGAATGGAATTGGTTTTCTACAAGAATTTTTTGAGATAGTCCTCTATCAAAGAACTTCAAGGACAGTATATGATTACTTTAATTTGGCATCAAATTTTACAGATAAATTAATTCTTTTATCTAAGCATGATTGTTTCTGCTTCATCCATGTATTTTTAGAAAATGCATTCCAAGTGGCAGATTATTTTCACGCAATTTTGTGAACTGTTCTCCCTCTGTTTCAAAATACAGTAAATTCTGCCTTCCTTATTGCCAATCCTGCATTACCAATCAAGATTTTTCTTCTCCTGATCACTTTCTATGAGAGACCTCTGGAATGCCTGTTCAAAAGAAGGCAGCAGAGGTTAAAACTGACAGTTGCCCACAGGTAGTGAGATTGCTCATTAAGGGAGCAGAGGAGAGAAAAGCTGGGCATTTGAGTACCACAAAAAGGAAAAACACCATGCCAGCAGGACAGAAAGTGTGTTTATGCTGTGTGCAACTGTTACAGGATAGCTACCACCCACACTTATGAGACAGAAATAAGCACATTACCCACACATGTGCTTGACTCTTTTACCACAATTTAAAGCACAGTTATTTATAGATCTTGAAAAGTATGATGTGGGCAAAATTACCTTTAAGCAACAATGTGATTCTCATCATGTTGTAAGTCTGACTTTTTTTTCATTGTTTCGTTTTAGGAAGAGGTGTTTGGCACACAAACACACCCAACAATGCCTTACACAAAACTACTCAAAAGTAAAAAGAGATCCTCTTCCACAAGTTAAACAAACAGATGACTTCTGACACAGCATCAGGATTATTCAACACTGCCAGAAGTATTCACATAGACAAGGTTTATGACTAGAGGTAGTCCCCATTAAACAACTATCAGCGATGCTCTGATAACAACAGGGTTGGGAAGGGTAGTAGGAAGAGACCAGAGAAGTCTGGCTATATCCATGTGCAGTGCTTCATATAATGATGTGTTGGTTCATCACTCCTAAGGGTCTTTGTCAAAACAGACTCTAAGCTATCACCACCAAACTTAATATTAAAAGGTTATTTTCACCTACTACCTCTTGAAATGAAATTTCATTGTCCAAAGGCTTAATCACAGATTAAGAAGAAGAAATTACCAATGACAAAGCAGTTCTGTGCTATTAATCCAATACATATTTGGATAAGTAAGAGTACATCAATTTGCCTTAATGTCTTCAGAGAGATGCAGAGTATGTTTCCTGATTTCCTGGAGATTTGCACCATATATCCTCTAATTGACCAACTCACATCCTGCACATGTTGCTTCCCAGCACACCTTCTGCCTGGTCTGCTGTGCTGTAGCAGCTCTCTGAGCAGTACTGGTGCACTGATGGACCTACCTGTGTTCAGAAGAGACACTGAGTGCAGTTCTGCTGCTTTCATAGCAGTAGGAGCACTAGTCTAGCGGGATAGAGACTCTCACTCCCACAAAAGCCATGAGAAAAACTATGGGGATGGGAACTTTCCATCTTTGACAGCTCTACTCTTAATTTTGGCTGACATCAGCCATGGAGATCTAAATAGTTTTGCCACTTCATCAAGACTCCTACTTCTGCTAATTGCTGTGGTTGTTGTTATTGAATCAGTTTAGAAGTTCATTTTCTTTTTTCTCCCTTTGCTACTGAGATGCGATGAGCTTCACTTTGTTCATGGGTTAAAACCAAACAACTTTGAAAGCTTAGTTTGCATTTTGATGATACAAATTATTTTTGCCAGATGCACTGTTTGCTTTCTAAATAATAAACTCTAAAATATTGCTTAGCAATAGTAAATTAATTAATGCTGTGCCAATATTCTCTTGCATTTTGGTTCTTCTTATGATGGCTTTTATCTACAAAATACTTTATCATTATTTTCTTCCTCACTTAACACACAAATTAGGATGTGCTAACTCACCCTGTATTTTATCCCTAGCTAAGGGATTCTTGTAACACCTGAACACCAATTATGTGAGCAGTAACGCTATTCTGAATCGCCTGTGTTCACACCTCATTGCTTCAGAAACCAGCCGAGCAGTGAAGACAAGCATGTACTAATCTCCTACACTCTTGAGTCTCACCTGCCTTTCCCACTCCATCGCTGTATCACCTAATTATAAGCATGTTTTTCTTTCAGCTCCCAGTCCCTGCCTGTCTCTCCATGTTCTCACAAGCTATGATCTCAGTTTCTATTCCACTTCATTCCTTTCAGACACTTTTTTTATCAGATCTTGTAGAATTATTTAAGCTTTCTGTATGTCCTAGGTTAAAAATGTAAGATGTGCCCAAAGTATGTATTCTGTCACCATCTTCATGAGCTGTTGGAACCAGGTGGGGCAGTGTTTCCCTTATCTTCTGCTAATGGCCCATCAATGCCTTGCCCTATGACTCATAGATAACTCCCTCCGGAAGCCATTTCTGTTCAATGGGCCATCAAGAGCCCATTAGAATGATAATAGCCCATTGTGAGATGCTCCACCCAGGGGGAGGAGCCAAGCATTCCCACCTGCATATAATCCTGGGTTTTGGACAGCAGAATCAGCTTTTTCCCTCACTGGATTCACGGAGGACAAGAGCTACCAGACCTCTCTACAAGACCACTGCTTCGACAAGACCATTTCATCTGGACTGCTACTAACACCCTAACTAACAGGGTGTCAGGTTGTATTCTGACTCTGTCAGTGGTATTTTTATACTATTGAATTTATTTTACTTTATTTTACTGCTTTTCTTTTGCTCTTATTAAATTGTACTTCTGACTTGGAGTCTCTCACTGGTTTTGCTTTCAAACCAGCACACTGTATAACAGAACCTAGGGAGGACAACCTAGGTAGGAAATAGTAGTAGTTAATTAAACGAAGCTGAAAAAATATAAATAATTTAGAGACATGAGCCAGTATTGTGAATGTTGAGTGCACCATCATGCACTTCTCTGCACATCTCTCAAGCCCTTCTAGAAGTCTAGTCAGCTCTCAAATGGGTTGGGAAAGGTCATTATCAATCCCTTTCAGTGTTTTCTTTTTATAAGTTTCAAATTAACATGCTTTAAATTTCTGCTGGTGTTTGTGTGATAGGACTAAATTAACAGAGATAGGACTAGATTAACAGGCCTGAGATACAGCTGAGATACACCTGGCAGTGTGGTTCTTTTGCCACACTGTGATACCTCTTACTGTGGTGTAAATTGGCTGTTAACGTATTAGGGGTGTCAGTCACTCCTCAAGACATCAAACATTAATTCCTTGCGTATAAGGACAAGCTAACTAGTTCGAAATGTTTCCTAGTCAAAATAGCTGACAACACTTGTATTTTTATGATCCCTGAAGGGTATGTGTAGACATTTTACTTGGGTTTCAGGATTTTTTTTTACTGCTTTGCCCAGCTGGACCAGCCATAAATCCCTGATGTTCCTCAATGACTATGTAAAATCCACTTCTTTGGTGTGCTGGTTACACAAAAACACCAATAAAAGGAAAGGAAAAGCCTTCTGATTGCATGCTTTGCAAGGAGGAAGTCAAAGAGGGAAAAATATATTTTTGTGCACATTACTTTTACATCACTCAGGATCATGCATGAGATGCTGCACTGGGCAGCAATAGAGGAAGAGAGAGGTGATATTTATTTTTCTCTTCCAAGACTGAAGGTAATCTCAAGATTTTAAAAAATAAACAGCAGTTAAAATGTTGATATATGTAACAGTCAATCAAACAAAACAAGGAAGATACATTTTTTAAAAAAGAGCTGAAGATAACTTTCTGAATAATAGTTGCAAGAGAAATAGGGAGAAGCAGCTCTTAGATTTTGGATTTTCAAAAAACGAAGCATGGCAGTTATTTGTAATTCTGTTTCTTGGAAGAGAACAAAACAAGACAACAACAAAAGCAGAAGACTTACTGAACAACCACAAACTACTAGTTTTCCAGCCTTTCATTCTTCTGTCCTCCATGCCCAGCTTCTACGTTTTCTTGAGTATTGCCCAAAAAGATGGAGCAGTATGTATTAACCAGCTACACTTGCAAAAGCAATGATAGCAGTGTGGGAAATGCCCAGACCAGAAGTGGGAACTTACAAGAGTAGTTAAGAATTTACTTTGAGAAAATTCTGATGGCTGGTAATAAACCAGTAAAGAAAAAATCTTGGTTGGATTTTTTGGCACACAGGTGAACATGCAAATAGCAGGTAAAGCTACATTTTTAATTTAAAACAGAGTGCACTTAGTAAGGTGCGATCAATATGAAATTGATAGAGAGCCTATGCAGGTTTATGAAGTCCTTACACTGATCAGGACTTCGTTTTGGTCACAGAGCTTCTGCTCTACTGCTAAGGTATTTTCTTTCTTTCCTTTAGAAGTGCTATAAACAGCTCGAGAGAAGGCACTGAGTCAGTTGATTCCTGGCCACCTGCTGCTGTGGAGCACAGGGATCTTTCAAGAAAGGCTGGTGTTTACAGAGGTCATCTGTCAAAAAAAATCAGAAGTTTTGCATTGTTTCATTTTTGTAACCAGCCATGATATTACCATATATTAAAAAGGGATTTTACAAGCACTTGTTTGCAGTGATAAAGAAACTTGTGTTTCTTTGGCTCCAAGAAAGCATAAACAAGGGAGAAATGGAAAAAACAAGTAAGATTAACAGAAGGTTATTTTAGCACAGACTCATTTTAGCTTTCCTGGAGCATTATAATCCAATGCAGATGTTCATTTGCCTCATTCTTGGCAGCTGTGTTAGATGAACTTCTCTCCTCAGTAACATTTTCTCAGGGATTTATTGTCCCTTTGTTAGTCTGCCCTTAAATTGCTCATTCCTTTCATGTGACAGTGAAAACCTGAAACGGTGACAAATCAACCTAAACACATGAAAGAACTAAAAGAAAATAATAACATTATGTAAAATTAAATGCAATATTTAAGTTATTTATCAAACAATGATCTCTGCTTTTGTTTTATAATTTCTGATAGTGAAGATGATAGTGGTAATGAGTAATTTATTAAGTCAAAATAAACCAAATAATTACATAAGAAAATTAGAGAGATGGAGTGGTAGAAATAAACCAAATGATATGGACAAGGTTTCCACTTAGTAACAAATGTATATAAATGCGCTTTCTCAGATTTTTTTCAATAGTCTAGAGCATTAGGTTCTCAGATAAATAATTTTTACTGACAACATGAGTATTCAGCTTCTGATAATGTGAATATGGAAGAGAAGGCAGTACTACCAAGTTCTTTAGCATTCAAGTTGTCCTTTTAATTGCAAACTTTCCCTTCACTTTGATGCAAAAATGTTACAGATGGTCAAAGCCTTGAGTGAACCAATAGGCATTAATTGTTTTAAGAGCCTCATCAGAGATCTTCACTCTCACTGTACCAGGAGCTCTATCAAAGATCAGGGGGTTTCAATCTCTGGGCTATGCTGCAGATGTAGCTATCTGTGCTCCTATCCCTGTTACTACCTTGACTCCAGAAAACCTGTGCTATTTTATCACAATTCTATCTCCATTAGCACTAGCTGAAAACGCGTCAAAGAATTTTAAAAATGTGTATGTTAGGATATTTTAGAGAAATGTCTATTTTGGGGAAATTCAGGTGGAGAAAAACACAATTAGGAATCGCTAATTCTCCTTATGTTAAAAATAGTTTAATCAAGCCCTGATTTTATGAAAATCTAAACCAAAAACATTTTATATTAAGCAATCTTTATATTACCTTTTTTTAAACAAGCAAACAAACACCAAAAAAACCCCCCAAAAAACTAACTGGAGTCCTGAATCCCAGGCTCCTATCTATTCCTTTAAAAGTGACTCAGAAAAAATCACTTCAACAGTGTGACTGTTCTGGGGGTTTAAGACAATGAATGTCCTTCAGGGGTTGCCAAATCAAGTAGCTCGAGAGAGGCAGAAAAGTCATTTCCCCAGGTCCTGCCTGTGGTGAGGCTGAGCAAGTATTCCCCAGAGGCAGGCAAACATACACAATGTCGGAGTACACCTGGCTGGCCACACAGACCAACACAGACAGAGCACAAAGCACTCCCAAAGAGCACCAGCCTGGTCCTACCTGTGACTGATTAGGATGGAAGCCCACCCTAACATGCAGCCTGTCCAGCTGCTGCCCCCTTTATCCTCTGGTCTTTCAGCTGCCTCTCACATAGGGACATACACATGCAAACAATTCTTTCCGGCAGCTGGTCCAGTCCCGAGGCCCTGCCAACAACCAATCCCCAGCCCCACCTTCTGCTCACTCCACGAGCCAACTCACACACCCTCTGGTCTCTCCAGCCTGCAGCTCTGACTTAACAGTCTCCAGTCCATTTCCTGTCACCTAAACCTCCAGACACTCTCATCTACACAGATTGATTCCGCTAACCAGGAGGAAGGCATGGCCAGGGAAACAGATGGACCAGACATCTGTTTACACACAAACGGTGCCTTTTTTCTCCCTTATCCAGCTCTTTTCCCATGATTGTTCCTCCTCAAACTGTTGTGATTGTCCTCAAACTCCACCTTTAGTTCTTCCCTTTATCATTCCCAATAATGAGTCCCACACAGCTGTTGGGCAGTGACTTCCTCTGCTCCAGCTTAAAGCATTTCATGAAGAATGGTTGACAGGAGTCAAAGGCTAAAAGTATGAGCTGGAGGCTGGCTGGTGGTGGCATTACATAGCTGTGCCAGAAATGCAGCTTCCTTTGTAGACGATGTCTGGTCCAGGATTCCTGCACCAGGAATCAAACCATTCACATAGTTTGAATGTAGCATAAGCAGTGCCTGCAGTCACTCAAATTAAAATATTTTATAAGTGTGGTTGCAAGTTCATTACACTGTCGAATATAAACCAGACTTAAACAGGTCTAGGAGTGCCTACATAAAGATGTTTAGCATTTTAGGAAAAATAATTTTAACAAACTTCTTGTGTAGAACTAATGAGAATGCTTGTCTAGAGTAGGACTAATTTGTCCTTCCAATATTTATATGTTCCCACATTCTTTGGCCCTCAACACTAACAGGACATCCTGAGAGGGATGGATGATGCTCTCCATGATACAGAAACCACTGTCAGTACTTCAGTACCTTTTGTATGTCTGTGTGTGTGGGGGGTTTTGTTCAGTTGTTTGGTTGGTTGATTGGTTTTTTTCTTTTGTTTTTGGTTTGGTTTGGGGTTGGGGGGGGAGGGGGTTGGGTTGTTTTTTAGTTTTGTTTTGTAGTTGTTGTTTTTAAGAAGAATTCAGATTTCTAAACAATTCCTTGCCTCTCATGAAACTGTTGTGTTGCAATAACAAGAAACCCATTCTTGTTTAATCTTGAAAATTTACCCTTTCTGATCTGAAAAGTAAAGGGTGACACAAAAGCTTAGAAAATGTGAACTACCCAAAACCCCATGGCACCTTCCAAAAACTGAATCAGCAAACAAATTCATCACTTTAATAGTAACATAGAAAATGTACCAGTAATTAATTGCTGGAATGAAAATCTATATTCTTTCTTACCTGGGGGAGTTCCAAAGTAATAAATCTGGATCAGTTTTGGGTGTTTTTTACATTTGTATCTGATACCTATAGTATCAACCCAAGTAGGAGTACTCTTCAACCTAATTTCCTGTCAGCAGAAGAGTATTCCCCTGTTATATGAACATAATATATTTTTCCCTGCAGAGAAATATTCTCTGGGAAAGCAGAGAAATGCAGCACAAGTTCTGTAAACAATTCTCTCCTGTATCTCTGTCTTCCACGAGATGGGGATTGTTTCTCCTTCCTATCCAATGAGTGAAGTTGTGGCATCTCCCTGGCATGGAAAGGACTGGGGGGAGGTTTCGGCGGGACGGAGCAGGGAAAGAAGCAGCAGCATGCTCTTCACGTGGGAGAATAGCCCAGGCCCAGAAAGAATGGAGTCAACTCTAATAAATCTTTAAGCCTTCTGATATTGAAATCCATGAGTCCTGTTTTCACTGCTTGCATCACAACCATAAATGGTGACCCCGAGACCACATTCCCCAAAATATATTTACAGTACAGGATTTTGTGGCAGTTCTAACTGTACCAAAATTAAACTTTGCATTGCTTATCCTGCAGTCTGATACCCTTTGGCTGTAACTCCCATCTCATCATTGAAAGTTTTGATTCAAATAACCAACACCATTTTACACTGACCAAGACTAGTGAGCAAAAATTTTCTAGATAAAGTAAGATCTTCACATACAGTTGCCTCGCTATTTCCCTGGGCAGAGAGAGAGCATTGTGAAAGCAAAAGGATAATACTAGGGTCAGGACTAGGGCCACTGCTGACTCTCATCAGTGAGAGGTACAGGTAACCCCAGTGATTCTCTCTTGTGCACAGGGTGACTGTGGAAGAGGGTATGGCTCCAGTGACACCCCATTTTTTCACCTGTTACACAGAAATAGTATGCAGACATGTATGAAACATCTGGTTCATGCCTCAGAAGCAGATATTCAGAGCCCTGGTAAATTTCTTTCTTCATTAAAATAAGGGGAGACATTAAATTAACTTTACAAAGCCTTCTAAATAAATTCTGCGCTGGCAGAAGAACCACTTGCAGGGGATTCATGTGCTTTCCACTGAAAAAGATGTGGCTGTGTGCTTTTAGTGAACCTTTTATTTTTGATTAAGGAAAGTAATAGCAAAAATTTTCATAGAGTTTAATGAGCACATACAAGGCCAGTATCCTGAGAAAAACCAAGCTGGCACATGGTTTCTGCCTATTGGTTCCCAAAATTTCCTTTCTATACATATACTGGTTGCCCCCCTGAGACTTAGGAATAGGCCAGAAGGAAAATTTCAATGTGTGTAGTTTCTCAAAGACTTAGGCAACTGAAGACTCAAAGCAAGACCAGAGTCAGGTGGAAGGTAAGGACAGTAATTCACAGCCAGAAGGAACAGATAGGCAACAGTATGATAGTCAGCACTAAGTTTGGTTTCAATTGCTCTGAAGTCAAAACCTAGGTGAAAACCAAAGCCTAGAAATGAAGTTTTCCATCATTTAATGAAATACCATGGTAAGTCCATGAGGAAAATTGAATTCTCATGCACATGACTCTTCCGTGAGCTTACTAAACTGGCAAAGAGTTATTCTGTTCATTTCTGCTGTGCAAGTAAGAGCATTTGGCTTACAGCATGAAAGTTGAGAACCAGGGTCAAGAAGAAGAATTTGCATGGATGTACAGCCAGGGGCAGCAGGAGAAGGAGGGAAAGACCATTTGCTTTCTTTTTTTGACCAGTTTTGAACACCACAAGAAGCCAAAACTCTGCCCACATATGAGACAAAATGAAGAAAACAACACAAAAATTATCCCAATTTAAGCAGATTCTTCCCAGCTAGTACGTCATCTTCCACTGCATACTTACAAATTGAATAAGCACAGTAAAATGAGTAAAGAACTATGGATCATTTCTTCATGTCCAGTAAATCTGTAAATAGTTGGAAAAACCAAATTCTTGAAAAGTGTGACTGATCCCACCTTCCCAGGTCTCTGTGGCAGTGTGCAGTCTATAACAGAAAAAGGAAAGATCTCTGAAAAATCAAACAGGTTACAGCAGATGGATGCACTCCTATTACAATCTGTTCTCCCCAAGATCACTTTGAGGCAGAGGAGCAAAGCAGTGCGTGAGAGTTGCTTGCCTGCAGATAAACAGAAGGTTTCTTTCACTACAGCTAATGCCTCACATTTTCTTGATATGAATATTAAGGATATAGGAATTTGCTGGCTCGTCTGAATAAACACCACATGTGCAGCTGTACTAAATATGTCAGCAGTGCACAGAGTAGAGCAGTTTTAATTGTTTGCTCAATACAGTATGTTAGCCTTGTATAAAATACATGCAGTCATTATACCGATGTATAACTCAATGTACAATTTATTACAATAGTCATATATTATATTATATAACTGAGAATTAAAATAGATTGATCATATTTAAAAATCATAAATATGCATTCACTCCACGTATACTGTGTATTAGTTATTTGCTCTTACAGGGATTTGTGATCAGAAAAGTCCATGAGTCTGAGCCATTCAGTCAAGAAATACAGAGATAATAATCACTGCGCTCAACATAAAACAAAGGTGATTCTTATAGACTAGGCTGTCCTGAGGATCTGCAGAAGCAATATTCTATTGCTGTAGTTATTATAACATCCATTTATTCAGTCACTTCTCTGTGGCTTGATATACTTACAGGATCTAGACTTTCTGAATTTCCAGAACAAACCTCAATAGCAAAAAACAAATATTGTTCCTTAATTCAGTAGCAATCTTTTGTATTCTTTATATATAAACACAAATCTTCTTGTAATTTTTTTGTAAGAATTGAAAAACCCATTTCAAAGGGATTGATGTTGTGGAATATACTCATTATCAATAAATATGTTGATTAAACTGTTAAGAATATCCCTGTACCTTTCTCCTATCATACTCCAGTCAGACAAAGATTTAATATAAGAAAAAAACAAACCCCAAACTAAATGTTAAGGGTTGGATTTCATCTTGAAATAAGTAGCAGTTAACTCTTGGTTTTCTTTGCATAGGGAAAGAGAGGGCATTTTAAAGAGCATTAGAAGACATTATATCTTCTTTCTTCTTCTGTCCAGGCTTACCCTGGAGATAAACTGTTCTCTTTCCTCGACTAAGAAAAAGGAGCTCTGTAAAATCACAAGAGTGCACATTCAAAACATATATATGATTGCTTTGAGACAAGGACTTTTCATGAAGAAATGTGGTCAGAAAAGGACAAAGTAGTCAGATTGTGCCTAGCAGTTTGGAGCTCAGGCAGTAAAGTGAGGAAGAGTGAAATAAAGCTCCCTGCTTTTTCTTTAGGGAGGTGAGTACTTCTTCATGGGCACAAAATCTGAATTTGGTGAGGCCTCAAATTCCATTCCTGTGTGTCCACAGTGTGAAATCTCAGCAGTCTCAGCTTTGTAAGGATGTGTGTATTTCAGAATTAATTGCAAGAACCTGGTCCAGGATTGCTCTTCTGTGTGTATGAGAGTGAGCAAGTACAGCAGGTAGTGGGGCTAATTGCTTCAAAAATTCTTTCTTTGGAGATACACCATAAGCAAAATGACCTAAACTGGTCTTGCCTTGGGCAAGGGACTGGAGGGCAAGGGACTGGACAAGTTGATATCCAGAAATCTTTTCCAGCATGAATTCTTGGAAGGGTCTGTGATTCCACAGGGGCTTTTGGAGGGGCAGAAGACTGTAAGAGCCTGTACACCGCACTGCCAACATGCAGTCCTAAGGTCTATGAGCAGAGAAGACCTCCCAGCAGGAGACCAATACCAAATCTGCCTTTACATGTCCTTCAGAAGATGGCATTTGGATCAAGAAACTGTCCCTGTAAGCCCATCCCACAACCATGAAGAAATTGATCTTTTCTGGGAAGTATACTTTGCATGGTTGGAATGAGACAAACACAGAAACCAAGCTGGGATTGTGACAGGCTGGACATCAGCAGATGTGAGAAGGGAGACTCACATGACTGCTGCAGCACTCTTTAGATAAAGATTAAACAAATTGCTCAAAACTATTTAACAGTCAGTAGCAAGGCCAGGCATAGGCAGTCATAAAACTAGGAATGAGCTGCCTCAAGCATATCAATCACATTTTCTGATTTTCTTTTTATAAAAATACTTAGTTTTCTGTTGAGTAAAGCTGGAAAAACAATAATGTAATAAGCCATGCCCAAATATTCACAGTAAACATACAGTGTTATTTCAGTAAGTCAGTAAAAAAGTATTTCAAATACTGTAAAATGCAACTTAGTTAATCACTTCAAAAAATGCTTGCTGAGCACTCCAGCTTCCCAGTTAATAGATGTGGATGATTAAAAATGGAACAGTAGCAGAGAATCTATGCACGTCCTACTATGCTTTTACAAGTATTGAATGCAAACTAAAGACCTGTGACTGAAGTGGTAGAAGAAGGGACAAAACTAACAAAGGGAAGAAAAAAAAAGTTGTATTTATTTAACAGGATGAACCCCACAGGCACCTTCGCGCCTGAATCACCTCGCATTTATAAATCTGACTAACTGCCTTCAGAAGGTTCAAAATCCAGGCAAAGATGCGGAGAATATTCTACATTAGACAAGGGTCCAAGAACTCAAACTACTGCAACAGTTGTAGAGCAGGTTTGCAGGCAAACTTATGTTCATTGGAGATCTAATTTTTTCAACATGCAGACACTGCACGATGAAGGACATCAGAGGTGGTATTACCCCATTTAGCTGTAAGGGGCTGATGCCACCAGGCAGGAATCTGAGTGCTCTAGGGTCACCTTAATGGCACAGAACCCCCAGATGTGGGGCCTCACCCACAGTCCAGAATGGGGGTTCAATCTTGCTACTGGCTGGACATGGAGAGTCAAAAGTTGTCTACCTTCTAGCATGCTACCCAGAAAAAAAAAAAAAAAAAGGAAAATTGATGTCTGTGTTAGTGGTGGTTTTTTGTTTGGTTGTTTTTTTATGGTTTTGTTTTGTTTTTTGTGTGGTTTTTTTCTCCCAAAGGCAAAGACTGTTGCTCTTGTCTTCTCATTTCTTTGATCAAAGCATTAGCAAAAAGTGAATGCTTCAAGAAAAAGTCACCAATTCTGTTTCTAATTATTCACTTTTTTTTTTTTTTTAGAATGAGAAACCTGTTCATAGTTAGTGTTTTAAGAAAGGACTAAGCCCTGATGTGGAGAATGAAATTCAGATCTGGGGTATAAAAACTTTGGAATAACCGCATCTGACTCTTGATTTCCTTGTCAAAGGAGCCATTAGTCAACATGAAACTTCTGTTCTTTGAGAGCTAGATTACACTCCTCAAAGGTTCAGTGATTTAGCTGTATGAAAACTTGACATAACTTACTGTTACATTTCAGAAGTGTTGGTCTGAATTGTATTTAATATTCAATCTACAAATAATTGAAAATTAGAATAATAATTGGCAGCAGGTTAATGCAAAAAAAGAGGGCTTTCAGAAAAGCAAATGCTGTTCTAGTTCCCATGGCACCATTCCCAGTATTTGTTTTATATTCCTGAGAGAAAAGAGGAAAGCAGAACAAATGTTAAACCTCCCACACAAAATTCTCAAAGTAATATTATAATTCCCCCTAAGGCTCCAGCCTTGCTGTCAAATTGCTTTTTCTGTCAAGTTTCCAAATTCTTTTATTGGGAAAGGATAATAATTATAATTATCGAAAGTTTAAGTTGGTGAGTTTTTACTTAACATACTTAAGCAGCAAATTCTCATTGAAAAACCTTGTAGAGTCATTAATTTAATTTACATGGTATGATTACCACAATGAGAAAGTCTCATATATATATATATGCTTGTGTAAACGCATTTTTTGCCTAATTATCACCTCCATGGGAAAATTACTGGTTTGTATCAGCAATCCCAGTAATTATTCATAAAAATCATCTCAGTATTTATTGCTTCAAAGAATTATTCACTTGTGCACATATTTTATTCTTCGCTTTTCAATGATGTACAGCTTCTGATGTACTGCCTGTCTTAGGTTAAAAATGTAAGATGTGCCCAAAGTATGTATTCTATCACCATCTTCATGAGCTGTTGGAACCAGGTGGGGCAGTGTTTCCCTTATCTTCTGCTAATGGCCCATAAATGCCTTGCCCCATGACTCATAGATAACTCCCTCTGGGAGCTGTCTCTGTTTAATGGGCCATCAAGGACCCATTACATGACTCATTGAAGGATATCAGCCCATTGTGAGATGCTCCACCCAGGGGGAGGAGCCAAGCATTCCCACCTGCATATAATCCTGGGTTTGGGACAGCAGAGTCAGCCTTTCCCCCACTGGATTCACGGAGGACAAGAGCTACCAGACCTCTCTACAAGACCACTGCTTCGACAAGACCATTTCATCTGGACTGCTACCACCACCCTAACTAACAGGGTGTCAGGTTGTATTCTGACTCTGTCAGTGGTATTTTTATACTATTGAATTTATTTTATTTTACTTTATTTTACTGCTTTTCTTTTGCTCTTATTAAATTGTACTTCTGACTTGGAGTCTCTCACTGGTTTTGCTTTCAAACCAGCACACTGCCATATCACTTTTCTTATCCATTTAGCTGATTGTGCTTTCCACAATTCCTTGGGCTTAACAAGAACCTTCCTAGAATGCTCAAGAATTTTTTTTTCAAGATTTCAGTTCACCGCTGCTTATGCCTTTGGGGAGAGAAAATGTTATCAAAGTTCCCTTTATCAAATTTTATTTGTAAATACATTTTCAATACTGCAGTCCTTGGTATTCACAGAAATTAATTTTTAATTTGGCACCCAAGTGGTTGTACCATAGATCTTTAAACACTGAAATAAGGCCATACAACTTACCTGTTGTATGGCACTCTCAGGAGATACACTGAAGTGGTTGAAGAAACAGAAATCAACGAAAGCAACACAAATAAGATAATAGCTGGAAAGACACCTGAGCTTCTCTGTGCATGCATGACAATTCTTCTGTTGTCATTTAGTTAGATTCCAGTAGAAACTCAAGTCTTCCCTGCACTAAGTGCAAGGGAAGCATGCAGAGCAGCTCACATGAGATACTTTGCAGAAGATGTGTTAAATGGATGAAACAGCTGCTTAAAGAAAATCTGCTGCAAGGAAACTCTTTTAGATGGTCACAGGTTTTGGACCAATACCCTGTAGAAACCCTAACTTTGGCACCAAATATTAAAGAGAGAAATAGTCTCCTGCATCCCTGAGGGACTTAGGCAAAGTACTGAAGTACTCCAAATAGATGCTTTTCAGAACTAGAACCTGCCAAAGTTTTTGGGATGTTCCCGTCACCAACCCTTTATTACTTTAAAGCTATTTGCCAAAAGTCTCTAATCCATTAGATAACATCTCACCAGATTTGGTTGCCTCTAACAGCACCCCATAGATAGCTCTTTGCAATCTGAGGAAGGTGAGTCCACAGGCTCTATCTGAATAGAATTCAGATTCTGTCTGAATTCTTCAGCTGAAGGATAAACCAGTACACACTACTATCTTTACTACTGCAGGCTAGTTACAGACTAACACAGAGTTTAAAAGCAAGATTATTTAAACACCACCATCCCCAAAAACCCAACCAACCCCCCAGCTTTATACCAATAAAATATATTCATGAAAATAGTTGCTAGAACTGGAAAGAGTCGCAAAAAAGTTAAGCAATAACACATCTTACTAAGCAGCTAAATATTTGAGTTCGTTTCAAAGTCTGTTCTACATTTCATTCAGCTAGAAGTGCTGTCAGGATAATCTTACAGCCATGAGATCTGGGGCCTACTTTCTTAGACGAACTCGGTCTTCTAGACACTTTTTTCTAGTCAGAAATTTCAGCTGGAACATTGGTCCCTTTTTGGTACACTTCTATTTATGACAGGTTCCAGCAATTGTGTTTGTGCAGTATGTTTTAGAATAAGTTTAATCAAAATGTAATTTCATGACTTCCCAGTACTTTAAAGAAAGGCTTTTCTTCCAGGGTTAATCTTTACTCTGGGAAAAAAGCAAAATGAAACAACCCAAGCAAATAACAAAACAAAAAACAGCAAAAAACTCAAATATTTTGGAAGCAAAATCTCTTACTGGACAGCTCTAGAAACTGCCAGCACAAGGAGCTGCAATTAACAAACTACTCAGGTGCTCTTCCAGCAAAATTGAGTAATGCCTAAGTACCTTCAAGAGGCCTCCATTTTTTGGAGACCTGCAGAGAGGCCAAGTGCTGTTCAGCATAAATGAGCTCTGAAGGGATATTCTTTCTTTGCTGGGATTCTCCTTTCCTAGTTACTGTGATTGAGGGGCTGCAGTGGACAAGTGCAGGGAAGCCTCAAACAATCTCTGGCTTGTAAATTCTTTCCCTGGATGAAGCCCTACAGCTTTATGAAATCAAAAGAAGGACCTAAGCCTCACAGTGATATTCAGTCTTTCAATCAGACTGGAGAATTACAGAACAGTTTGAGTGGGAAGGGGCCTGCAAAGATCATCCTGTTCAACTCCCCCAACATGAGCAGTGACAACATTGATTGGTACTTCTCACCACCAAAGCCCTATTTTAAAAAAATATCCTAATCTTTGAAGTATGCAGGGAAATTGACTATTAGTTATTGTAGTCAGTAAGCCTTTAATAGTCTGAAAGACATGAAGGTCAGAGCTCCTGCAGTTGGTTTATTTGCATCTATCTGTAATTATAAGCTCAGTTTTACATGGAAATACAGCAAACTCCTGTCTCTATGTGATGTCAAGATGCTTGAAAAAATGGGGTTCTGCAGTTTTGTTGATAGCAGATGGTCAAAACCAGACAGTCCTTGTAACAGACTGGCTGCGACTGGTGGTTTGCTTTGCATTGCTCTCGGTCCTCCCAAGGCTGTGGCGCCCACATCCTGGTCTGACACCAGTACCATGTATTTGCTAGGGCATTTAAGATGATGCTGAGCTCTCTTAGAATGAGAAAGTGCCAGTCCACACTCCCTCAAGCAGCATTTGCTGTAATGATCCTAAGCCAAGGTGACATCCATGAGTGTGATTCTCCAGCCGCTTTTGAATGGAAGCACAGTTGTGTAGTTTTAGGATGAGGACCTTCCCCACGAGCAGAGTGATTTCTCCTTCATATTTGAATTGCTTAGGAGGCTGAGCACCAGCCTAGCATTATTCCTAGAAGATTAGAAATTGGAGTAAGGCAACTGCCCTATTTAATGATTAATGATTACCTCAGATTAATTTGATCATCATTCTCTCTAGCAGCAAAAATCCTTCAAAATGTTTCCATGATAGCTCTTCACTTCTTCTCCAGAGCTGGAACTTCAGAGCAAACTACCATACAAATATTTCTATGGTTCAAATGATTACAACTTATTTCTGTGCCATAACAAAAGAAATCAGAGAGAAAGAAAAGTTTCTTGGAAGACAGCATCTCCCCAGTCTAGCTTGCTGCATATTCCTGACTGCAATACCAAGCCTCTGTTGATTTCCAAAAGTTTGCATTAAAATCATCATATTGTTCTCAGTGTCTGGCCTTGTCTCTCCTACCCTGGGCTCTCATTCTTTTCTGAACTGAGAATTAAAAGGTGCAACACTGCACCAATAGAGGGCCATGAAAATAGCATCATTTGAAGTGAGTGTTTCTGCAGTCCAGTTATATAACCTTTAAAATGAATCGTAGAAAAGTCACTGTCCTTGCATAATTTCCAGTGAATAAATTTCAGTGAATAAATTTCCAGTGAATAAATTGGGTAATAAAATCCTTCTGTCTTCAACCCCCTCTACCCCACTTTTTAAAATCATGTCATAGGATTTGGATCAGAAATGAACAATTTTCACTGCTTGGAAAAACATCAGTCATGGAAACATCTCATAAAAATAAGCTGTGCTCAACTTATTTGCTCAGTTTATATTTGCTTTTTCCAAGATAAAGCAAAAAACTATTTTACTTTTCTATTTCAAGATTACTTAACTCTTCTAAAATCCCACACTTTAATGTGCCTATGCTGAAAGTCTTTGCATTCAACAGGCTCAACATTTCATCATCTATGCTTATACTGATCTAGATCCCAGATATTTTTCTAAACCCACCAGCCAGCAGATGTGATGGTAAAAGTACACCACAAAATAACTTCTGCTGCAGCATAGAGAATTCACTGCTTTTCATCTTTGGATCAAATTCTGCAAGTTTCCTTTTATCAGGCAAAACATTTTAAATTTCAGAATTTTTCTATAAGGCCAAGCAGAGAAATTCTATGGTGTTATGTTACATTATATTACAGCTGACATTACATCCTGAGAAGGGATTTTCACTGCAGCCAATTCTTGGTCATTAGGGCTTTTGAAACTTTCAGTCAGCATTCCCATTCTCACAACTTGCTAAATCTCAAGGATTCAGCTTTGCCATCTAGTGGCTTTGAGCAGAATTAAAAGAAAATTTGCTAATGACAAATTTGAAAATTAGTTTGTGATAAAAGATGGCAGTTTTAATTTGTGATTATATTTGAAAAAAATATTTGTACCTGGAAAAGAGGACTATTTCCTCCACATAACAATTAAATGAACAACGAAAGAAAACATGATTAATGTGTGGCCAGTGAGACTCTGTGAAAAGAACAGCTAAGGTTACCGCATAGGAGTGTGGGATGGAGTTGCACTGACTGAGGAGGTTACTCAGAGGTATCCAATGTATCTTTTCTTACAGCAGTCCTGGAGATTTGTAAGGCAATCCAAGCAGAACTCTCTTCTGCTGCCCACCTCCCTTCTATTTTAGGGGAGTAGATACAGAATAATATTTAACAAGTTATTTCCAAAAGGAGTATAATGAACAGACAGGCTTAACAGAGAGGCTCTTTTTTATGTACAAATAGATGCCATAATAAAAAAATTAATAGAACTTCACAAGTTCCATTCAATTTTTTAACCCACAGTGTATAGTGTTCATTAATAACTGTAGCTCAGGATAAAAGTATTTCATTTTA
This sequence comes from Hylia prasina, assembly GCA_013397195.1. Taxonomy (NCBI): domain Eukaryota; kingdom Metazoa; phylum Chordata; class Aves; order Passeriformes; family Sylviidae; genus Hylia; species Hylia prasina. The sequence continues at coordinate 358,216 of VYXD01011920.1, forward strand.
TGAATATATAACATTGATTTAAAATATACAAATAAAGAAGCAACAAAATGAACTATCACTGAAGTATTTCAACAGCTAGGCGGCATCTCTGAACTGGATATCATCAACTTGAATCTCTGAGTTTTCTCTTTAAAAAATTATGGTTTGGGTGGGGACCTTAAAGATCATTGTGTTCCAACTTCCACCACTCCCCTGGAAGGGCCCTTCCCACTAGTACAGCATCTTTAGAGCCCCATCCACCCTGGCCTTAAACACTTCCAGGGATCGAGATCCACAGCTTCTCTGGGCAACTGTGCCACTGCCTCACAACCATCACAGCAAAAAATTCCTTTCAAATATCTAATCTAAACCAACCCTCTTTCAGTTTAAAATTGCTCCCCCTTGTCCTATCACTACACACTCCTGTAAAAAGGTCCCTGTCCCTCTTTTTTATAAAACAAAACCAAGTCAAATTTGCATTTAGGGATAAAATATTTTAGTTATACTTCATGGAGAAAACATGGTCCACTCTGGTTCACATAATTTTAAAAACATAAAAAATACCCCCAAATTTTACAAAATACAATTATGTGATCTAAAATTTTTGAATCTGATATAATTAAAACCCATAACAATATTGAATTTCAAGATAAAGAGATGTCAGTATGAAAGATTTGGTCTGTCACTGAGCACTTTGAATTCTTCCCAGTTTCATGCCTGTTATTTCAGGTGCACGGATAGAAAGTTAGTGATTAAGAAACAGGGAACAGAAGCCTGCCCACTTTTAGTGGGCAAAAGATGGAAACTGACTTAAAACAAAAACGTTTCACAATCTATTTCCTGACACTGGAAATAAAGGTTTCCAAAAATATGCTGTGAATTTCCTTTAGTTGTTTATTAATTAATATTTTGAAAAAACAGTGGAGGCATTCCAGGTTTTTTAAGGTGCTGACATTTTATTTTACAAATGCATAAAAGTAGCACAACTTGTATGAAAAAATATAACAATACAGTCAACTACACAACAGTAGAGTATCACACACAGTCTGTAAGATTCTTTTTTTCTTCAAATTGTTTGTCTACTGCAAGTGAAAGGGCCTGAAGAAAAGTTGTCATAGTAACACTGGGGGACTGAAAAAAAGAGCACATTTTGTTAGACACACCATAGCAATAGGCAGACATAGTATTTTACAAAAAAACACAGTATTTAAAAGAGAAATATTTGAGTTTCATGTTACAAAAATTGAAAAATGCTATAAACCAAACTGTAAGTTTATTTAAAATCAGCTAGAACAGCAAAGTCAAAGTCAACCTGTGCAAAGTCTTCAGTCACAACATTGTATATTTGCTCAGAAAAAAAGGTTTTTAACAAATTATTATTTATAATGTGGTAAAGGTTTGAGTTTTTTTCAGCAAGGAATTATAAGAGCACCAATATTAATGTTCATTAATTTAAAGTAGAATGCAAAGGTCAATGCCACCTGTCTTCAATCCCCTTCTAAATTATAGGCAGCACGTAATTGTTTCAGTCTACAAAGCTGCAGAAACAAGTGCAATTTAGATTAAAAGAGAGGTTTGGACCAATCTTTCACTTCAGGCAGTGTTCACATGTCTTCCTGCCTGTCTCAAACTCAACCCAAAATACAATGAACAGAATAAACTCACTTAAATATAATAAACTTACTTGAATATAAAGTGCATGTGCTAGGAAAGGAAGCTTTCTTAGGACCCGGCCACCAAGACCTTGGCTTTTTCTATGGTAAAACAGAGACAAGTGCTGCTTAAATGCTAAATATCCACCCTTAAAATAAGGCCTTTCCTTTTCCTATGTTTCTCCATTAAGTTGCTCTAAAAGAACCTCACGTGACAATTCATCAGGTGACTTGCAGCTCTTTTAGCAGGAGCAGGGAGTGAACAGACAAATTCTGCTTATGGGAGGCCGCACAGCAAAAGCACAGGCACAGCTGCCTGTCACTTTGCCAATCTCATGGATTTGGGGGGATGTCTACCACTGCTGTACAGCATGGCACAGACACAACCACTTTTGGAAGGACTGGGAAAAAAACTGGTTTGAATGCTGGACCTTATGAGTACTGCCTGCCTCCTTCTACCCACAATTTACACACAGTTTCCTTCACCTCACCCACTTGGTGTATGTTTACATCTTCTCCAAGCACCACTCTGTGTACGTAAAATGCAAACCTCCGTGCCTGGAAAAACTTACTAGCTTTACTTCACTCCTCATTGGTTAAGACTGCATACCTCAGGAACAGAAAGAAAGCACACTTTCTAGACTTTATTAATATTATTTCGTTTCATAGGTATGAGCACTTTAGAAAAAAACATTGCTTGATATTTTAAATATAATTTTTATTGTTTCAAGAACTGTTATGCTGCAGTGAAAGACCATTTGGTCTACCAGCATACTCAGCAAATCACAACATGGTCCATTTACACTTTACTCCTTTCTCCCTTGTTTCTGTCCACTTATATCTCCACACTAAATATGGATCCAGCAGATGGCAAGGCATTTCAAGACACTTTCTTAGCAGGACCTAAGGCTCATGCTATTCCTGCTGAAGTGCATTACAATTCCCAACATCCACTGAAACCTAAGGCTAATCCAACCAGCAACTTTTTCAAGAGGACTTCAAATGGCAGAGCACAAACCAGAAGCAGTACTAGGCCAAGCCAGATCTGAGACTAAGAAATGTTAGCCAATTGCAATTGCTTCCACTTTTTGACTCCTGAAAGTTTTTGCACTATCTCAAACAGAAAAGAACATGGAGTTGTTTCAGAACTCCAGTTGTTAAGAGATTTGGTTACTTTTACACATCATTCCATAACTCAGTATATATGTATGAAAAAAGCAGAATTTCAGAATCTTACCTTGAGATTTCTTTTAGTACAAGGCTTAACCTTGACACATTATTTTCTACAAAGCCAATCATCTCAAGCTCTCTGAGTGTCAGAAGCTGTTGTCGAGGATATATTATTTGACACTAGAAAAGAGAATTACACACGGTTGTATGAAAAATAAATGCATTCAAAATTAAATTCTACAGTAAGAATGGAAATACAGAAAAGGAATTAAATTTATGTACTTTTGTTCCTTAGGAAGTATGATTAAAATTTAAAATTTACTAAAGTATGACATTTTACAGTTTTGCTTTCAAGTATTACCTTCATCAGTTCTTCCAGGCAAGAAAGATATATTCTAAATATTGCTGCAGTAGATGGAGGTCCAATGTATTGTTTTATGTCAGCCCTGTCTACAAAGGCCATGTCAATTTTCTCCGTAATATTTGAAGTAGTCAGGATAACGACATTTGGATACCTGCAAGACAAAAACAGACTTTTAGGTCACATGTAAAAGATTTAGCTCTTTTTGTGACTGGCAAGTTGAGACCTTCCTTCCTATGATTCAAATAATTTTATGTAATAAGCAGTCACATCATTCTTGTCAATCTGGAATTACATTAAATGATCTGAAGCTTTTGGCCAGGTATCACCAGACTATTTCAATCTCTCTTTCCTTCAGCTGTTTCTTAAGTGTCCATAGTTCCTTTAATTCTATTTCAGAAGTGATATATGCCAACTACCTATAACCTACTGGCATAGCTTCTGACAGACACAGAAAAAGATTATGAACATAATTGTAAATTTGAGTATTTAATCAAGATGTTTTCCATTTCAACACTGATGTCTGTTCTGCAAGCAGACACCATGATGATCTGTCCTTTTTCTCTCCCTGTCTTCAGGGGAAGCATACTGTCCATAGATTTGATTGTCCACCCTGGTACATGCAAGATATTCTGCTGGATTACACCGATTTCTTTTCAAAATTAGCATCATTAAAAAAGAATAGTTCACTAACTAATCTGGTTTAGTATTCCAAGTAGGAATTGAAATTTTGCAGGAATAGGGATACTGAAATGGTCAATTACCTTTTGCTGTTCCAATAATATACAAACAATACCTTTTAATCTGATCTATTTGTGTCAGTACAGCATTGACCACACGAATAGCATCTGAAGGCTCTGTGCCTGCCTTGAAGGCACTGCGGGCTGCTGTGAGGCTTTCCACCTACAAAAACCCAAACCAATCAACCAAAACAAGAACAACAAAATCACCAAACACCAAAAAATCCCAAAAGATTGCACTTTTGGAGTCCTGGCAGCAAACAAATAACCCATGCAATACACCTTCAGATTCCTGCGTCTACTATCTAAAACTTCTTCAAAATCTTTTGTTAGGTAGGAATTTCCAGGGAGAAAGAAAGGCATGTCAAGGAAGCAAAGTGTAGTGAGGGAAATTCCTGTTTAGACAGCAGAACAGAGGCTGGTTTTCATTTTAAATTTTGGAGGTGGAAGAATGCGACACACCACCAGAATAATGAATAGGTTGAATTTAGAGTGAGCTTCCCCAATATTACAGGAACTCTAATATTACAAAGCTAGTAAGGTACATACTTACTAAGTTGCTTTTGTATGCAAGTTTGAAGAAAATTTAACAACAATGAACTGAACCATATTCATGCTTTTTAGAGCTTTTTACAACTTTTTAAATAATACAAATCTGGGCTACTTTGGAGTTTCAAACAATATTCCACTTGTAAATATAGCAGCAAGGGAAATTTCACCAAGAAAGGTTTCAACTCATTTTCAGCTGGAACTTGCCTGCTAAGTCATACTATGTTCTTTCCAAACCTCTCAAATCTGCAGCAGTCAAGACTAAGGTACACTCATTGGCACAATCATGTAGCTTATGAAACAGCACAAATTTGCTTTTATTGTTCTTTATGAATGAGCACTACTGCAGCTCCTTCCCATCAATTTCCTTTCTGCTATATTTTATGTACAACGATGTTATTGGAATCATACCTCATCAATTAGTACAAATACAAGAGCATCTCTGTCATCAACTAACTCTTGGATCTTCTGGAACATCTTGGTTACAAGCTTGCCACTCTAGAAAGACACCATATGCATATGTTAACGATTTCCTTACTACAGAACTTTCTAAGGCTTATCATACTGAAAGGGTTAAATGCCTAGGTTTTAAAACAACTTTCCAATAAAACTTCTCTTTAAGCATTCTCAACACATTAATTATTCTGAGCAATCTCTGGTGCGCATACTTAGGATAAAAGCTCAACAGAATAATTACAGTGTAATTTCTAAAATACAAAGTTTATTTTATTAGGTACATCAATACATACCTCAGAAAACCATTTAGAGAAAAGGCTATGGCTGTTTATCTCAATTAACTGTCCATACCTATACCTAAAGTATGAAGAGAAAAAAAGTATCAACTCCATTCTAAAAAAAAAAATCAGTGATATCATTAACTTCTTCTATTAAGTCTCATTCCTGACATTCTGACCCTGGAATTGTGTGAATTAGTACTTTAAATTACTTACCTTTCAAAATATAATACATTTTATCAGTATTACTTTTGTTGCTGGAACTTGTCAAGTTGATGAAAATGTCACTAGAATTCTGTATATTAAATTGCTACTAGAATTCGTTCATTAGAACAGGGTAACTCAGCATGATAATTGCCTCATTCTTTTCTTCATGTAAGATTTTCTTCAGTATAGCAAGAAGTGACAAAGTATCTCAACTACACATTATACAGCCTGTGATTTTCATACATTCAGTTTGGGCTAGAGTCAGATCATGCCAATAATTACACATTATTTATGCTACACCTTGTATTTTATATAACATTTATTTTTTATATAAATTTGTTAAGTTGCTATGAACTGTTAGGCTATTTCTTATTACCTGTCTGATATACAAACTGACCTCTGCAAATTGTGGCATTCAAACAATCCAAGTACAAAAGAAATTAGTTTAAAAAATCACTAGGTATTAAAACCAGGCTCTATCAAACATGAAGATACAAAACCCAAAATACTCCTCGATCCTTTGCCCTTTAATATTCATTGATGTACAAAGGGTGAGCACAAATTATTGTACTAATACTGGAATGTCTTCTACACACCTGGGCACAAATAACTACACATTTTACAAGGCCAAAATATCCTAATCAGTCTAGCAGATGAATTTTATCCCTAGTCTGGTGCACATAAAAAAGAAGACACATTAGCACTAGGTATAAATTACTTGAAATCAAATATAAAATATACTTGGGCCAGTGAAAAAGAACAACTAAGTACAGTAAGCTAAAGTGAAAAAATTCCAAAAAAAATCACCTGTATGACAGTCGAATTGTCAGCTTCTGAGCCAATGCTTTACAAAGAGAAGTTTTCCCAGTTCCAGGAGGGCCTGGTTTGAAATCAGATCCATACATTACAGGGGTCTGCATTAGATTGTTAATGACATCTAACAGATATTTAACTACTCTATTTCATTACAGCACTAATTCTGGAGTAAAAACACAGCAGATAATGATTGTGTACACCAGAGTATTTTGAGAAAACTGCTTACTTGACTATAGTCCTAGACCTAATGTTTAATTTTATATATTTTTCAATTATTAGTATAATTAATGTAACATTCTGTATGCAGACACCATAAAGTTAAAACACTCAACAGCCACAGAAGCCAAGTGTATCACCCCTGCATGGCTAATGCTCATCAGCATTCTCTATAATCAGTGCTATACTCAAACTGGTATTTTCCTGAAACACTCTTCTAACATGGAAAACAGAAACATATCATGATCAGTTTGATCAGCTGTCCACTTTCTCAGAAATTTCTTCCTTGGGACAATCCAGATCATCTTGGAAACTATACTCTGGGACAAACCTTTTGGATCTGACTTAATACCCCATGGAAGAGCCACAAAGACTTCTTCCAAAGAGGCAAGTACAAGCACAGTTACCAGAGTATAAGTCTGAAATAGTCTTTCACACAAAAATATCCTGAAGCTTCTAAATGGACAGTTTTAATTTAAGTACAATCAACAAATATTTCCACTATGACCTTTTATTTTTGAATACCAGTCTTGATGACAAAATTAATTCAAGATGCATTCTGCAAGACAACAGATTCAGTTGATGCTAATCTTGTTTGTGGTATAACCTCCACAGTAAGCTAGGACTGACTGAAGATTTCAGCTTCACCAAAATAATAGTAACTAAACTAGCAAGAGTTGACAACAGAACACAGTGTCAACAACAAAAGACAGATCGTTTTCCCAGTTTCCCCAAAGTTTTTATAAAGCTGTAACTAACAAAATATTATAGTACTGCGATAGAAGTTTAACTAATATACACCTCCTAATATCTTCAGTACCTGCATTATTTTTGTTCATTATGTAAAAATGCAACAACATCACTAAAAAATTAAAATTAAGAAATCCACAGTTGTCACTGCACTGTAAATTTTAGAACTTAAATTCATGCGAAACACAGCACATGTGAACATTGATTTGACTCTGGCATTCCATTTCATCCAAATCTGTACTATTAGGTGCTGCTTTTGTATCACCTCATTTCACTACACAGGACTCCAGTACCAGCCTTTCCAGAAGGAAAGTATAAGCAGATGGCCAATGAATCTATTTGGTTTAAAACAGATCATTTTTACCATGCAGCAAAACAACTCTGTTCCATGATATCAGGTTGCTGTCAACATTTTTGTCGGAAAATAATAATGTTGTCGTCACATAATCGAGTAACTAAATGAAGAGGACAAATAGAAAGACACAAATTAGAGACATAAGAACAAATACAACTACAAATAGAATCAATCTCTAATGATGTTTACTGTATACTCATAATAACAAAAAAAAGAGCTCATGTCTTTTAGTCATAGGAAATTTATTTTTGCAAAGGATGGGAATAAATTTCTGTCTTGCTCTAAGAATAAGAATAGCACATACTTGACACAAATGGAGTTCTGGAACTTTTAAGTGAATAAATTAAATGCTTTAAAGAAGGGAAATTGATTTCATTTCTCATTGTCCCACATACTGTGTCTATAAAACACAAGCTGCCTAAGCACAGAGAGTCAAAGACTCAAACTCTGGATCCTGTTTAGATGAACAAATGTACAGCTATACATTTCTTCAGTTTGTTGTAGTCAGCCAACCAAACAAAGTATTTTCCTGTCACATTTATTTCCTTTTTACTGAAGCATTTGTATCAGCTGCTGCAAGGAACTTAGAGATTAATTCATTCTTCCAAATAAGGGTAGTTGCACGTATTTCCTGGAATGCTTGCTTTGAAAAATATTGCAGTTTCATTTTAGAGCTATCTGCAATTAGGAAGTAGAGAACTCTTTCAATAAAATGAACATGAACTTCAGGGTTGAATCTGTAACGACTTTTACCTATAATAACACCTGATACCACATTATCTTCTGTTGCTTTTACGTGTAATGTGTTGACGGGACAATACAATGGTGTTCCTGCATTATCTTATGCTCAAGGTGGAGTAATCACACAACAGCAAAAACAACTGAACTTAATCCACATATTTTTCAAAATTCTATCGACACCGTGTTATTTTGAAAATTCACAGCAACCATTTCAGAGCCTGTAGAACCCAACCATGCTCAGGCATTTCCATGGTTTAAAGAATGAAGATTCATCACAATTTTACAGCAGTAGTTCTAGTTTTAGCCATTAAAAGCAACCATTTCTTTCTACCTATATACACTAACACTCAACAGTGATCAGCTTGCTATTATTTAGTACACCAGCAAGTCTAATTAAATAGTCTTGTCATTTCAAAGACGACTTTGAAAGCTATTCCATAAATTAGACAAATGTGGATATATTAATTGGTATTTAATTAAGAAGCACAATCACTGGAATGTTTTGCCTTTCTATATTTGGTTATAAAGACTCAAGTGAGAATACTGTATCTATGGTATTAAAAATAAGCTAATGAATTAATTATTTGTGTCCAAGAACTTCAGTTAGGAGCTGAATTGAACTATTTGTGGGTTTTACTTGCATCACAATTACTAAATTTCAGATTATGGTATTACTGTTCTACAAGTTCTGGCAGTTATCATCACAACCTCTGACGAATGCACAAGATCTTCAAGCTAGAAAATGACCCCATGGAAGTGTTTTGTTTCTTTCCAAGGTCTTGCCAGCATTCAGGTGGCAGGGCAGTCAGCTCTGGTCAAATCACTGAATATGTATTTGCATGAACAGTAACAGTGCTGGCTGACATTACTGCCAAGCCCATTAACTGTTTAGCTGCTGCCAGAAACAAGGTTAAACAAGGTTAAAATTCCCTTCTGCCCAGCCTGCACCCACATCTCCACAGGATGCAGCAAACTGCAAACAGGCTTAATTTCAGCTCTTACTTCTCCTCAAGCAATCTTAATTGCTATTCATTTCCCACTTACATTTGATTTTACTTCAGTGTCATAGATAAGACTTTCCCAAAGGCCGTGGAATTCAGCTGCAAAAGCAATATATTATATACCTGTTTAGCATAAATCATCTGGAAACCTGTAACTCATCATTGCAGCACAAAACAGTTTTCAAATTATGCTCAATTAAAATTAAGAATAAAGAACAGATATATGAAAGCAAGTAAAGCATCGGTAGGGAAAAAAGAGTTATTTCAGCAGTTTTCCAGCTTCTATTTCCTCCAATAATTGTGATGAGAAATTAATGTTATTTTCTTAACATGAAATGAAAAGTATCACTCCTTCCATCCGCAGTAGAGGATGAACTTACATTTCACTAAGGGAGCAGTGAAAAATTCTGCTAGGAGGAGGGTTCTAAGGCAAATATTATCATTCAACTTTGCTTTTTTTTTTTTTTAACATCAAGATGTAGGGGACCAAAAAAACATGTAGCTGAATAATGCATAAATAATTAAGTTGTCATTTGAGTATCTATCATTCCTAGCTGTTGGCTTCTAACTTTCAGAAAAGCAAAAAAGACTGAACAACTACAAACCACAAAATTGTGGCAAATAATATCAATGTATCAGATTTAATTCTTCCTGAAAACAAATGTAATGGATAGTTAGGCATTTTACAACACGGAAAGAGTAGGAAATGTTCCAAAATTACTGTCTCTCTGAGCTAAAGCTCACACCTGCGCTTCTCCTTCCAGGCAGAGAATCCAACTTTCCCAAGCACAAGACAGTAACAGGCAGGTCTGGCTCTGTCACAGAGGAAAGCCTTATTTTTCCTCTCCAGAAGACAAGGACTAAATCTCTTTACTTTGTCTGTTTCATGTATAAGAGCAGTACTGTCTTGGGGGCTGGAAGCCAGCAGTGGGCTCTGGAAAATGAATATTTAAAGTGATGAGTTTCTTGTGGGTCTTCAAATTAAATAAAACTTGGAATGCAACCACCAGCATTAAAAACTTGCATGCTTCTGATTATATATTTTAGACCACAAGACTAGTTATTTCCACAAATTCACAAGTATTACAGAAATAAATGATGTATTTTGGAATCACCTGCAGCAGTTCAGTCAAAACCACAAAGGAAGAAGTCCAAATATATTTGTTCCTTAAAGAAAAAAAGTCCAAACATATTTGTTCTATAGACAAACAGTAAACACAAATAATACCTTTAACGGGTAACTATAAACAGTTCTAGCCTTTGCAATATTTTCTTTATTGCTCTAGAGTTTCCAGAAACATCACACAGGTACCTGCTGGTAGAACCCAGTGGTGAGCTGCAGTGATATCCTCATTCTCTTCTTCCAGGTTTTCAGAGGTTGGTCCTTCTTCATGCAGATGGAAAATATGAAGAGAAAGACTGCTTATGCTCAGGTCAATAGGCTAGAATGAACATAAAAAAGATTTGTTATGTGTCATATTTTTCATTCAAAGCTAACATTGAACAAATGAAAGTTCTCAGCTGGCATTTATCTCTGAAGCCAACTACCTCTGTTTCAGACCTTACTAAGGGGTAAAAAAAATTTAGCCACGTTTTTCTAGTTATACTAGTCAGCCAAAGAAGAGATATTACATCATTCTATAGACCTTGTCTTGCTTATGCCCTTAGGGTACCACCAGTCTATCTACAACAATTCAGGGGCATGTAAACAGAGCTGCACATCCTTGACCAGGAATACCTGTCTGTCCTTCAGTTTCAGCTCTGTATCCACGATTGACACAGACTGCACGTTGTTGTTAAGGAAAGCGTCGTCAAACTCTGTCCACGTGTAATCACCAAACACGATGTTGTGTCTGTTCAACAGCTTCAAGACACTCATCCTAATATCTTCTTTCTTGGCCACACTAACAAGAAAGAAACACCATTACTTCATGGCATTGACATATATAAGGAAATTTGAATTAGTGTGCATTATGCATTATTTCATATATGAGGCCTTCATGGAAAACAGCTTCCATCTCGCACACACCAAAAAACCCAACCAATCAACCAAAAAAACCACCCCAATCCTAAAAAACCAGTCAACATAAAAAAAGACCCCAAACCCACTCAACCCTCCTCAGCATTCTACAGGAAAAAAGAACCTGTCAGATTCAGTCTGTCTGCAAAAGCAACAAGCTTGATAGTTGTTTTTAATTTGTACATTAAAATACATAATCCAAATAACACTATTTGCTCTGTTTGAGATCATATCAGGGGCTGAATGAGACAGCTAAAAGACTTCAAGAATGGAAAGCAGTTATGCAATCTGTGGCTTAGTAGGAAACCCAGAAATACTCAGAGTCAAGCTACAGACTGAATTTGGTAAGCCTATCTTGGAAGCTCAATTATAATTTCAGGACAGCTGAAACATCAGGATGAGGACATAACATAAGGAGAATTCCAGTGGAGACAAAAACTAAAGGAAAAGGAATACCAGCTGAAGATTTAACTTAATTTTGCAATTTCTATCACCTATAACCAGTGCAAATCCTCAGTTCTCTGTTAAGCCTGGCAAAAATAGCACAGTGAATATATTACCCCTTGATTTTCCTAACACCTCAGACATGCTCTCCCATATCCTTCAGATTTCCAAAGTGGTAAGATAAGAACTGGATAAATGGACAAGGAGGGTTCGACTGTCCAGCTCAGAGGGCTGGGATTAGTACACAGATTAAGCAGAGCTGTCAGTAACTTGGGTGGGGAAAGGCGCTGTGGTGCTGTTAGCATTGGGACCAGCACTGTTTTTGCATCCTGGACAATGGGATGAAAAGTAACTGCATCAAGTTTATGGATATCACCACAGCAGGGAGAACTGTCAGTATTTTGGAGGGCAGGGCTGCTGTTCAGAGGGACCTCTGCAGGGAAGCAATATGGTTTGACTGGAAGCTTTTGACATTCAGCAAAGGTAAACATGAAATCTTAGCTCTCCATCCACTGCCCAGATAACAGAAAAGATCAGAGGCCAACTGGATGACATGCAGTTTTGCAGAAAAGAGCCCACAGGTACTGGTGGACAAGTTGGCAGTAAGTCAGCAGTGTGCCCCTGCTACAAATGAGGGCAACCTTATTTGAGGCTGTGCTACCAAGACTGCAGATGTTAGGGAGAGCAGCTGTTTCCATCCGCTGGCTTTGTAAGACCACATCTGGAGTACTGTGAGCGGTTGTGAGCACCAGCACAAAAGAGACATGGATGAACTAGGGCAAACCCAGAACGTGGCCAACAACTTATGAGACTGGATGACATGACCCACAAGGTGCAACTGAGAGAAGGCTATTTGTTCAAACTTAATAAGAGACCCAGGTGAGGAAATTCCTGGGAGAGCAGATAAAGCAGAGCTGGGTCCTGCGGGCTCTTGGAGGTGCGTAGAACAAGGCCGAGAGGAAACAGGCACAAGTGGCAGCAAGCAACGCTCTGATCAGAGACCTGCTCGACTTCTGGTGAACTTCCACATGGATCTGACCACTGTCACACACGTTTGGGAGGGCTTGCTTCAAATCTCCAGCGGCGTCATCCATCTTTTTCGCTCCTAGGGGAAAAGCCATACCAAAGAAAAGCGACTTCCAGCGACTGCTACACGCCCACGGCACGGATGGCCCTTTCCCGGCGCCCCGTCCAGGTGCACACCGCCCACCGCAAAGACCGGGTACGTGACCGGGACCGGGACCAGGATTCGCACTTCCCTCCCTCATGAGATGGCGACGACCGCCTCGGGACACGCCGCGGGCGCAGTCGCGCGTACGGACGGGCGGGCGCGCTGCTCCCGCCTCAGCGCTGGGGACAGGGAATCACCTCAGGCACGCACGGCCTCGGGAGCAACGCGCCGGAGCGACGGGAATTGCGAGCACGAGCGAGCCTGAGGCACCGGGCACCCACTGCAGCAGCCGCTGTTTGTAAAAGGCGCGCTGGGTGAGGCAGGGCCGGCCCCTCACCCGGATCTTCCTCCGCGGCGGGCGGGAGGGTCCGCCCGCCCCAGCGCTTCCGGCGGGGCCGGCCGCGGCTCCGCCATGGGGAAGAAGCACAAGAAGCACAAAGCCGAGAAGGCAGAATGGCGCTCGACCTCCGCCACAGCCTATAGCGGTAAGGGCCGAGGGGGCCTCCTTGTAACCGGGACGCGCCCGCCCCTTCCTCCGGCGCTGCTGTCGGCGGGGCCCGGCGTCCCTGGGCGGGCTGGGGGGTCTGGGCAGAGACCCTGCCCCAAGTGCCGGAGCTGCCGGCGGCGGGGGCGGGCCGAGGAACGCGGGGCGCTCCGGTGGGGTGTGAGCCCGAGCGTCTCCGTGCTTCCCAGGACTGCTCCTGAGAGGATCCGGTCGCTGCTTGAGTGATGCTGGATTTCACCTTGCTCTGCAAGGACCTTGCGGCGTTTTCAGGGGAGGCCGAAGAGTTGGTTTCTTGTGTCTTGCGGGTTTGTGGAACATCACAACGTAAGACGTGCAGAACGACTGTCTGTTAGCTTGGATTTGTTAGTCTTAGCTGTTGTTTCTCTTTCCAAATGTATTGTGCATATTTTTGATTTGCAGCGAAATCTTACAAACAATAGTTCTAGAAGAAGCTTTGGAGCTGGGGGTGTTTAGCCTGGAGAAAAGGAGGCTCAGGGGAGACCTTACCACCCTGCAGCTGCCTGAAAGGAGGCTGTAGCCAGGTGGGGGTCAGTCTCTTCTCCCAGGCAACCAGTGACAGGACGAGAGGACATGGCCTCAAGCTGCACTAGGAGGACTTCAGGTTGGACATTGGGAAAGAATTTCTATACAAAAAAAGGATGATTATGTATTAGAATGAGCTGCCCAGGGAGGCGGTGGAGCCCGAGGTGCTTCGGAAAGGACTGAAGGTGGCACTAAGTGCCATGGTCTAGTTGACATGGTAGTGTTTGATCATAGATTGGACTCAATCTCAGCAGTCTTTTCTGACCTAATTGAGACAGATTCTGTAACTGCTGTGTGCTATTAGCTCGCTTTGCATTTATTTTTTTTTTTTTTTAAAATTTTATTTTCTT
>VYXD01011920.1:372657-394203 GCA_013397195.1 Hylia prasina
TAACTGCTTTGTGCTTTTAACTCGCTTTGCATTTTTTTTTTTTTTTTTTTTAATTTAGATTATGTGGACAAACCTTTGGAAAAACCCTTAAAGCTGGTTCTTAAAGTTGGAGGCAGTGAAGTCACTGAACTTTCTGGGTCAGGGCATGATTCTAGTTATTATGATGATAGATCAGATCATGAGCGAGAACGACATAAAGAAAAGAAGAAAAAAAAGAAGAAAAAGTCAGAGAAAGAAAAAGAAAAGCATCTAGATGATGAGGAAAGAAGAAAGAGAAAGGTAAGCTGTGATTTTTAGAACTCAGCACATCAGCCTTCATGCTTGCTTATCAGGTCTAAAATCTGGTGCAGAACTTTGTTTAAATCACTGTTGCAAGGAGCTTACTGTCTGGAGATAGCAATTCAGAAATGTAGAGAACCCTTGTGTGTGAGTTGGTGTACTTCTGCCATTTAAAGGAGATGTTTTGTCATGATTCTATGAACAAAGTAAAAGCTTCCTTCTTATAAGTTTTTATTTTCCTTATTTATTTGCGTTGTATGCATGCTGCTCTATTTTAGCCAGGTCACAAACGTGTTTTGCTACTGTTTTATGGAGAGTATTTTCAGTTTTTCAAATAAATCTAGGCTGCATTTATCTTTTTGAGGAGTGCCAAGTTACTGGACATTGAAATTGATACTGTTGAGTACTGTGGTACATTACTTGGTTGGTTCTTGGAATAACCTGTATGCTAGGCTTTGTGGCTTTGTTAGTAGCAAGTAGTGTGGTCACCTTGGTTGTCTTTGTTGAATGTTGGGGAGTTTGATTAAAATCAGCAGTAAGGCACTGACAGCACATTTACTTGTACAATTTAATTTTAATAGTGTTTCTTTTGTGTAGTAATGGTTCTCTGACCTTTCTGCTTTTTTAAATTCGTTTGTGTCACATGGTTTTGCTATTCTTGTCTGACAGATTTTTCCCTGCTACTTTGTGTGCATTTGTGGCTAACATCTATCAGTTCCAAGTAATACAAGCCTAACAAAAAAATCAACTGGAAGTGACAGATCTCATAGGATCGTTCAGAAGCTTGAATACATTACAGATAGGGCATGATTTTCTTAGTGCAGTTAACAGCTCAGTTCTAATTGGAGAAGAAAATTGAAAGAGTAATCGTGAAAATTTATGCAGAATTGTTTAAACCATTTCATGACTTGGATATTGAATGTGTATTCCAAACTGGTTCTTACCTTTTGATCCATGGAATTGCACATTCCAAGTATGTCCCTCTAAAATATGTCTTTTCTCTGCTGTCCTAGGAAGAGAAAAAGAGGAAAAGAGAGAAGGAACAGTGTGACACTGAAGGAGAAACTGATGACTTTGATCCTGGAAAAAAGGTGGAGGTTGAACCTCCTCCAGATCGTCCTGTCAGAGCATGCAGAACTCAGCCAGGTGAGCAGTGTGAAAGATTAAATTATTTCAGTTCTTTTTAAAAGCACACAAAACAAAGCTTTCACCAAAGGTACTGAAATGTAAAATATCCATGAAGATTTACTGAACTGTAGGGACTTTACTTTTTCCAACATTCAGAACTTTCTGCTATCTGAAAACTCAATATTCCTCTTGATGCTTCCATGTTTTAGTAGGTTTGTTTTCAGATGACTGAGTTTGCCAGGGACATCTGTCTCTGGCTTCTGTTCCTAGGCAGAATGAATCTCATTATAAAAGTATTATTGCACGTAGTGCTCCCCTAATTCCTTCTCCTTAGCATTTACACAACAGTGATCAGAATGTCTGAAATTAAGTTTCACTTAGTTCAAGGGAAAAAAAAACTCTTGTGGAGACTTCTTAGGTGTTGTTATGGTCTTTTTTTGTTTTCTAACTTATGTGGAGTTTTAGTATCTCTATTGTCATGGAAAGGAAGTTATGGTAGCATGTGTCTAAAGACTGTAGACACCACACACCACCCCTGGTTTTCATTTACAAATCTTTGATTCTTATCACCAGCCAAAATATTTGTCAGTTGTGTGTGGCAACCTCTGCATGTTTAATCGTTTCAGATTTTGCAATGTTTTTTGTACATGTAATTTTCTGCTTGGTAATTAAAATTCTGCATTACCCAGTGGAAACCTTTACTTTAGAGAATTTTCAATTACATCGTAATCTCAGTTACACATAAGCCTGAATACGGAACCTAGTAGCAAAAAATTGCGTCTTTGGGAATACTGTGGGTCTTGTCTTTGGAATACTGCCCTTTGACTGGTCAAGTAATCCCAAGGAATTTTATAATTGTGACCACACATTAAATTGAGGAATGATGTCATCATCAGCTATCAAGGTAACAGAAATTTTCAGGTCAGAGTTTTATGTCTCTGGGTAGTCAGGAGCCTTAAAAACTGACAATATAAAAACTATTCCCGTTACTATTCTCTTTTCATCTGGTTGTAAAATGGTATTGGAAAGCATATATATTACCTGACCTATTCTGGTTAAGAAAGGAAATGTCTTTCCTCTATTGTGAAGGAGAGTTGGATTTTCAATTGTGCTTCATTAATGTTTCATGCTTCACTAAAGCCGGTCTCTTTGAAGTAACAGGTAATTAACAGGTAGTGTTTCTTGTGTGATCTGTACAGGAAGTGAAATTGTAGTTGTTTCCTCTCTTGCCAGCAAGTCTGCATCTGTTTATCAGTCTGTGATTAAAAGGCTTAGGGAATTGCATGGGGTTTATGGTGAAGAAACCATTAAAATTGCACGGCGAGCATGTAAGAATGTGGATTTCCCAACTACAGTATTTGAGCAATCAAGTTTCACTTTTTCTGCAAAAATATATAATGTAATTATTTTAATCTTATTAATACATATTCTCAGAGCTACTAAACTTAGCACTACATCTGACTTAATGGGTACTAGGTTTTAATGTGATAAAAAAAAGCTCAGAAAATAAGAAGAAATAGGTACTGTGTGCTTAGAAATCTGATGTACTTCTGCTTTGAAATCCACGTCACATTCAGCTTCAGATCAGTACAAGCTGTACTTGTAGTAAGATTTTCTCTGTAGTTTTTATGTTTTTAAATAAACAAATATACTCATATGCTGTTTCATTGCACTTATCTGTGTTTTCATCTCAAAATGCAGCTGAAAATGAGAGCACACCGATCCAGCAATTACTGGAACACTTCCTTCGCCAGCTTCAAAGGTAGTAAATGTTACTGTGTCTATAGCTGTGTTGGCCATGTCTGATACATATTTATATGTGTGACTTGGCAACTTCTTGTCCTGGTTTTCTGTTTGAAAACCAGGATAAGAAGTTGCCTAGAGATGGTGCCTAGAGACTGACTGTAATATATTTGTTAACCTTTACAACCATGTCAGCCCAGGTAGTTTTTAAAGATAAGTTGAAGAAAATTATCACCAACTTTGCAATTCTAGCATTAGGCAGGGAAATAAGCGTTTTGGGCAGAGGATACATTGCCATTATAAAATTGTTAAATATTTATGACTTAGTTGAGGAATTAAAAGCCAGTTCTAGCTCTACAATATTTTAAAATTTAACTGTTTAGTTAAATTTTGTTTTATTTAGTGTCCACTGTCAGACACAAAGCAAATTTAGACCTAGTTACTTGATAATCTTCTGAATTTGGAGAGGATTTTTATTGCATTGTTTTCTTAAATCTGCACCTTGTGTTGAAAAAAAATTCCTTGTTTATTTTGTAGCAATAAGCTGAATTCTGAGCTAATTTTAAAAAATTAAACGTATTTATTTTTGGAGGACGTTATGAACAAGAGGAATTGAGCTTTTTTCCTCAATGAAGCCAAAGGACCAAGTTGGCATGCAGAGACATAGAAAACACACAATAATTAATTAAGAAATACAAGAACTAGCTTGAATTTCTCATTTGATCATTGAATTGAATTAAAAGACATTTTTATTGAAAATTTTCAAGAATTTCTTTTTGGAAAAAAGTCTGTATATGCGAAATCAAAATGCTCTCCTTTATCAGGAATTTTTTTCAAACATGGATCTGTTTTATGAGAAGGTTTTTAATGTTTTTTGTTTTTTAAGTAGTACTATTGTGTCATTAATGTGATACAAAATCAAGGATCATTTTGTTTGCTGCTGTAAATCTGAATGTATTGTTTTTATTTTTAGGAAAGATCCTCATGGGTTTTTTGCTTTTCCAGTCACGGATGCCATTGCTCCTGGATATTCCATGATAATAAAACACCCTATGGATTTTGGTACGATGAAAGAAAAAATTGCAGCAAATGAGTACAAATCAGTCACTGAATTCAAGGTGAATTAATAAAGATTTAGATCTTTCACAACTCATAAGAAACTGAAGATTCTTTTGAACTGTAGAAGCCTTTCTTGCAGTAATTAATGTTCTTTTTTCAGAACTGAGCACTTTTGTACTATTCATTGTGTTACAAATAACGTCAGATTCTACTACAATCTTCTGTAAATTACTATGGGAACCAAGAACATCTTCTAAATTTCTGTGGAATTTATGCTGCTAAACTTCAACAGGAATAAGACTATCACAAAGACTTAAGCCATTGAGCTCTTTTTTTTGTCCTTTTTCTTTTTCTTTGATCTAGACCTTTTTAGGTTGGTTTAAATGTAATTTGGACCCATCTGCAAGAAACCTGTAGATATTCTGAAGCATCTTGTATTTGAGTCAATAACAACTACATATTTTTTATCTTTAATTATCCTGGTTTTCATAGAACTTCATTTGAAATTGTCTTCTGGCAGAAACTTACTTGACAAGTTTATTTGCACATTAACTTAGTTGTTAAGCGTATTGTTATTGCTGTAGTAATTTATTAGATGCATCATGGTTTTACAGACAGTGCATAAGAAATGTTTTCATGGTATCACTAGCTTCTGAAGGAGAGGAGTTTTCCTTAACTGAATCATGAAGGTCATGAATTATTAGCAGTCTTTGGAATTGCTTTCTCCTGGACTGATGTTGATCTGATAGTAGACTTGGCAAGAGGGCATTGGCTTGTTTCTCAGGGTTAATCACTTTTTTTGAAAGGTTCAACAAGATGAGCAAAGAATGGTTTACATTTCATTCAGGTGCTTTGACAAAGATTATTATTCTGATTTGTTAAATATGCTATAGAGATTTATAGGAAATACTGGAAAAGGATTCATGATAGCATTGCCATCAGCAATGCCTTCAGGTCTCTAAATTCTGTCTTGCTGGATTGTCTTTGTCATATTCAACAGCTTAAAAGGGAAGTTTGGGTGGGAGCTCTGTGATTGCTAAGTTACAGGCAAGGTTGCCATATTGAAACTGGTAGGCTAGAAATACATAAAAAAAAATTTTAGCATTTTTTAGGCTGACAGATTGTTTTTTTCTCAAGGACTTAGCTTCTGCTGGTGGTGGGAGGAGTAATAAAACTTTACTAAAAGTCTGCCCATATTAGAGTGAAAAAGGAATTGGACTCCCTTTCTAGATACATGAGGGCACCTGATTACACAGAACTACAAAGCCATTAAGTCATAAGCTTAATACAGAAATGAAGTTTGCAGGTTTTTAACCTCTGAAACAAGGTCGGCTCAAAAGATTACCTGTCTGATATAACTAGCTGAGGCTAGTCCCAAGACAGTAAATAATCTGTCTAAGAGTTGGCAAGAACTCTCCTGCATTTAGAAGAGGGACAATTGCTGCAGAAAACTCATTTGTTTTGCTTCAGAAAAAAAGGATCTACTTCAAAGTTGGGCAAGCAAAAGACTGGCTTTTTCTGCAGCACTTGAAAGGCCATCACCAGAAGTGTAGCTTACTTACTCTTTATATACTTCTTGGCCCATAGTTTGCTCCTCCGTGTCACCTTCTCAGTTTCTGTCTTTGTGATGATCTTGGTAATCAGAGGCTGAGGGCTGTAAAAAGTTACCAAAGCTGCCAAGATGGAGTAATATCTTCCAGTCATTTAACAAAGGACTTGAAATGTTTACAGTTCTTTTGTTTTGTATTTTTCAGGCAGATTTTAAATTGATGTGTGATAATGCAATGACTTACAACCGACCAGATACTGTTTACTACAAGCTAGCCAAGAAGATACTGCACACAGGCTTTAAGATGATGAGCAAAGTAAGAGACCTATTAAAAACAAAAAGCAGAAATGTTGGGGGCTTTTATGTTAGCATACTTAAAAGGAATGAAGTAACAATGGTAAAGGTTGCTTCATCCATCTGTGGTGATTTATAGCAGTGCCAGTTAGTGCTGCTATATTTCAGGGCTTGATGGCATTCTTGTTATAACCCAGTAATTTTTACTTATTTTTCAACCTTATCTGCACCACTCAAGTCTGTAAGAGCTTTTCAGTGGAAGCAGTTAATATCCACATATATTGAATTCTACTGTAAAATCCTACTTCTGGCTGAAACTTTGAAAACAAAATCTCATTTAAGTTTTATTTCTGCATAAACAAGAAAGCACTACTTTTTTCAAGATGTTGAGTGTAGGGGAGTTTTCAGAGGTGGCGCAAGTACTTTTAACTCTTAATAGAGTTGTTGGCTTGTCAAGTGAAGGTTTTTGTGTGAGCTGTTCTGTGTGTGTGTGTGCATATGTCACAGTGATGGTAAGTTTTGTGTAAAATAGTTGTTTTTGCATATGCAGTTTGTTTGTTTGTTTGTTCGTTTCTCACCATAGCATCTTGGCTATGAGGGAAAGGTTAAGTCCCTGCCGCTCTGTCCTTTCTGATTCTAGGAACGGCTGTTAGCTTTGAAGCGCAGCATGTCGTTTATGCAGGACATGGATTTTTCTCAGCAGGCTGCTCTTTTGGGCGATGAAGACACAGCAGTTGAAGAACCTGTTCCTGAAGTTGTTCCTGTACAAGCAGAGACTACCAAGAAATCCAAAAAGCAAAATAAAGAAGTTATTAGGTAAAAGTTTTAGTGGACCTGCTCACTAGCTTGTTGCAGATTTTGTAGTATTACACAGCAGCAAATAACTGAGGAAAAAAACCTCAGCATTTTTCCATGAGGTCCGTAGGACAAATGGGCAATTTTATTGTATTTTATTTGTTTACTTAAAGAACAGTATTAACCCAGTGATTGTTTAATAACCCAGTGATTCCTAACTTGAAGCAAACAATTCAAAAATGACTGCATATCCTTTCAAACACTTAATATTTATAGAGATATTTTCATTTTTCTTTATATCTGTATTAAATAATGAGTGGTTTCTTCTCATGATGGTTTAAAATGCTATTTTATTTTGGATATAGCTACAAACCTTCTGCATTTTGCGTTTTGTCCCTTTTTTCCTTTCCTGAAGTAGTCTCATCAAAATGTAAGAGGTTCTTTCCAGGAGGGCAAAGTGGCCCCAGATCAGTGAGTGATTTTATCTAACTTTAACCTTGTCTGGCAGGTTGTGAAGGTACGGGACATTATTTCTGGAGCAGATGATAGCATGTCCCCAGTGAAGTCTTATTGAGCTCTTTGGTAAAATACACTGCTAGTGCAATAGTAGTCCTTCAGCTAATAGGTACCCCTGTGTCACAAATTCGTATTTTTATAGCTAAAATCTAGTGTTAGTAAAAGTTGTTTGTAAATCTGAATTTAGTCAATTTATTTTATGAGATTTTAGCAGAAACAAGTTATACAAGCAACTTACGTTGTTCAGTGTTCTTGCATAGGCATCCAAAGATAGACTGTGAATTTAAATTCCAGCATTATATCAGCTGGAATTTTATGGACAAAATACTGCAACAGAGCATCACTAGTTATGTCGTAAATGATCTGATCACATAGATGCGTTCTGCAGGTTTGTTTGTAAATCTTCAAAGTATAACCTGTCTCAAGTTTTTTAAAAGTGAACGTTAGAGTTCTCATCAGCCACTTTTCATTTTTTATCCTTTCAGCATTTTTTNTCTCTTGATAGTTGGTTGCAGAAATTCTGTTGCCATGCTACCATGACCAAATCATGTTGCATTGCCATTGGGAACGAGACATTAAGAACAAAATAAGGCCATGGCCCATCCCATCCCATCCCATCCCATCCCATCCCATCCCATCCCATCCCATCCCATCCCATCCCACCCATCCCATCACCATAGCATCTTGGCTATGAGGGAAAGGTTAAGTCCCTGCCGCTCTGTCCTTTCTGATTCTAGGAACGGCTGTTAGCTTTGAAGCGCAGCATGTCGTTTATGCAGGACATGGATTTTTCTCAGCAGGCTGCTCTTTTGGGCGATGAAGACACAGCAGTTGAAGAACCTGTTCCTGAAGTTGTTCCTGTACAAGCAGAGACTACCAAGAAATCCAAAAAGCAAAATAAAGAAGTTATTAGGTAAAAGTTTTAGTGGACCTGCTCACTAGCTTGTTGCAGATTTTGTAGTATTACACAGCAGCAAATAACTGAGGAAAAAAACCTCAGCATTTTTCCATGAGGTCCGTAGGACAAATGGGCAATTTTATTGTATTTTATTTGTTTACTTAAAGAACAGTATTAACCCAGTGATTGTTTAATAACCCAGTGATTCCTAACTTGAAGCAAACAATTCAAAAATGACTGCATATCCTTTCAAACACTTAATATTTATAGAGATATTTTCATTTTTCTTTATATCTGTATTAAATAATGAGTGGTTTCTTCTCATGATGGTTTAAAATGCTATTTTATTTTGGATATAGCTACAAACCTTCTGCATTTTGCGTTTTGTCCCTTTTTTCCTTTCCTGAAGTAGTCTCATCAAAATGTAAGAGGTTCTTTCCAGGAGGGCAAAGTGGCCCCAGATCAGTGAGTGATTTTATCTAACTTTAACCTTGTCTGGCAGGTTGTGAAGGTACGGGACATTATTTCTGGAGCAGATGATAGCATGTCCCCAGTGAAGTCTTATTGAGCTCTTTGGTAAAATACACTGCTAGTGCAATAGTAGTCCTTCAGCTAATAGGTACCCCTGTGTCACAAATTCGTATTTTTATAGCTAAAATCTAGTGTTAGTAAAAGTTGTTTGTAAATCTGAATTTAGTCAATTTATTTTATGAGATTTTAGCAGAAACAAGTTATACAAGCAACTTACGTTGTTCAGTGTTCTTGCATAGGCATCCAAAGATAGACTGTGAATTTAAATTCCAGCATTATATCAGCTGGAATTTTATGGACAAAATACTGCAACAGAGCATCACTAGTTATGTCGTAAATGATCTGATCACATAGATGCGTTCTGCAGGTTTGTTTGTAAATCTTCAAAGTATAACCTGTCTCAAGTTTTTTAAAAGTGAACGTTAGAGTTCTCATCAGCCACTTTTCATTTTTTATCCTTTCAGCATTTTTTGTAATCCTTAATGCTGACGGAAGTAGTATTCTAATATAGGGGTTTTTTGGGAAATAGAAGACTGCAACATGCATCTTCAAAAATAATTTTAAACAGTAATTATCTGTGGTGGAAGGTATTCTCATGGTAACATACAGAATCTAATCTGTTGCTCTGTCATAGAGAATTAAGAAAATGGAATTTGTCCTTTGTTTAATGGATTGTGGCTAGAAATCACATGATTTCTGAAGTGATTTCTGATGTGAAATTTCGAGACTTTTTGTAAACAAGTCTTGAGGGGGAGGTGCTTTGGTTTTTGATTGCTAGTAGTTTTTAGAAGACAAAAATAATTTGGTTTGTGTGCTGTCCAGCATTAATTCTTGCATAAACTCTGCCACAGGAGTAACCTCGTTCTTTGTCACAGAGCAAGAAATTGAGACTGCCAAACCACACCGTGTGGCTGTCTTTAATATCTGCCTTAATGTGCAGTTCAGATAGTTAAAAAAATAAAAAATTATGATCTTTCATTTTATTCTCAATTATTTATATTAATATAAATCTACTTTTCTGTTCTTTGCAATATTTATATAACTTAAGTAATTGGAATTAATTTTGTTTTTTCTAATTAATGTGAACTTTTAAATACTTGCGGTTTTGCATCTGTAGGACTGATAATGTATTTTTTGATGAACAGTAAGACCCTTGGAGGGGAAAATCAAACCTAGTAGCAGATATTTTTGCCTTCATATTTCATGGTTACAGACAGAGAAGGAATTTAAATCAATGTTTGCGAAGTGTTCAAGCAGCTTAGACCTCTATATAGAGGAAGGAGTGACTTGATCACTTGAACATCCTAATGTTTAAATAGATTTTGAAAATTTTGTTTAGGATATTGCAATCTTCTGAACATTCTCTCAAAAGTCTTGTCCTTTAAGTATTCTGTAGTGTGTGACAGAAAGGGCCAGTTGTTGAGGAGTTTCCTGCTGTATACACCCTTTTAAAGTTTCAATGAAACAAAATAGTATAACACATTTGTCTTGTAATAGTATGATCCTGTGATCTTTTTATTGTCTTTAATAGCAAAACTTACTTGTGTATCGGATCTGAATCTCTATACAGAGAGAAATTCTTAGCTAAGCAAATGGAAGAAGATAACCCAGGAGAGAGAAATGGATTTGGTGTGAGGAGATGCTCTACCCAGTACCTAAGGTGTTTGGCCCTAGTATCTAATGTCCATATAATGCCCTGAAATACTTTGATGTACAATGTTTATTTTATATATAAAATATAGTGAAGACTGCCCTATTCTGTGATATCTTCACACTTCTCTTTATGATACTACCTTTTTCTGATTTTATGTGATAGCTGTGTCCTGTTCCATCCTTGGGTATTATAAGTAGCTTATTTGCTATGATTTTATTGGTTTGGAGCTTTAATGAAAAGGCATCTACTGAAAGATAAATGTTCAGTTCTGTGATTTCAGTTACAAGAAGCTGTGTGTTTGATACAGATTAGGAATGCTATTTGCCAATAGTAGAAAATTCAGGAATTAAAGGACTCCCTGTTAGACTGGGAGTTGTGTCCTACTTCTGCAAGCAGCTATGTGACATAATTACCATAAATGCAGCCTGTTGGGTTTTTTCTCTGATAAGCAACAGTTTCTCTCCCTCATTACATGATTTCTTTTCTGCATCTTCCTGTTTGTAATTTTTGAAAATAGTGTATTCATGCATGTGGGAGACGAAGGATGCATACAGCATTCACCTTGTATGAATGCCAGTTTTACTCCCAATCTCTGTTTTTTACTTCATTTTATACTTCATTTTCATCAAGGTACAGAAACAATTAAATTTTTGAAGTTAAGTAGTTTGGTAGTTGGCAGCTTCTGCTGCAAAATTTCATAATATGATTGTAATTCCACTGAAATGCTGAAGTAGACTGACACTGGGAGAAGAGTGGGACTGATTGTTCTCTTAAGCAAAGCCAGAATTCAGCCCTTTGTTTTGTTTCAGCTTTTAATTTCTACAACTCCTCTTCTCTTTTTTAGCTGCATTTTTGAACCTGAGGGGAATGCATGCAGCCTGACAGACAGCACAGCTGAAGAACATGTCCTGGCACTAGTGGAACATGCAGCAGATGAAGCTCGGGATAGGATCAATCGATATCTACCCAACAGCAAGGTCTACTGCATGTGGCAGTTTGCAGTTCCAGTTTGTGCCTGACTACTGGATGCTTTGTTTCACGTTAGGAAACAGGCTTTACTGTTAGGCTTTCTGAGACTGGAACATCTGGGATGTATGTTCTGTGTGGAATACCCATACTGCTGTTGTCTGTCATTTAGCTTCCACTGAAAGCCACTGTGGATCTCGGGTTCTATTGTGTGTTGAACATCTTTGGAAATTCACCTGCAGGAAACAGTGAAATGTTGTTCAATCTTGAATGCAGCCCTTAGCATTGAAAGTGATTAAAATAACATCACACTTCTCTTATTGTTGCAACCTCAGAAAAAGAAAACTATGGCATAGATTGAAGGGCTATTAGGATTCCCCCTCTCCCCCCCACCCCCCAGGAATTAACATATTTTTAGTGTTAAATTACTGGTTTTAATGAGGAGAGTCTGTAAAGTCTTGTAGTTTCATATTTACAAGTAATAGCTGTCAGCTGTAGCATCAGTACCAAATACAAAAATCTTTTATTGTCTAGGTTTAGATAGCAATTTTGACAGTCCTGAATGTGATTCTGATGTTGTTCTGTATATTTGGGTTTTGTGCTCTTCCAATGATTAGAAGGACAAGCTTGGTGGTGCTGTTGGTGCAGTTTTCTCTGAAGAATCAATTCTTTTAGCTGTGGGTGTTTTAGCTCTGTGATGATGGTGGTGGCTTCCTTCATTTCCTTATGCCAGGATTGGAGTAAATGCTCCAGGCATTCACTACAGATCTTTACTGACATACATTTACTCTCTTCGCATAGAATTTTATGGAGACTTATTCCCACCTTTGCTCCCATTTCTCATCTGTTACTCTAGTGGCCACTGCAGTCGAGAGAAGAATCAGGATGTGTCCACATCCTGCATTTTCCACCTCTTTAAAAACTATTACAGAAGAAACTTTACTTTGAAGCAAAAGTGGTGTTGTGTCTTCAAACTTAAATGTCCATTTCTTGGGCACTAGCCCTGATGATGCAGTCAATTTTGGTTCAACTGGATTATGAAATAAAACTGCAAAGAATAGTGGGTGAAGGCTTACCTTCATTGTATTTCTGTTTGTTTGGATAATTAGACGACTTGCTAGCATTGAAGGCTATTTGAAACCTCCAAAGTAAGAGTGGCTTTTTAAATCTCTTCAAAGCAATACCAGTCTTTCATGCTGATGCAGTTTTGCACTGTTCAAGGAAGTTTCTCAAGGTGTGCAGCTCTTCATTGCTAAGGCTGTTAAATCAGCTCAACAGCCCCACTGCATGTCCCACTGAATCTACGTAGCACTGGCATGTTCTTGGAATTCAGCCATTGCTAACTTGCCATCATTTGAAGATATTCTTGTTCATTCTCTTTCCAGCATCTCTCACCTGTGTTTTTATTGTATGCCAATATTAGCTTTCGCCTCCTGTATGGAGAGAGTTTTAAGTTTTTTCAGATGGAGGGAGATACAGAACAAAATAGGAGAGATTTATTGCTCATTTCCTTGGAAGTATTTATTAATATTTTTGTAGGGAGACAACAGTTTTCATTTTCGCTTAATATTCAGAGGTTACAGTGGGTTTTTTTCCTCAATTCATGTGTAGTTGGTTTCTAACATTAGCTTTGCTTGTTGCATCAGATCTGGCTCTGACTTTACAGACCCTAGTGTGCTCTGTTGTCTTTCACATCTGTCTTTAACACTGTGCTTGTCTGTTTCAATAGGTCTGTCACAGCACTTCTTCCTCTTGAAGAACTTGGTAGTGTGTTCATAAAAGTACCTCTAATTAGAGGAAGTTGTGGGTGAGACATGGAAACAAGCATTCATTCAATCTACATTTGAAAATAAGCAGTGACTTTGTGGATAGGAGTTACAGATCTGCTTCTAAAGAGAATGTGTGTTCTAGCTTAGTCAGAAAGGCTGGCTCTGTGCTAATGGTAATGGAATTGGGTTTGTCTTGGGTGAAAGCTTTAGAAATATTTAGAAAGATGAATAAGGTATTGTATATATGATGTATGAACTTCTGCTCCTGTCTTCTGTTCTGAAACACTTGCTAAGTGGTGTTAAATAGTTGTGACTCAAGGTTCTCTGTATGAAAAAGGGAATACCAAAGTGCAGTATCTCAATACAGCTAAAAATGCTTTTTATAGTTTTCTCTGTAAATGGGCAACTCCTTCTTTGAGTGTGAACAGTTTTGAATGATTCCTCCTGTATCTTTCTGGTTCTGTTCACAGATTGGTTATCTGAAAAAAAATGGAGATGGAACTCTATTATTTAGTGTAGTAAATTCATCTGACCCAGAAGCTGAAGGTAAAAGCCATACTCTTTCAAGCAAACATTTCTAGTCATGAATGTTCCAACAGATATTAAAGTCTTAACTGTAGATACAGATCTTGTGTAGTATAGATGAGTTCTAAAATTGTTGTTAATTTTTATAAATTTTTATTTATTTTATTACATTTTTATTATTTTTATTTCCCAAGCCATTTCCCCAAACACCCCAAAGGTGTTTCTGTTTGCCTTTCATATTTTCACTCTTCAGATGCTTTGTTTTACTGATGCTAACAGTGAGAAGGTAAAATAATATCTCCTTATATGCACTTGTACATTGCTGAAACTTTATAGCTTCAAAAATGAGCTTTTACTGCAAGTTCATTGTAGTGTTAGTACCTAATGACAAAAGGTGAATGAAAATGCTGCAATCCTATGTAAATGTGCAATGCAGAGATGCAAATTGAGAATAATCTTTTATATCTTTATTACCTAATTTAAATAATTAGCTAAATTTCAGTTTTAAGTTTATGAGGTTTTGCTCAATTTTTTTTTCTTTCGTTCCTTGGTCTTTTCTCTTGGTTTTGTTGTTTTTTGGGGGTTTTTTTGTTCTATTGACATTATGTTATTTATACTGTTTTATGCTTTTCCTTTGCTTTAATTTCAAGCTCAAGATGCAGAAGTATTGAAAATTTGTAATGAATGAAATACCATAGGTTTTTGGTGCTGAGTGTTGTGTTGATTTATCACTTCCTTCTCTGCACCTTTTGAGATTAGAATTTTTTCACAACTTTTCTCTTGTTTCACTGAGGAATATATGAATGCTTTTGACTAATAACATTGAGAGATGCTAGCCTGCTAAATTCTTTTTCATTTGGTAATAAATTTTTCTGGAGTGAAATTGAACATTTTGGCTGCTATCATGCCTATTACCTATCTCTGGAAAAAAAAAAAAAAAGTGATTTAATGCCTCTGAAATTATGCCACTCAGAACATTTAAAGAGTGATGGTAATGGATTTGTATAAACAAACAACCCCTTAGTCAACATATGGGACTGCAAGAGGCTCCTTTTATCACTTCAGTAATATCTGGATCTCGAAAGTTTGTGAATCAGCTACTAAAATAATTACAGATGCTGCTGTATACTTTAAAAGTGAAATAACTTAAGTAAGTCATAGATCTTGTGAATATGACATGGAAGCATATGTGTTTGAAATTTAAATGGAGAACCTGAATTACAGTACCTACCCTTTATGTATAGTTTAAAACACATTTAGTCTTTGTTAATTACAACTCTAAAATAGAAAATTCTAATTATTTGTCATAAATTGTAAACATGAAATGCTTTTCTAAGCCTTCTTTTAAATCAAATTATTAGAGGAAGAAACTCATCCAGTGGATCTGAGTTCACTCTCAAGCAAATTATTACCTGGCTTCACTACACTGGGCTTCAAAGATGAACGAAGAAATAAAGGTAAATACCAAAGACTGTGTTTTAACTTTCTATTTATTAAATATTCAAGCAATTACTTGATATAAAATTATTTCAGTTTATACCTGTCTCTATATGAAAGCTTGCTTGGTTATTTTTTTAATATATAATAATTCCATTAACAACAGAATGCAGTTTTTATTAAATTGAATTTTTTGGTTATTAAACGTAATTTAATTAGCAGTTTATGGATTAATGTTTTACCTCCCTGTTATAGCCACACCAGAAGATTTCCAATAATGGTGGTCCATTTCCTCTGGGGGAAACAGTTTTTCCATAGTAATTGCACTTACGATTGAAAGACAGCTTCCAGTCCTTTGCATTTTTGCAACATATGACAAAGATTTTTGCAGACTGGATTTTTTTTTTCCCTGGTACTATTGACAGTTTTTAATAGTTTCTAATCTGCTGTCCAGAAACGGACTGGCAACCAACAGTAAAGTAGATGCACACAAAATATAGAAATATGAAAGGAAATGTGGCCATGAACATTCTTCTTCTTGGCACGGGGTGGATAACTTAGTTCTTGATTTTTCAGTAGTATGTTTGTTTATATGGTTAAAATAGTTGTGCTGATTCTACAGTCTGGAAGTATCCTTAAGACACTGCTCTTGCTTTCAGTTGGAGACAAAAAATACATGGCACTTTCTGTATGTTTCAGAAAACACAATCTTTTTTTTTTCCCCCAATTGATCTGTGACACTTGTGCTAATTTGTTTTGTCTTCTACCTGTGTAGTAACCTATCTTACCAGTGCCAATACAGCACCTTCCTTGCAAAACAACTCTATATTTCATGATTTGAAACCAGATGAGATGGAGCTCCTATACTCAGCATATGGTGATGAAACTGGGATCCAGTGTGCCTTAAGGTAAGGGCTTCTTTATTAGGAAGGCTAACTTCTCACAGCAATTTTTTGCAAAGGAATTTAAACTGGATCTCAACTAAAAGCCTCCAAATCCTGATTTTTTTCCCAAAACTTATTTTTAAAATAAATCACTATAAAATTTGAGGCTAGCTTTCAACCTTCTTGGGTTTTCTTTTGGTTTCTTGTTTGTATGCGTTTGGATTTTTGGCAGTGGGGAAAGTTTTGGGGGGGTTTTTCCATTTGTCCTTTTAAGCTATTCTATTTTGTTGCAAGGTTGTTATGGATCTTGTTATTAGAGTCTTCAACCACATTATATTATAGGTTGCCACAGATTTAGTGTTTTGCTTTAAACCCTGCAGTAAATAAATTTAAAAGGCAAGTCATATATTTCTGTGGCTTTAAGACAATGATGTTTTTCAAGGGGTTTCAAAAGGGCTAAAGTTACTTGAAAAGAAAAATGCCACTTATCATTAAATTGTTGCTCTTGGAGGGAAAGAAATCATTTCAAGCTTTTTATGTCCTACCATCAGTGATAGTTCAAGTAAAAATTTGCTGGTACTTGTGAAAAACAAGTTGCTGATCTACTTTCTATTAAAATAAAATAAAAAGCTCTATGTCCTAACAGCCTTAATTGCTTTTCTGAAGAAGCATAAAAGAGTTAGAGAAAAAAGAAAATGCAGGTGTAATGTAGTGTATTTGGGAAAACATATTTTAAGTGGAAGTAGTTTTAGGAAAGTAAATGTTTTCTGTAACACTTATCTCCATTCCTGCTAGCTTACAAGAATTTGTGAAGGATGCTGGAAGTTACAGCAAGAAAATAGTTGATGATCTTCTGGACCAGATCACTAGTGGTGACCATTCCAAAACTATTTATCAGCTAAAGCAGGTGTGTCCTGGGTGCAGTGAAGTGTCAAATTCATCAGAATAAGAATGAACCTGTTGGCTTTTTAATACCGTGTGAGATGCTTTCGCTTCCACTGTCAGTTTAAGCGGTGCAATTTTAGCTGTTCAGGCAACCATAAACCGAGTTAATCAAACGAAGGAGGAATCCTTTTCTCTGGCTAGGTCAGTTCTCCAGTGTGGTTCACTTTGTGACTGCAGAAAGGAGAAGGCAGGAGACGCAGCATAGCAGGGACCAACCAACTGGATGGAGTTTGGGCAGCCTCATCACTCAATGTCATGATGTACATACAGACTTCCGAGTTACATTGTAATGCTTCTGTTAAGGTTTTGGGTTTTTTCTTAATTCAAAAGCAAAATACATTTCTCATGGAAGGATTAATTATTTGGAACATGGAAATAAAGTTAAAAAACAGATTAATTATCACTCTACCAGGTGTCTGTTACCGCCCAGTGCTAACTTTTACATTCATGTAGTGTGTCTACAGGGAAAGCTTTTAACTTATTTACAAAAGCACTTTCCTGATAAAATTTATACTAAGATTAGAGAAGAGACTTTTCTCAGAAATGTGTATGATTCTAGTAAGAATGTTTGCATTCCCAAGACAAAATAAGCTAAAAAAATTGCAAAATTCCTGAAGATAAATTTCATGTTATCTTCACTTTGAAAACCACTCTTAGTTTGAAATAATTGTCTGCTATTTAAAATGCTGACACTCTGAAAGGCTGAAGAATAAAGAAAGGTGGCAGAGTGGGAAGATGGAAAGTACTTAGGCTTCCTGACATGGTGGAAATGAGATTATGCTACATCTTTGTAGACTGAGAAGTGGAATAGTGTGAGTGGTGTTTGGAA
This sequence comes from Hylia prasina, assembly GCA_013397195.1. Taxonomy (NCBI): domain Eukaryota; kingdom Metazoa; phylum Chordata; class Aves; order Passeriformes; family Sylviidae; genus Hylia; species Hylia prasina. The sequence goes on from VYXD01011920.1 coordinate 390,459, forward strand.
ATAAAGAGACAATAGAATGAAAAACACCAGTGATCCTTTAGAATTTTCTGGGTGTTTTTTCGCTATGGAAAAAAGATGGTACATATAATAGGAAGAAATGTAAAGGATTAGTTCAAAAAGTTAAAACATTATTTTCAATATTCTTCTACATATAGAAATATGTATATGCAACACAGTCAACTTAGCTTTAAAATAAAATATGCCTTTGCCTTTTACCATGTTTTTCTATGAATGTCATTCCAGGTGAGAATTTGTGAAGACCTCTCAAATGGTCAATGGCTAGTTACACTTGAAAATGCTGTTCAGTTGTGACATATATGAATATACTTTGATTTTATACAAATAAGTGTGTTTCAGTGGTCATATACATGATGTTTTATGCTTGAGCATTTTGTACTGCTGTATTTGAGTAAGAATTAGTATCTCTGAAAGTACAGCCTTAATGATCTGTGATCAGAATTTACTGAAGTAATGACAAAGGTACTGAATTTGAATATAAAGTTTGTGAGCAGAAGAAATAGTATAAAGGAACTCAAAAATTAGTTAAAATGCATGATACTGAAATCTTTAAGATCAGCAACTGTTGCATTCTAATTGCATTTCAGATATGTGAAAAAGTTAGCTGTCTCTAGCCTCCTTTTGTGTGTTTGAATATACTTGAGATGGTACAAGAAAGGTGTCTTTCTCGTGTTGAATATAAGGTATTGGTATACTTTCTTTCCAGAGGCGAAACATCTCAGTAAAACCACTGGATGAAGTTAAAGTAAGTTATGCTAATATTCAGTCTGTTTGTTTGGGGTTAACTGGGAAAAGTGTGTTGGAATTTAAAGCAGAGAAAGTTATGTTCTCTGAGCTTGCAACATTCAAATTCTTTAGTTTATTTAATGTGCCTCTGTTCTGTATGGTAATACAGAAAAGATTGACAAATGGAGTATATGAGAAAGGAGAGGCTGTTCTGATTAGTTACAAATTGTTGGCATGACTGTATGTGATTGCTCTAGAGAAGAGCTGGTCTTTTTGTGCTTTTTTGTTGTTGTTGTGGGGGTTTTTTTTGTTTGGTTGGTTTGGGGTTTTTTTCTTTCTTTTTGTGCTGATCTTTTTGTGAAGGTTATACTCAAACATCACAGAATGTGGCAGTTTTCTGTGATGACCCAGCACCGCTTTTGGAAAACCAGTAAATTACACAAACATTCTCAGGGAACATTCTTAGTAAATATAAGCCATAAAATGCTAAGATCTAAAGTATTTCTTTGTTCTTTAGGTTCTGCCAGTTCTTATAAAAGAAGAACACAAGTTGCGTAATACCTGCCTGGATTCTTCCAAACCGATTATGGTAAAATGGTTGAGGGATAGGGGAGGGAAGCAACAGGGGAAAAAAATAAACAAAAAAATAGTGTTGAGACATTATCTTGTTTCAATGCACAATCTAAGGTAGAATATTAAAATTACATTATCTAGAATAAGGTTGCAGTACTGAAAATAAATGCTCTGATATTCAGTCTGGTTTTGTTTGTAGCTTTATTGTTCTTCAGCTTATTTTAGCATGCATAACTAAGTCTCAGAGACAGAAAGATCACATAGGAGTCTGAAAAAGACGCTTGATCTGCAGATTGATATTTGAGATTCAGCCTGCTGTAAAGTTGGAAAAACCCCATTAATATTAATCACATTTACCACATCCATTGAAAATGTCTATTACAACATATGGGTAAATAATACATATCTTATGCTTTTAAAGCTACTAATCAGATCTCTCTTTAAGTGTCACTGGTTTTATCTTGCAAATTATTTGTGACAACAGAAGATATGCACTGCATTCTGTGGCAATTCACATAAAAATTACATGGATCACATTATAATGACTAAAAAAAAAATCATCGTTTTATAAATATTCTTGATGTTTTGTGGAAATGTGTGGATTTATGTAGAAGGTGATTAAGTTATTTCATTTAAGTGCTAGGTTTTGTTTTCATATTTCTAGAAGATAATATCTGGTCGTGTGTTTACCTGAATGTGTCATTTCTCCTGCTGGATCAGGCCTCCTCAGAGATTTGCCTTAGAACAGGTTTTGAAGCTTAGTGACCCTGATTTCTTCCTTTGTGCCATTACATTAGCAATACTGCAGTGGGCATGGAAAGAAAGGGAGTTGTACAGTGCAGGCTGTATTTCATTATCCAGATGTATAGGAAAAATACTAGAGAGGCCAGTTCTACCTGCTACTGTGAAGGAGGCCCACTGTACAAAAAAAATGAATAAATCCAATGTTCACATATGGAGAAGATGAGGGACACTGGTAATACTTCCAGTTGCTAGGGTTCTGGCATGACACATGGGTAAGTTGAGTGTGTAATTGAGTTTCAGCAGTCTTGGATCATGAGATAAGACTTGGACTACTGTGCACATCCCTGGCCATTCATGTGACTGGTCTGTAATCTGGTTAGCCAAGGTGGTTATGGATGCTCCAGTCTCAGGTGTTGAGATAACACTTCTGAAAAAATGGATTTGTGCCTTAAACATTGTAAAGTTAACGTGACATCTTGTCACTCTTGCTAATCTTTCTGTTTCTTGTATTTTAATAGGTTGGAGAATCTGCTGGAGACAGTAACACTTCTGATTTGGACTTTCTCTCCATGAAGCCATATTCAGATGTATCTCTTGATATTTCTATGTTAAGTTCATTAGGTAAGTAGCTAAACATACGAGACATCAGTTATGATTTAGTTGTACCATTTAGACAAAATGACAGCTGGATTTGCTAAGACTAAAAAAATTGTTTGAAAAGTAGTAATAAGTATACATTTGACAGAGGTAAAAGTCTGAGGCTAAAGTTTCATTTATTCAGGATAAATGAAACCTTGCTCTGTTTTTCCTTTGAAACATCTGTGTTATCCAAGCTGACTTTTCCGATACAACTGAAGACAACAAAGTATTTGTACCTCAATATTTTGATAGCTTTGCTTGTATTTCTTGTCTTCATAGTAACATAAATTTGAAGAATCAGTGCAAAGCTTTCACTCAGAAATAGTGTTGCTTTATATGATGTCTTTTAAAATAAATTGGAAATTAGGTAAATATGTGAATCCCGATCATATTACCACTCAGAATATCCCAAAACAAAAATTGGAAGAAACTTCTGGTGCTGGATAGACCTTATCTTCAGTTGTAAAAAAGAATTTGGATGCTGTTTCAAATACACGCCTTTGATAGTTATCCTTTAAATACCACAAGAAATACTGTTGCCATTTCTGCAGGCGGTTGAACTGGTCAAATGTCTTCAAAAATGTAATCCAAGCAAACAACCTGCTTATGTTTTAAGGTACTTTTAATTTTGAATGTGAAAGAGGCCAAGCTGTCTATTATAAAACACAACCAAACTAATCAAAGGCTTAAAGGGGGGAGGGTTTCCCACCAGCTGGGGAAGTGTATTCCTTCAGGACCTGGCCCATCTCATGTATCTCCCTCACCAGAAGCCCCACCCAATCTGGGTGGTTCATTTCTGAGGTGGGCTGCAGGGCAGGGTTAGGCTCTGGGGCAGCATCCCTACTCTGTGGGACAGTGTCAGTCTCCATGGCAGTCTCCCTAGTCTGTGGGACAGTGTCAGGCTCTGTGGCAGCATCCCTAGTTTGTGGGGCAGTGTCAGGCCCCACGGCAGTATCCTTAGTCTCTGGGGTGGGTGTCTGTGCAGTGATCCAGGTCAACCTCACCTTATCCCTGAAAGCTAAATAGACTAGGACTATCAGCAACA
>VYXD01011920.1:394547-520788 GCA_013397195.1 Hylia prasina
AAAAAACCTCGAGGGAGTTTGTTTCACAAAACCCGAAGCAGTCCGATCTCTCAAGAGCACCAAGCTGGAACGGTGGAGAAATGCCGGCCTGGTGGGTGAGACCAGAAGCTCCCCAGGTGGCAGCTGGAAGGGCGGGGATGTCCCGGCAGGGCAGTGCGGGGCTCCAGTGCAGCAAAAAGAGCAGTGCCGGAGAGAACGGCGGCGGTGGGGCAGGGCCAGCCCAGCTCCAGCAGGGCAGGAGGAGGCAGCTCAGACCGCCGGACACACGAGCTGATGATGGTAGATTTTCTCAGGACCGGACCCTGCGGCAGCAGCGAACTCCTCCCACAGCAAGCAGCAGCCTCTCCATCCTACTCCCCGATTCCGAGAGCAAGGAGAAGGAAGAGGTGTCCCCACCCCGTCCCTTTACCTGCCCCAGAACTCGCGTTTGGCCATATCTTTGTTCTGGTCAAGCACCCATAAGCACCCAATACTTGGCCTCCTAGCAACTATATGGGGAAAAATTCTCTAAGTAAAAAAGGGACAAACCTAACCCCCAACAAAGGGAAAAAAGATTTCTACAAATTTCTCACATAGGTGCAGTTTGAAAAGCACTTGTAAGCTCTGATTATGCTGTCTTACTCTAATTTTATTGCAGTTCAGTAAAAATGAATAAGTGTCCATTTTATAGATAATGTTTGGACACATTAGTCTAACTATAAATGTCATGCACCACTGAAAATTGCTTATATTTTCTTTGGCCTTTCTGTAAATAATCATACTGCAAGATTAGTTTGCTTCCAGAGAGTGTTTATGACATTACTTGTTATCATTAACATTTAACAAAGAGAAGGGAAGGGGGTTATCTTCTTGTTTACAGTTGAGGGAATTTTTTTTAGGTCTTCTTATGAAAGAATAGCATATATTGGCACATAGGTCCAGTTCTTTCCAATTTCACAATTTAATTTGGCTTACTACAAAATCAGTGTAGCTGGAGAAGATATTGTTCTTAGAACCTTCTGTGATGGGGATATAGCTTTGCCTCCATAGATTTCATGTTCTGTTTTAACTGTATTTTGAGTTAGATATTTAAGTGATCATCTTGCTGACTCTCTTTTGCCACAAACTAAATATGTTATTTACTGGGAGGGTGGTGAGGCACTGGAACAGATGGCCCAGAGAAGTTGTGGGTTCCCCATCCCTGGAAGTGCTCAAGGTCAGGTTGGATGGGGCTTTGAGCAACCTGGTCTGGTGAAAGGTGTTCCTGCCCATGGCAGGGGGGTTGGAACAAGATGGCCTTTAAGGTCCCTTCCAACCCAGGCCAGTCTGTCCATATCTGGCGTTTAACAGCTAAGTGAGACAAATTAAGCTCTTACAGCTGTTTAAATACTGGGAGTCAGGTCCGTTTCAGCCATTTCCATGTGGATTTTTCCTTCATCTTCCAATACTGCACAGGTCTGCAGCTGTTGCTTTTTAGAAGTGCGGGGAAAAATGCAAGACTGAAGTAATTTGTGTGTAAACAGTGCTTGTGTTAATTAAGTTTTGAACTTTTTTATAGTGACTTGGTAACTCATGGGTCAATGTACATGTGTTAATTATGGGGTTCGGTTGATGGCTCTTAGGAAAAGTGAAGAAGGAGCTTGATCATGATGATAACCATCTACATCTGGATGAAACAACTAAACTGCTTCAGGACCTTCATGAAGCTCAGGCTGACAGAGTGGGATCCCGGCCATCGTCCAATTTGAGTTCTCTCTCCAATACCTCTGAAAGAGACCAACATCACCTTGGTAAAGTTAACTGCGTCACAGAAGTTGCAGGACTTGTGCTCTATTTGAAATTTGTTTAAACTTATATTGCAATTTACATAAATCTTGGTGGGAAACTACTTCGATAAAATAATGTGCTGACTGATCATGTTTTAATTTTTAAATATGCCTGGCAGAGATAACTAACAAGACATACTTTTGACCTCCAGAACTAAGACTACTAATTATAATTTCCTATTTTTTGATTAGATGTGATTGAAGTAATTGTGAAGTGAATTGGTAACTCACTGGCAAATCCCTATAAGCATTTGCATTTGATGCTTTTAGTTACACTGAGGAGTATATAATGATTATTTTACTTCAGCATAGTTGTGTGCAACAAGTAACAAGTGAGATTCTACAACAGCATTTCATTGTCAGCTGTAAAATTCAGTGATAAGATGGCATGATAGTATGCATACTGTTTAGCAATGTGGTGCCATTTCTGAGAAGGTAGACGGTATTGGATGGATGATACTCAGTTGCATTTTGTATAATTGTTCAACTCAGAGAAATAGCATAATGATTACTTTTCAAAAAATTATCTAAATTACTAAGAATCTTGTGATTTCTTTTTCATAATCTCATGTTCAAATATCATTTAGACGTCTGTCTTACTTTAAAAGTCTAAAAGCAACATGTGAAATAACAATGCTGATTACATGTATGACTATCTCTTAATTTTTTCTGTACTTTTAAAGTTGTGATTTTTTCCCCATGTTCAACAGGAAGCCCCTCTCATCTGAGTGTTGGAGAGCAGCAAGACATGGTGCATGATCCCTATGAATTTCTTCAGTCTCCAGAAACCTCAAATGCTACTAGTAACTAATCTGACATGTACTATATTTATTTTGTTTTTTAATTGTATTATGTTTTTATAAAGTTTTTGTCCATGACAGAAACTGCATTTTTGTCCTCTTTTCTATGAGGATTGCTGTATAATATTATCATGTCTACAGGATTAAACAAACAAACATATTAAAAACCCCACCCCCAAACCAATTAGTGCATAATGTCATTAGCAATGTACCAAGAACTGCTTTCATTTTGTTTGTAAAGGGAGAGTGTTATCTACTGGTGTGTGAATCTTGACTGCAAAACAGCAAATAATGTGTTAGAAAATGTTATATTTTATAGGCACTGACTGAAAAGTGATAATTTTACCAGAATCATGGCAGCAGTCATTAAATGTTTGGGATCATTATTTTGTTTTCCATCTCCTAAGGCTAATAATCTGTAGAAATTGTTTTCAAACATTTCCCGATATTTTTAAATCTTTTTTTAATCGCTCTAGAGAGTGCTTAATTTGAGAGTAACAGTACTTGGTGGTTCCAGTAAAATGGTCATTTACAAAAATTCTGCCCTGGATTTGAAAAAGATGAATGTTACTGTGATCCCTTGTATCTTGAAAGACAAAGGAAAGATAATGCTTGTATTTTTTAATACGATGTGTGCATCTCATAGGATGGAAGAAATACTGGATACAGTGTGCTTTTCAACAATTCCAAAATAAAACTTTTATAATACATCAATACTGAAACTGAGGGGTTTTGTACTATTGCTAAGTGCAAGCAGAAAATGGTTATGAATTTACATTATTAATAAAAATAGAAAAGTAGTTTTGATGTGCAGCAAATCTGTTGTTCTTGCCATGGAAGTTTGCTTCCTTATACTGTCTGAAATACTAAAGAGTTTTCGGTTGAATTCATGTGCTGCTTCAAAAGATTAATTTAATCATGCCATATGTAGCTACAAACAAAAAAAACTGTTAGTTTTTAGGAACTATCAAGGAAATCAGTCAGGTGACTGATAGTAAAGTCTTGATAAAAGTCTAAATATAGGAAGATTGTTTCATTCCAAGCAGGAGTGCTGAAGGAAGCACACGGCGAGGTTTTTCTGTCTGGGAGTTGTTAGTAATGTGTGTGGCCATGTGCTTGGGCTCCTTTGCTGCTTCTGCATTCTGATTCATCATGACCATAGGTTCTTGGAAATTACATGGATGATCTGCTGCAAGGATTTGCTTGGACACACAGCCCTATGTTGGTCTGCAGCTTCCCAAAACAATTTCAGTTGAAAAGTGTTCTTAAAACTAACGTGCTTTGGATCTCTAGTAAGTCTGATTTCTCATACAGTAAATATAAATTGATTCCTGTAATAGACTCTAAATCATAATTATAGATGAGGAAATCTTTATTGAAATACTTGCTGTTGAATTGCCTGCCTTAGCTCTTGAATAAAATTCCACAGGGGAATGTTTTAAAATACCCCCCTAGAGGAATGTGCTGGTTTGTTTTGGTTTTTGTTTGAACTGCAGTGTTTACTACTGAAAACTGAAATAACGTGCAGCATCTTATTTGATACCTTCACCTTGGATTTCAGGCAGAATGCATTCAAACTCAGTGAAATTCTGTAGATCAGCCTTTATGGCCTCTGTGAGCTGGTTGTATAAAAGGCTGGATGTTGTTTGCCTCATTACTGTACCAGAGAGCACTTTGTGCCTGAGAGAGGTTTGCTTATTTAGTCAGCCTATGTGGCCCTTAAGCAATGTTAGTTATGCACAGCAATCTCTGACTGCTGTTCCGTGGGTGCTGGACAATCCCTTCACTGGGCCTACTGCCTACATTCCCCACGGAAAAAAATGCTTCTAGAGCAAAACTTCTTCCCAGAAGCAAATATAAATGTTTTTGCTGTGGTGCCTTGTCATAAGTGGCAGACATTGACTTGTAACCTGTTTGCTGAATGTACTGAGACACATGATTGGACTCACTAAATGCCACAAGAAAAGCTTTCATGTTTCTTTGAGAAATCTCATTCTCCTAAATTTTGTAGAATGATTGCACTCCTGAGTTTGCAGCCTCTGGTAAAAAAATGCTAAAATTTTAAATTAAGTGGTTGGAATAAAGTCCTTTGGTCGCTTGTTTGTCACAGTGCATTTTTACTGATTCTCGAGCTAAAAGAGAGGATCTCTTGCTCCTCTTCCTTGGTGGTGTATGTGCCTATGCTTGTACCACTGGTACACTGTTGCACTTTCCAAATGATTCTGGTTTATTTGAAAAAAAACCTTAAGAAGAAATTTGCTGGTGCTTTCCTTATTTGAAGGGTAAAAAATTCCCTGAGCCATGTCTTATTTGCTCCTGTCTCTGCAGGTGGTGAGTTCATATACACAGAAAAGCTTTGAACTAACCAGTAAAGGCTTCTAATCTTATGGTCTTATTTAAATACTAAGAATTTGAAAAACTTGATTTAGTTCTGTGAGTTTATTTAACTTATATCCTTATTTACTTAATGTGAGATAAACACCATTCCTTTCTAATGTGTTTGGTAGATATTTCCTGTTTGGCTTATTTGGGAGATGATTCTGTGTCCATGGTACCCCATTCAAATCTGTAATACATAATGTGTAACATCTTCTAGCTAGGTGGCACCATATGCAGTAAACTTTATGTGAGCTCCCATCAGTTGGAATATGCTGCCATTGAAATAGAGGGGAAATTGCCAGGGTGTTGTGTAAAATCAACCCAGGGGTTCTATAAAAAATTGAGAAAATGAAATGCTTTTTTTCTATTTTTTCCTCTAATAACTGCTGTATCAAAAGGTGTATTGCACTAAGGATGTAAGCCATGTTAAGAGAAATCTAGATCTGCCTTCCACAGGGTAGAAATATATCGGTGAAAATGTAAAATTGTCAAGAAACCTGTGATTATTCTTTTCTCTTTTGTGTCTATTATCAGGCTCATGTTTTAGCACAGTCATCTTCAGTGGCAGCAAAGGGAATGTTGAGACTGTGTTGTACACATAGCAAACATCTTTGTAAACAAGCATTCAGCATGGAGCAATTTTATTCCACTCTCTGAGATACACAAGTACAGGGACAGAATTTACCTGAAAATATTAGGTGAAAAATAAAAAAATCTTTGTAATATTTCTCCCTTGCTCATTATTAAAAAAGAAAATGCACAAAGACATTTTTAAAGCCATCTAGTTCTTTTGCTTTCTGGCAGATGCATTGCTATGATGAGAGATTTATGCAGATGAGACTTGAACAGCTGACCAGCAGAAATAACCTGATTTCTCCACCCCTACATTCCAGAATGAAGGGCTGGTTCTTACCATGCCACTCATTTTTGCTGTTGTTTATCTACCTGGCCATGGCAGGATTTGGAGTCTGTACACCATTATTTCCATATGGATGGAAATGCCCTGCTTTTTCTGGTTTGGTTTTTTCTACCCTTCTACCATCCTTCCTGGAGTATGTATTATTATAAATGCTGATCTGTCTGCTGATAAGGGGAGGGAAGAAAAAGCCCATCCACCTCACAAGGAAGGCTAGGCATTTATTCCTAGTGCATTTAAACTCTCACTTGACTATTGCAGAACTCAGTTTATGCAGAAGAGTTGGGTTTGTGTTGCAGGAGGGTATGTGCCTGTATCTAACTGTGAATGTGAATTATGTGTTTGAAGGTCCTTTAAGTAAAGAGGCAGGGGGTGTGAGACTGAGAAGAGCCACAAATGTTTGGAAGCCAGGGGGCAATGCTTTGCAGTTGAATGATTTTTCCAAGACTGATCAGAAATTACTATAAATCTCAGAAAGTAAGACCGCATGCTGTTTCTGCAAGGGAAGACCCCTCAGAAACAGCCCTGTGAGAACAGCCCTCTCAGAATGCCCAGCTCTCCATTTGCTTATGGGGCACTCAGTCCATCATTGCAGAATTAAAACTTGGTGAATCTGTCACAGGATTAAGAACTAACACTAACTTTATTTTCAGAAGGGTCAATTTGGATAACATGAAATACCTTTTTTTATGTTGGGTTTGCTTCTTTGGCAGTTCATTACATTACAAAGATCAGTCTGAAGTTCTGCATAATGTCCAAATAAGACTTTTCATTTTACATAGGAAAGGGAGAAAGGTTTAACAGCATAATGAGAAAGAAAATACTGATAGGCAGTAGTTCATTCTCTTTTTATGTACAAAACATAGATTGTTGCTAGGAAATGGTACGGTGTCAATGGAGCACTCTTATGACAGCACTGTAATTCTTGTTGAAACAGAGGTTGAGCAGTCAGCGCAGCTGTAGTTCTAATGCCTAAGGTCTTTTGCAATGTGCTTAATTGTGTCCCTGCTTTTGCTTCTTTTGAACATACCCTGGAAAAACCAGGTTGCTGATGATTATCATGCCTTTACAGATGAGTAACAGCCTTGGTGAAGCTCTGATATGCCTGCAGTTTTGGTTTTTCTGTCATTTGTATTCTCTATTATCAGCTGAGGAGATGTGTGTCAGCTATGTTGTGTCCTATAACCATTTACAATGCTGGAGAGATCCAGGAAAGGAAGACAGAGACCTGTAAATCCAGCAGCACGCTGCACTTCTTGGTTGGGAATTCTTTGAGGAGATGACAGTTGAGGTTATCCCATTCAGAAGTCTTCCCATATAATTCTTTCTCTGGAGCTAGGAAGACATGAAGAATCCTACTAACTGCTGTGAAGTTTCATTTTAATGCTATTTTCAAAATATAATTGGTCTATCAAAGCTGTAGAATGTAGTAAGAGGTTTTGATTTTAACACTGACAAAGGTATAAAAGGCAGCCAAAGCAGGTGTTTCTCACCTATTTGTCAAAGTGTTTCTATGTTCTATCTGACAGAGGATTTAAATACAAGAAATATTGGGACTTTTTTCCTTAAATTTCTGCCTCTTAGCAAATATTTGAAGAGGCAAAATCCTAAAACTTCTGTATCTCTGCACTGGTCCTTTCTGAATCAGATATTTTTTCTCTAGCTTAGCTGCCGTCCTGTTTCTGATGAATAACAACTTTGCCTAGACATCATAGGAAATAATTGCATTTGGGCACACAATGAGACTTCCTGGACTGGTGAAGAAAACACACCTTCCCATTGTCCTCATGTTGTGTCAGTGAGCAGCCATTCCCTTCAAAATATTGGTAATTGCTGTCATGGTAACAAAACAAAAACATGGTGTGGCAACTATTTTCAGCTTTGCACGTGTTCTCTCTCCTGGCTGTAAAACACTTCAGTTTTTAACCAGGACAAGAAGTGTCCTCTAGTTTAAGCCTGGCATGGATAATCTTTTTCTGAACAATGGTCCAGGTGTATGTGGGGGTTGGTAGTGTTTTGTTTTGGTTTTGTATTGTTATGTTGGGTGTTTTCAGGCATATGGGGAGAAGGCTTAGAGGCAGGAGGGGAATTATAGGACAACCATTGCAGAGTGATCAGCTTATGCCTAGTAGCTATTTGCAATACCCATGAACACCTCTGCAGCTAGGATGGGGTTGGCACTGGAATTCTGGGGGCTCTGGCAATACCAGCCCTTGTGTTCTTGAGCACAAGATGAACCAAGCAAAAATGACGGCAGGAACTTCACAGAAATCTAGGGAAAAAAGGCTCCTCAGATGGCTGTAGCAAAACAGCCAAGAAAGCAGTGGGAAGGAGGGTGAGATAAGCTGGCAGGGAGGGAATGCTTTTGGAGGAATGGAGGAGAATTATGAACCAAGAGTGCACAGCTTTCATGTGTAATTTTTTTCCTTGGGCTTTCGCAATAACAATTTATTGCAAAAACTTAATGCATTTCATGCATCTTCTTTTTCTCTGCTTTCTTTGCACCAGCTAATGACTTGTAAGAATTGTAAAGAGTACCCAGAAATGTCCGACTCTGAGGAAGGCACTTCATGTACTTCTGAGTATTAGGGAGCATTTAATAGTAAATGATTGTCTTAGGATGTAATTGGAGGAGACTAAGGATGACTTGGGGAAGAAAATAGAGTTTGAGGGGTTTTTTAGAGTGTAAATTTACTTTCTGTTTTGAAGAAGGCATGCTGACCTTGCCGCATATGTGTTTGATTCCAGGAAGGAAGATTCAAAAATGTGCAAGGAAGAAGATTGTAATGGAGGATTAATTAATTCCTAGTACTAATAATTTGATTTGCAACCCACGCAGTTCTGTGGCATGTCACAGGCTACCTAAAATTTGAGAAAGGATCGGGAATGATATTTAGCTTTCAGTCAGTATGCATTAAATAATCTGAAAAAAAAAAATTCTCCCTTCTTAATATTGAAAATCTGCTTTTTCCAGTGAGAGGCAAAGGTGCAAAATGAACATAGGTCTAACTTGCACAAGAGGAAGATAAGATATGCTGGGTATTTTTTTTTCATTTTCTCTTATTATACTGAAACTCTTACCAATAAATAAAAGCATTTTAAGTCATTTGATACAAAACTGTTAGAAGGGTCACATACTTGATCACAGTTTGTTCTCCTTTGAGCAATTTTGTCATTAATACACTTGATGCTTTCTTAACTTATTTTAACACATTACTGGTCTTCTAGTCATCACCTTATTTCCTCACCCTGTTGCTGCTACAGTTGACCCAGCAGTGAGAAATGTGGTAAGAAAAACATTAATGAGTCTGCTCCAGTCTTTGACAGAAATACACATGAACATGTCATCAAGAATCAACACTTATCTCTGCAAAGACATTATAGAAATTATTAGATTAAGGAAAGAAGTTCCAGGTTTTAGGGATATTCTAGTTTTTATTCTTTTTTTGGCCAAATTTATTAAACTTTATAATCATTCTAAGTGTTCATACATGTACTGTCATTATATATATAAAATCCCATATCTTTTATTAAAGCAACCTTCTACTACAATTTGTATCCTCACAAGCAGAGAGAAGATATTCTGCTCTTAAATGTTTAGAAGTCCCTTTCTAAAAATAATGTTGCTGCTTCCAGGTACAAAATTGATGAAAGTGCTGCTGTTTTATGAATCTCTACAAACCTTTTCTTAGAAGTCTGTCACACTCTCTTATGTGTAGAATTAGGCTATTGTATCAGTAGTTGCCTTGAAACTGACTCAAAGTTATTCATGTTTTTATCATACTTTTTAAACTAAGGCCAAATTCACAAGTGGTTGTTTTTAGCAGTTTATAAAGAAATCAGCTTTGAAATTTTCACTTCCCCTTCTACATAAACTTCAGGAATTTCCAGGTCTTACTGTGCTTCCATTTTGTTTCTAGTCTATCTGTAAATATTTTTAAGTTAGGTACCAATAGCTTTGATTTGTTTTAGAATAATGTTAACTCTTCATTAGGATTTGGAGTTAATTGTTCTGAAAAGCAGGGACTGCAGAATTGACTTGAAAGCACAAGAAAAGTGATCTGATGGAATTGGTTCTATTAGGTGTTTAATTCAAAACCTTGTCTTTTCCCTGGTCCTCCTAGTCCTGCAAGTGGGAATAGGCTTTGTATTTCTATCTAGCATGGGTTCACATTTACCCTGCTAAGCAGGACTCGGTGCCTTGTGCAAACACATGGACTAGCACAAACTCTTCTGGGTTTGCTCTCCAGGTGGTCACAGCCATGCTACCCCAGCTCTGGACAGTGTGGCTTAATCACAATGGCATGAAATATATTGACTAGGCATATCTTGGGATGTACCTCCTTCCCTCACTGAGCGTTTTTCTTGCACTATACAATATTTGTTCTTTCTCATTTTCTCAAACATGTATGGAAGTATTTTTAAAATAATAGTAGTAATAATGATAGGACTCCTTGAGCCATGCAAATCTTCAAGTATGATTTTTTACATGCCTTTCAATCTTGCCTTTAGCATGGTTGCTGAAGAAATACAACATTTGAACTTCTAAGGTTAGGTAAGCTGATTGTTGAATGCATGTAATGTTACAAAACTAAAACTGACTGCCTGTAACTTCATGTATATATTTGGTTTATATAGACAAAACTGGAAAAATTTCTGTATTCTCTGCTGATAGTATGCATGATGTTGGATCTAAAAATTTCTGCTTACAGGACTCATTCTTTAAAATATTGGTCTGATTAAAATATCTGTTATATATCTTATGCAAGTATTTTTTGAAGAGCCATGTTTGTCTTTTTTTTTCCCACTCAATTGAATAATGCTAATCTAATACAGAAAAAATAAAATATTCTGTTATATGTCGACAGGCAAGATTTGTATAAACAGCAAAACAGTTGAAAATGGTACCTTATGTACTCTGTACCTTGTTTGATCTTTTTTCTGTAACAACATGGTGGACAAAATCTTGATCACAGTGAGGGTGATTTGACTTAAACGGAGGCAAAATTTGCTGCAGGTATCTAGAATGCTCTTTTCTCTTCTATCTATTGCCAAACTATGAACAGTACGAGGAAGCTAGTCAAAAGAATTTGAAAATATCTACGAGAGAGAGGAAGAAAAGATGCTGTTATTAGGAACCTCTGATATGGAAAACAGGGCAGGATATGCCTTGGTCTTCTTTTCAGAAGAGTCTGAGTCATTTTTCTTGTGAATAACCAGATGGTGTTTCTCTCTCACGGCCTGTCCTCCATCTAAGGAGAGCAACAGTTGCCTAAAGTAATAAAAATCTGTAGGTTGACCATAATTTAAAGGATTGATGTTTGAAAAATCAAACAAAGAGTAAAACTGTGGAAAGCAATTCATGCTGTTACAAAAAAAGTAGGAAGAAGGGAGAGAGAAGAGGAAAAAAAGTTAACTATTTTGGTAAAATAACAAAGGGTGGCAGTCACCTTTTTCTGCCATGCTGTGCACAGGCAGAGCCAAAATTATTTTACTGGAATTTGCATTTTGACACCTGGAAGGGAAATGATAACTCCTCAAATTTGTTTGAGATCATGTGGATTTGTATATTTCCTTGGACCTCCACCCTTTGGGTGTGTGCCTTTTGCTGTGTATGCACATTTAGCCAAGCTGAGTGGGCACCACTGAGAGTAAAGAAAGCTGGTTCCAGGTCACCTCTTTGTTTGTCAGTTTGGTTAATCCAGGTAAATAGCCCCAAAGTAAAACATCTGCACCCTTAATTGAGAATACATACAGTTGCATTTTGAAATCTCTGGACAAAAAACACTGCACTCTGTTTATCAGGCACAAAGAAGTTTCTACCTTTTGAAAGTAGTGGCAGATCTTCCAAATAATACTTTTCTATACCATTATATACTAAATGAAGCTCTAACAAAGATTCTTTTGTGCTTTGAGAACAATCAATATGAAGCTTTTAATATGTTTGAAGGTTTTTGGATTGTTGTTCTTTTCCATTTTCTTGTTCTTTTACTGCTGCCTCAGAGCCAGAGTTCTGAGGGTTTTGTTCTCTTGTCTCCTGGTCATTAAACTGCAGTGTGAAATCTATCCCACTGAGCTTACACAATATGGGCTAAACTGCTTCTGACATAAGACATACAGCAAACTTGTAACGCCATTCCTGATGGATGAAATTACTGAATAACTTTTGGAGAGCTAACATTCACTTCTGTCTTTAAAACCAAGTCAAAATCCTCTGGGTGATGACAATGGATGAATTAACAGTTTGTGTGTGCACAAGCTTTCTTAAGGAGTGATGTGGAGCTTCTGTTCAAATTACTTGCATCTCTAGGTCCTCTGTTTTAAGGTGCTTCCTTTGTCTTAGGGCTTGGCCAATGTTAATAAAATCTAAATATTTATACTGGCCTTTGAATTGTTAACTGACTCAAGCAATAGCTTAGCAACTGAGATAACAGAGCAGGTTATCTCTAGCATTCTGTTCTTACCATGCTATTTTGCTGCCAAAAATGCTATGAAAGACTTCAGAAAAAATCATCTTGTGGCCAAGGGTGCACAGGGACTACAGCATTTTTGAGGTTTACTACTAAGCAAACTGGCTTGCAGAGACTCGTGGTGCTGTGCAGTGGTATTCCTGTTGTGATTCAGGATAGCCTTGTAACTGGATTTAAGAATGAAATGAATTGATGAAGTTATAACACTATGAGTGTGATGGGTACAGAAAGGCTCGTTGATCTTTGCGCTAAACCATAAAGCTGCAGACATAATTTTCTAGCAGTCTGAGTTAGTGGATCTTCGTGCTCTAAATGAAACCCTGCAATGTACATATGTGTAGGTCTTATGTTAGTATATGTAATACAAGTGTGTACTTCAGGCAAAGAATAATGCAAACGGTTCTCCATTTTAAAGGGCTACCTTTGGTGCTCTTTGTTTTTTGTGTAGTGGGGTTTTCTGTTTGTTTTTGTTTGGTTGGTTTTTTGTTGGTTTTATTTTTTTTAAGAAATTAGATATGTCTAGAATTTCATAGAATCATAGAATGCTAGAAAGGCTTGGGTTGGAAGAGACTTTAAAAATAATCTTGTTCCAAACCCCTACCATGGGCAGAGTCACCTCCCTCTAGACCAGGTTGCTCAGAGCTCCATCCAACCTGGCCTTGAATACTTCTTGGAATGGGACATCCACAACTTCTCTGAGCAGCCTGTTCCAGTGCCTCGGCACCCTTACAGTAAAGAATCTAATCCTACTCTCTTTCACTTTGAAGTCATTCCCCCTTTCCTGTCACTACCTGGCCTTGTAAAAAGTCTCTCTCCATCTTTCTTGCAGGCTCTCTTTAGGTACTGGAAAGCTCCAATCAGGTATCCCTGGAGCCATCTCCAGGCTGGACAATCCCAACTCTCTCAGCATTTCCTCTAGTCATCTTGGTGGTCTCCTCTGGATTCACCCCAACAGCTCCATGTCCTTCCTGTGCTGGGGACACCGGAGCTGGATGTAGCGCACAAGATGGTGTGTCATGAGAGAGGAATAGAGGTGTATTCCATCAATGCTTTTTTATTTGATGGAAAAATATAGACATACTTTCTTTTTATGGCTTACAGATTAATCAGAGAAACACATTCTCTTTTCTAATTAAAAACTCACAAGATTTTCTTTTCTACCCCTATGCCTAGGAGGTAGGTGGCAGTATCTTGGTAAACTTGACTTGTGTTTTGTAGAGTATTAGCTGTGAATCCCCCTTAAAAACTAAGCACCATCTGTACTAATTTACAATAGTTTTGCACTGTTAGACAATCAAGTAATATCTAGTGCACTAAAAAAACTTACAACAACTGTAGCAGTCATGAAAAAATACATTATTATGGTTAACTGGAGATTTATTTCATTTGCAATATCCAGTTCTGAAGGATAATTCGCGACACTGCTTTTTTTTCTGAATATGATGGGTTGTACTTTGTTGCTAAAGATTTCCTAGGATAGTTCTCAGAGGAAGCCAGTATAATAATGTGCTTGCAGGATAGTAAAATTATAAGTAAGGTAGAGTTTGATTAATACTACTCTTGAAGGAAAGCTTTTTTCTTTATTCCTCTCTAGAAGTGGGTTCTATTTCTGTAGTCAGACTGTCGCACTGATTGACTGCTCTACCCATTTATAAAGTGAAGGAAAGGATGGGAATAGTAACAACACAAGCTTCCTAGTGTTGGACCTTTTTACACCCCATGGTGCTTAATTATTTTCTGTTTACTTCAGGTATTTCTGGAGGTCCAACTACTTTGGGCTTTGCAAATTGCCAAGCAGCCTCATGTTACTGCCCTTAGCTGGTACTGCTGGTACTCTGAATATCTGAAAATTAACAAGGCTAGTGCAGATTCTGAACCAGATTTCAGTTTATGTTTTGCAGCTCCAATTTAGGAACTCTAACAGTGTTCTTGTAAATATAAACTTTTTTTTCCTCTATTGCCATATTTAATGTTTTCTGGCCCTACATCAGTTAGTGTCTCTTAAGAGCATGACCTCTACAATGCAGGTCATGATGGTTGCAGTAAAGGAAACAGACAAATGTTCAGTCTTCTACCTGCAGACCAGAGCCCCTAAAATCATCACTAAAAAGTCAAGAAAGGATGTCATGTCCTTCAAAGGTATTTACTCACTCTTGGGCTGCAACATACCATAAATTAAATATTGCCTGTGCAAAGCATGGATTTATTACTATACTGGGACCACTCCTCACTCAAAAAATAATACTGCGGTGTTTTCTATGTAAAATTATTTTCCACCTAGAAAAGCAATCTTGTAGCTTTAAGCATAAAGCTAAGGGAAACCAATGTGCCATTAGGGGTGTTGTATGAAATCAGGCTGAAATGTGATGTTTCTTGAAAATTCCTAATGTTTAAAGATAAGCCATCTCCAGATAAAAGATCAAGTGTCAGCTCTACCAAAACTTTAGAAATTTCATTGCTTGCTTTACCAGTTTTTCTCCAAGTTCCCAGACCATTCACTCAAGTAATATTTATATGCAGAGTTGCTGCATTTTATTAAAAATTTCTTACAAGATAAAACTGAAGGTCTTCAGCTCTGAGCTTTATTAAGCTAAGAACAAGCCTGCACTGCAAGTAGATTTTTAGCTTTCAATTAAAATTGCTAACTTTCTGCAATAATTCAGGATACCTTTGCTCACCTTCTCTTTCAAATAATATTATATGATATCCTTGTAGACAAACGGACAAGTTAGGGACAAAGGAAGTAGACAGCAAGGTCCTGAAAGGCTGGACCCATACACAGGGTTGTGGTCAAAGGCACAAAGTCCAGCTGGAGGTATGTTGCTAGTAGTGTATCCCAGGGATCAATACTGGGTCCAGTCCTGCTTATTATCTCCATTAAATTCTGGATGATGGGGCAGAGTGAGAAGCTCAGCAATGTTGCACATGATACAAAGCTCTGAGGAGTGGGTTATGTATCAGGTGGGTGCGCTGCGATTCAGAGGGAACTTGGTAGGCAGGAGAACTGGGCAGAGAGGAACCTCATAAGGTTCAACAAGGGGAAATGCAAAGTTCTGAGGAATGACCGCATGCTCCAGTACATGCTGGAAGCCCACTGGGTGGAAAGCAGCTCTGCAGAGAGGGACACTGGCATCCTTGTTGCCCACAAGCCAGCAATACTCCCTCACGTCTAAAGCAGCCACCCGTGTTCTGGGCTGCATAAAACATTTTTGTCAGTACTGGTGGAAGACATCTAGAATGCCGTGTCCAGTTCTGGTCTCTCCTAGCACAAGTGAGATATGGACTTCCAGGAGTAATTCTAGCACAGGCTGACAAGGATGGTGAGGGGATAGGAGCACCTCTCAGATAAGAAGAGGCTGGGAGAGATGGGACTCTGATCTGGAGAAGTCTCATCAATGTGTGCAAATACTGACAGGAGGGAGTTAAGAAGAGGGAGCCTGATTCTTCTCACCCTACTGACAGGACAAGAGAAAATGGGCACAAATAAAAACATGTTTCATCACCTGCTCAGGTTTTTATACTCCCTGTTCGGGAGTATATACCCGTTTCCCCAATGCTGATGTGGCTGCTGCAGAAGGCTTTCCTCTCCACCAGTCACCACAAGACATATGACACGATGACCCACTCGTGTGTCCACACAAACAATATCCCTCAGTGCCCTTTGTGTTGACACAAGGTTTTTTTTTTTTGTTACAATAATTGGTGATCATTATTTATATACCCTCTGAGATAATTATTCTTGTGGTCATCTCCTCTGATCCTTCTTCTGTTGCCAGAGAGTTTGGGTCAGTTAGAGTGGTTGAAGATCAGAGAAACTAAACAGCAAGGAAGAATAGTTGGTCACTGAGTAAAATGTCAGGACTTGAAGACAGATATGCTAATTTTCATCAAGATTCAAGTGAAGTAAAATGCTTCAACCTGCAGATATGGATCTTGAAAGCTGCAGCTGCAGACTGCCATATATTGGTCACCTTTCCTGTGTCATTTTGCTGCTTTACTACCAGATTTCTTTTGCCATATTTGGAGCAATTTATTCTCCTCAGTAGTTTATTTTAAATTTTTATCCTCATTTATTCACTTCTAAGATGTCTTAATAAGCTCTTAATTTTTATGGTCTTGTATACTCCAAACTGGGAAAAGTATTCTATTTGAAAATGTGCAGTAAGTGTATTTTAGACATGGGATATGGGGATGTTTGAAACTAAGCACTGCTAATATTTTCCCCAAATGGACAGATTCGGATGTGTGTGCTGACTATTAGATTAGTAAATTGGTATCAATTTCCATTTTATAGCAAAGAGAATCAAATTAATTAAATTTGTTCAATTCCTGATCTAAGAACGTGAAGAAGGAAGTTTCAATTTAGATAATGCCTGTTTTTTTAAGGAAGTGGGGTGTAGGTTGTGGTGAGAGAGTAAGAAGATATAAATTCAGTTATTTAACATGAGATTTCTATATGTCCCACACACATGTATGAAAACTCAGCAGAAAGCAAGACACTTTTTTACATTTCTAAACCAAGTCAGAACTAAAAATAACTTTTTGTAGTAAAATGTTCAGTTGAGGACATGAAGAAAAAAACCCATGAAACTGTAAAGGCGTGACTTTTTTAACTATAAGAATTTGTTTTCCAAGTTTAACTTATTAATATTAAATAATGTTTTTAACCTAAGTGTCATGACTTTTGCTGTGTTGTGAGGATTTCATGTCATCAATTCAAGTTTTTTTTCCTCATTAAATAATAGTTTTAAAAATCCCCTGTCATTTTGCATTTCCTTCTAGAAATTAGAGTTTTAGAGCTCTTGAGAACTGATGGAGATCATCAGTACATCCTAATTTCGTTGATTCTGTGGTACAGGAGCATGGGAGGTTCTAAGGCTTCCTTGCTGAACTGCTACCTAAATCTGGGGCTGGTAAAGACAAATTTTCAGGAAAATCTTCAGCTGCAGTATGGCAAAACACTAAAACTCAACACTCAAACTTGATAGGAAAAGTCAAGATGTAAGCTAAGAATTGCATATAAATATGTGGCTAAAACAGCATTTAAATGTGTGTTTTAAAATAGAATTTTTAAATTCAAAAATACATATCTGGCACTATTTAACAAAGGATTCTTTTTAAACTTATTAGTGTTTCATTAATCTTCATTAATTAGAAAAAGGAGACATTTTGAAATTTCAAACTGAAAAGGAATGGGGTTTAGGGAGTTTTTATTTTTATTTTATTTTGTTGGGGTTTTTTTTTTATGGAAAGGGGAAAAAGCAAGATCTTAGATTAACTGTAAATTGACATTGCTATGTTATTTGATGTAAACAAAAATACTTACTTTTCAGTTAGATAACATTAAGTTTTGATGTTGATATTTAAATAGAAATGTAAATTTAAAGCAAAGTTCCAATTCTATGAATTGATCTGGTACTCTCTTTTCCATTAAATAGAATGAATGAAATTTCACTCTTAAAAGTAAATATACTCCCTTACATCCCTTTCAATTTTCACTTTTCCAAAGGTACAGCTTTGTTAAAACCTGAAAGTAGAGATAGGGAAAATATTGCTTTTCCTGATAAGGATGGTAGAATTTTTTTAAGTTGTGATTTTTTAATTTCAAGAGTCTAGCACTCTGTTTTTGTAAATATGGTTTACAGTAGGCTTGAGGAAGAAAATAACTATTTTCAACACTTGACAAAAGTTATGAGGCTTGGCACTTTTTTTTTGCTCTCAGCTATGTGCTACAGGAAAACCTTACATAGAATAGAGAAATAACTAATCTGTATTTTCTTTCCTTAAACTGATGCAGCATTTTTAAATGAAACTAGTAGGAAACATGTGAATTATCTCATTATAGCTTCGTGATCATTGCACAAAACAATAATGCAATTAATATTTTTAATAAGACCAGAAACCTTAATTGCTTTAAGATTTTATTTCTGTTGCTATAGTGATTCTGAGAAAACTCTAATGCAACAACTGAAGCAACTTCCTGCCATGGAAGCAATCCAAAAATCAAAACAAAAGCCTCCAGCCTCACAGACTGGATGTGACGTCCTGGATCGTTATCATTCAGCATACGTGTCTTAGTAAACTAGCAGCCCTTCCTAGTTCTAGTCCTAGAATGCTGCAGCTTCCTCTCTAGGGGGGAGAGACCAGGTAAGTGTATTCTGGTGGGAAAGTGTCCAGATCTTCCTCTGAAACTTCTAATTTTACAACAGATGTAGTGGGCAACTGGTTTTGACATACGTTAAAAAGGCAGGAGACAATTACACTCTTCTTCAACAGTTTAATCTTAAAGAAAAAATGCATTGTACCTCTCTGAATATCTTCTTGTAATGAACATTACTGACCTTATTTCCATTACTTCTCTCTTCTGGTCTTTGGGAATATATTCTTTTGCCTGCTGCTGAGAGAACAGCTGAGATGAGTGGCACAGGAATACACTATGGCAAGGAAAGGGTAAGGAAAAAGCAAGTTGTTGCCACCTGTCCGAGTGTCCTTGTCCCCCAAACAGCAGCAAGAAAACTAAGCCAAGCATTCCAAGTCTTTGCCACATGTCTGCCTCATATTACGCCACCTCCTTTTGCTGTTTGTGGGAGCAATTTAGATCCATTCTGCTCATCCCCAGAACAGCTGCCTTCAATCTCGCCTGGGCCACTGAGAAATCTTGAGCCAGTTTGGAGGCAATTTAATGAGGACTCAGTAATAGAATTGGCATCATGGATAGGCAATTTACATATTATTGGTTCTCTGGTAAGCTGAGAATTATTTTATTTTTATGAGAGACATACCCATATTTTCATGAAAAGAACAGATTTGCTTTTCAAAAGGTTAGGTATTGTATGAGAAATAATTCCTAGAAGTCTACAGCTACAAAGGAAACCCACAGACATGTCTAGTCATTTTCTCTGTTAAAAAACCAGGTTTGAAACTGTCAAACTATACTCTTATTTTTAATTAAATACCCTCTGTAAAGGGTAAGAGAAACATGGAAAATCACCTGAGTATTAACAGAAGCATTAGAAAAGTGTTTAATCCATCTTCAGAGAACTAGAAGCTAAACATATCAGTCACAAAATTAAATTACATAAGTCTGCTGGGGCTTTTGCTCCTGTACCTACAGTACCAAGATGGTTTGACACAGCCATAAATACTCTTATCTTGACGCCTTGATGCTGGACACTGGCCTTGTGGGTAGCAATGCTTAGAAAGATGCTTATCCCAATAACTGCAGTGCAGGAGGAAGAGGGTAAAATGTGAAGGCATCCTTGCAGCCTGGCAAAAGAGAATGGGAACAAAATTCAGAAAGTGTGTTCAAAATTCAGATTAAGTTTCATGTTATTCTTACTAGAAAAAACATTAGCAGCACTGCAGGGAAAATAACAGGTGTATTCTGTGGTGTTACAGAAAAGATTTAGACAATCCTTGAGTTCAGCACAGCCTGAAAACACTTTTGTAGTTATGCAAGAGATTTCAGTGGGCCTCTCAGCCTAAAGAAATCACTTCATCCCACAGAAAATGAAAGGTATTGATAAGCTTTGGCAAGCAATTTAACTATAGCGGTATTTTCCAAAACACTGTTTGAAGATCTGTTGCGACTGTTTCATAACAAAGGTATTCCACCAGAACAAAACCTTTCTAATCTCAAAAGATCCATTTTTGTTTGTTAGTTCTTTATTTTGCTCCTGGTTATTGGCAATTGTTTGAAATTTCATTTGTTAAATTGAAGGAATGTTTCACATTTTTTTTTCAGAAAGAGAAATTGTATGTTTTATATCAATTTTTTCCTACCTTGGCTAGTCCAAGACATAAAGAATTGAACAATTGTTTTAAAATGAGAAGTAAACAACCACAGAGGTTTCCATGCAAAGAGTGTCAAAATACTGGCAATATGAGAAGCTGAGCTGTCTGCTTTCATATTAGTATTTAAAAACACATTTTAAACATATGGAACTACAATGGGTTCTTCATATTCTTCCTAGAAAGCAACAAGTGAACTTTCTTCTTTCCACATCTTTCATTCAAGATTAAAACCTTAATGTGGGAAATAGTCTGCATTCTGGAGACCCCACACATAAAGTTTTGTGAATGCCCTTTCAATCTAGATCATGGTATTTTAACTTTGAAGTTGCAGCAAGTACTTCTATACGTACTTTGCTGTAGTGCAAACAGAATTCTGAGAGGAAAAGGTTCCTTTTGTAGTCTGCAATCTGGTTCAGTGTTGTTTTTTTCACCTATAAATTCCATGTGGCTTGTGGGGAGCGGGGCATTGTTCCCCCAGGAGATTACAAATGTCTGTGTAAAGAAGTGGCCAAACTTGGTTCTTGTAACCTGGGTTGCTGTAAAAGATAAGAACTGTCTTGGCTGTCTCCAATTTTGCTTGGAGGGTGTTGAGATACACTGTGGGTGTGTTTGCGCATGCTCACCTAAACTGAGTGTATTTTAGCCCACACTGAAATGAAAGTGCACTTTGATGATTGATATTCCTAATAAGTAAGAGCTTTGATCAGGTACAAATGCACTTTTGAATTAGTGCACTTCATTAACTAACAACTTGAATAGTAGGGAGGCTGCCCGGGGAGCAACTGGTCTACTTCCCTGAGCCCTGGTTCTGGCTACTCCAGCCTGTCTTGCTGATGATCAAGAACCACATGCTTTGCTGGTTTTCAGTTCACAGTCTTGAGTATAAATTAAGAGTTAATCAGAGTAAGTGTAAACTACTTTCAAAGAGTGTCAAAGTACTGAAAATTTGCTATTAAAAAGTTCTTGCGGCGGCATCAGGCACCTTTGAGACCATCCTGTAGTTTAGTCTGCCTTTTTTCCTGCTACTTGTTATACTCCACATATGTATGGTGATGGAACCAAGGAGAACGATTTGCTATGGTTTGAAGATACACACTGGGTTTCTCTGCTTGTCTTTAAGTACCAGAAGAGCTATTTCAGCCTTTCCTGACTCTTATTAAAACCTCATGTAAAACAGAGAGGGTGATCATGTAGCCATACAAGCTTTGTTGCCTTAATAAATGACACTCTTTCCATGATGAAAAATGGGTGGGACCAGAAGAAGACATTTCTGTTTGTTTATTCGTCACAGGAACTCCTGTGTGATCTGTTCCAGTATCTATAACTTGGGAAGTAACTGCTGTGGGAATGAAGGAATGGATTTGTCCATCTGTCTCCCACATTAAAAGCTGTTGTATGCGGCCGGACCACCACCAGATGGACAGCAGAGTTTGCTGTGTTAAATATGCCTAAAATATGGGGAGCTGTTAGTGGTCAGTGTGTTGAGGAGTACATTTTGTACATTTAGCACATTCAGTACTTTGAGTGCTCTAGGTGTGGGAGCCCAAGCCCCAGGCCATGACCTGCCCAGGTGACTGGACACTCAGAGGCACTTCAGGAGCCGATGACTCCAGACTTTCTCATGCTTAGACTGTGAGGGTACAAAAGCCCACGGGTTCCCTTGTTCAGAGTCCCTCCTTGGAGACACTCAGCTCAAACTGTTATTTTGTTATAGCACCAAGATTTAATTATTTTAAGGATCTGGACATCAGAGACTCAGCTAAGGGAAACCTGGGGTTAAGCCCATAAGGAAACCTCATCTGACCGGGAGTATAGGGGATGTAGCTGCCAAAGGAGTCTTGGTCCCAGAGTGGCTCCTGGATGGTTGGACAGGAAGTCTCCTCTCTTGACCATCCAACTGTTGACTGAAATTATCTTGTAGAATTAAAAGTTATAGTGGGTTCTGCAATACCTGACCGTTCATCAGTCACTTTGGCCACATTCATGGGCAAGAACAGCTGGCTGAGTGGAATGGGGTGGGGCAAGTGTGTATTTCAGTGAGAGATCTGGAGGTATCAAAGTAAGAATAAGGTAGTAACAGGTTACTTTGCAGTAACCTGGGTCTTTCCTTTAGTTTAATTCCTTGATATTCTACTGTCTTTTCAAAGCTGGTAAGATCTGCAAGTCCTGATTAACCCCAGTTAAATGATATTTTGAGGAACAAACAGTGCAGAAGTCACTTGCATATTTTGTGCTGGTGAAGTGCACAGAATTTGTCAGCGGCTTACAGTCTGCTTTGAATATTCTTAGTTCAAGCTGCTTTGGTTGGATAAGGGTCTGGAGTTTAATTAATTTATCACCATTTTGATGTCTATTTATATATTTACACCATTACTACATGACTTATGTCATGTAACAGCCACAAGAGTGTAAGCAAAAACTGTGCTTTCTGTGTTGCCCTGCCTTTTGTAGCCTTTGCTTTGACAGGGCTTTCTGCCAAGCTCTAAGTGGCTGGAATATTCACTGAACTGAAAATTGCTGTCAATGTTTGTTTAAATACGCAAGTATTTGTTGCAAACACCTGTGATAATTGGTTAACTGTAGCACTTCATGCAGGATCTGCTAAGATTAAGGACACAGTTTAGACTGGAAAGAACTGTTTTAAAAAATTAATAACAGCAACAACAAAAGAACAAACCTGTGTAACTTCATTTTCTAATGTATTTTCCCTTTAATTACTTTAATAGAAATTACTAATGTCTTTATTTTCAACTTCTAGAATGATTTTTTTGATAATCATTTTCATGCATTCATTTTTTTGTTTGATTTTTTTCCCCCATGTACTGTGTGAGTCACATTTATTAGTGCAAGGTGTGGATTTCTGGCAGTATCTCAAGTAAATACATCATGGAATCATCTGTTAATTGTTCAACTGATAGCACTCATGTATTCTACAACCCAAGAAGTAAATGATCACCTTTAAAGAATTTTGCTGAAAAATCCTGAGAGGAGTAGATACTGGTTTTAAAGGCTATTTTTTGGTTTTATCTGGTTCACAGGATTCTTGTCATAGTATACTTACTTATGTATACTTACTTATGCTTCAGAAATATTGCCTGAAAACTAGATAAAAGGAGAACTCATAAAAAAAGGAGGCACTGAAGTGTAGATTCTATCATTCCAGAAGGAGTTTAAACCACAGCCACTCAAACAGCTAAATTAAGGTGTATTTCAGCAGTTTGAAACTATGTATCATATGGATGTCAAAACATCTTTGTATGGCAACTGTTAGAGGTTATTTCTTCTTTATAAGGAAAGACACCTGGCAAGTGCAGTACTGAATAATCCAATTGACAAAACCCTGTAAAGAAGACAGAGATAAATATGAAAATGAAGATTATTTTCAGTTGTGACATTTACTGATAGTTGTTTAAATAGAGACTCGTCAAGTTGTTTGTTTTGAATAATTCTCATAGCCTTCAGATGCAGTCCATAATCGGAACAGTAATGAGGAGCCTTGACTTTTTTCTTAACATTTTTCTTCAAAGTAGCCTTTGCCCTGTAGCCTCTGGGAACATATGTAATTTCAATATGCATAGAAGGAAGAACTATTTATCAAGAGCATGAAGTAAAATTTGTGAGCCAACAAATTTTTTCACAAATTTTTCAAGGGAGACGTGAAAACAAACAAATAATTGCTTGCAGTTTTGTTGGATTTTTTAATGAACTGTTTATTGGTGCATTGTATTGTGACCTATTTAGCTTGAAATATGTTTCTACACAGCTGCCCTTTAGTGGTTCAGTAGAAATGCTAATTTTCTCTTGTGTACACACATACTGTCTCTCACAAAATGCTGCTGGGGATATTATTCTTCCAAGAGATCAGTTTGACAGTCTTTTAGACTGAATGGTTGGGGTTTTCTACTAAGCAGTGTCTGGAACTGGAATGCTGTGGAATGTATGCAAAGATAATGAACATTTATCTATAATAATTAATAAAAATAGTCCAGCTAACTGTCTGCCCCTACTTTGTGTGTTCCTGATACAAATAAATGAGGAATTTTTTTAAAGGCCTTGTAAAAGCACTAGCCTCTCTTCTGGACCAGCCCCTGATGGCTTACCCTTCACTTCCTCAATTGTTTGGGCTATGTTTACTAGTCATTATTGACCTCTTTGTTAACATAGCTACTGTTGACATCACTCTCTATCCAAGAGAGATAAGGCCTTGTGTTCTGTTGCTTCGTTACAGGGCAGCTGTCCAAGTGCAAATTGTTCATCTATATTTGAAATATTTGTCTTTTGAGCTTTGTAATGAGACTTGTTTACATGGGGGAGGGGAGGAGAAAAATCCTTTTAAATGAATGCAGTTGTCTCAGTATAAAACCCTACAATAATTCAGCGAAATAGCAAGGAGAATGTGTTTTCCAGCTGCTGTTTGTAGATCCCTGTTGCTAGGATGCTTGATATCATCCGGTCCCATGGTTACAATCTGCCTATCTTTGCTTTTCTTGACAACAAGGTTAAAGACTATACCCTCATTACTTATCTGATTAAAGCCAGCTCTGAAAATTAATACTAAAAGAAAAAAAAAATCTTATGAAGCTTCATGTAATCATCAGGACGTTGGATTTCATTAATGAACTGCTAAACCCATGAGTGACTCATTGGAGAGGTGGACATGAAAACCTGCCTTGCTTGCATTCATTTTATTGACTTTAATTAGGGGAAACATGTCCTTCAGTGTGATAACTTGCTGCTGTACCAACAATGTCTTTGCAGAAAAGGGAAGCTTTTGCTCTTTAGAACAAGGCTGGCTGTTTGTATCTTGCACTAAACGCATGAGCCATTTAACCATGTAGTCACTGGACAACTGGATCATACATCTCATTGTCCTTACTTATCCTGGTTGGTTGTAGAAGACTGCTCCTTCTCAGTTCACTCAAACATCTCCTTGGTACTGATTAACCAGTGCCAAAATGTGTTGTAGGAACCACAGAAAGCAAGCAAGCAAGAGTTTTTCCTGCAAAAATCCTGATGCTTTGTGCTCTAAATGAAACAACAAAAAGGAAGAAAATAACACATTAACACCTGTGTCTGGAGGAAAAGAAAACAGAGGTTAGTTTGGGCTTCTTCTTCTGCTTGGTAATTATGTCCATTGTCTTCAATATAAATTTTGTTTACCATTCATGAGCTGAATCAATCCTTCCCCGACCTCATTAGTCCAGCTGTTGGCTGTATTCTAAGCTATGTGGCTGCTTAGTTGCATCTGACATGCTAATCTTTCTACCACCAGACAGGACTAGAACAGCTCACAAGGCTTTAAACTCCCAAAGAAATCCAACTGCTGTTAGTCTGGGCTGTAAATCCCCTGGCTTGTTATGATCCCTCAGCGCAGTGACATGCACAGTATTTGAAACTTTGAAGTGCCAAGACTGGAGCTGTTACAAAGCTGAGAAATACATATGCAATCAGCCTTTTTAAGATGGGATATTTTGATTTAAAATGCTTTGGTGAGTTTCCCAAGTTTTCATTACATTGATGCCTTGCCATAAACAATTTCCATCAATAAATTAGCCTTCTTTGAAAGATACTGTCTTAAAAGGAGATTCTGAACAACATCCAGTTACCTTGCCATGGCTCCTCTGTTCTGGGAGCATACTGGCCCCAAATTCATCATTTGTGATAGGACAATCTCAGGGTTATTTTTGTGTTTTTACATGAGTAGTAAGTGTTCTAGAAATGGCTGTTAAGAATGATTTGTTCATTATGCCTCTCGCTGTGCTTTCTCTTTTTTCTGCGTATATCCAAGCATGGGGGCAGGAATGAAAAACTAAGAAGCAGCTTGTCATCTGCTTGTCACCTTCCAAGAAGCGACTTTCTTCAATTGAGTTAAGGTGGTTTATTGCCTCCATATGATCACTACAAAGGATAGATAATATCAGACTGTTATTAAGTTTGTAGTTGTGCATCTACCATACTGAGCACATTTTGGTTAGAAGGCACCATTGATCCTTTTGATTTTCCATTTGTTTGGACAGCTAAAACCTATTTGAAGGGATGAGTAACAGGCTACAGTCATAATGTGACCTACATACAAATGACCAAAGAGCATGATCCCAATTGCAGTGGGCACTTGAAAGAAAAACCCTTTAATGGATAAGTACTGAGTTCAACTTCCACAACTATCAGTAACTTAACAATTTCCTGTTTTAGACAAACATAAAAATGCCTGTAAATGGGCTTCACACATTCATTTACCTGTATGTGTGCAATATAAAGGTAAACTTGAAAATTAAGTGACCAGTTCTGAGGAGGCAGAATATTAGTCCTGGAGGATCATTCTCTGGTTTGACAAGAATTACTTGAAGAATATCAAGGAACACTAAACTGAGTACTCCACCAGAAGGATGCTCTAACCACTTTTAAACTTCTAGCATTCATGGGCTTTTGAAAAATGCTTTGAAAAATTGAGTTGAAAGAACCACATCAAAAATTCTTGCAGTTTTGCAAGAAGGCTACTGAAATTTTCAATTCCTATAATTTCCTTTAAATCCTTAGCTTTAAAATGGTCCAGTTGCTTACAACCAGTCCTGAGTCAAACATTGTAACAGAGGGGTTAAATTACCAAATTCAATTCTAAAAGAGTTCCTGTCTGTACAGAAGTGGCTAAAAATAGCTGGCATTACCAGTTCTTAGACTTCCCAGGAGTTATTTGTCAAACTAAACCCTAGATATGAGAGAATTCATAGATATTCCTGTATGCTCATGGTGCAAACATGACCGTTTTGTGAAATTCCCTCGTTTGTTGGATTTTCTCTTCCCATGCCTGTACCATAATTTTCTTCCTTTTGTAACTGCTGCTTGTAATGGTCTGTTTTCAAAAGGTTATAAATATACTGGATATCTGGATGATCCGGAATATTTACCACCTTGGTTAGCTGCAGCTTTGTCTAGATGAGTCTTGAAAACTTTCAGGGATGGAGATATCAAGTATCTCTGGCAATCTGGCTACACAACCCCTGCTATGGCAAGTTTGTTCTGATATTTTTCCTGACATCCAGCATGAAAATGATAAAGCAGGACCTAGGTACTTCATCTAGGAACAAGTTCACAGCTCTAAAAAAGCAAGACATCTTTCTTCAAATGATGTATAAAACTTCAGCTATCCATATTTTAAAGGGGAAGAAGTGTGTCTTAATTTCACACCAACATTGATCCAACTAAATAAGGTGAGAACTTGTACCATGTTGAAAAGTGAAGATATCACATTATTTTTCCTAATTTCTTGTAGTGAAAATCTGGCAATCCTGAAAATGATAATTTACTTTCTTTTCACACCTGCTGCCTTTTTCCCCCCCAGGATTTTCCAGACATATTCATGGGCTCCCTCTAGGACTGGTTGGAAAGTTTATGCAGACTTCTGTAAGAACATTATCATAATAATGTCCACTGATAAAGGGTTGTTTATAGAGAACTGTATAAATCACGTACAAGAGTCTGAAGCCCTCAAGTGATAGTGGGTTTAACTGAAGAGATATTGTTGCAGTAAAGCACATTCTTTTTTTTTTTCCATTTGAGATCCTTCTTCACTTCCCAGCTCTACTTTTTACTTAAAATTCTTGTTCACACTACCTATGACGAAATTATTATGATTTGTGCCATGCTGCATGTTCTTTGTTCTTAGAAATGATAAAAAAACTTTGTTGAGCTCTGTCAACCCTCTTCAAGTCAATGTGTGAAAGAAAAATGTTGCCTTCTCTTTGCAGTCAGTGTTGTCTTTGTGTGTTTAGTGGGTGTTTTTTCATGAGTTCTATGGGGAAGTAATAAGCATGGGTTTGTATGTTTATTTTATTACTGAACATTAGTATGCTGAGGGCATGATGAAGCAGATGATATTCTCTGCTTTGTTGCCTTTGGGAAGGACTCAGACTGTCACAGACTGGCAGCCAAACAGTTTGTTGGAACAGCAGCTTTAGAGTATGACATAATGTGCTTTTGAATCACTTCTGAGTTGGGTCAAAGGAAAAAAAACCCGAAGGATTGACCACAAAGAGAGGATTTGCCTGCTGTCAGGTTGTTGAGGGGCTCTGACCTAGATATAAGTGGGACAGTGGCTTTTTCTTTCAAGTAGTAAAAAAACATTTAAAGTGGGGATTCCACTTGCAATTTAAAGTGCACTTTGACACTGGTTCTAGAACAGGCTCCATAACCCTGTCCTCACCTAAAACTTAATTTTACTTTATTTTTAAGCTTAGTCTTGTGAAAAATTTTAGGGTGGGAGGGCAACTGAGAAACTCTACTAGAAATTACATCATTCCTCTGCAAACAATGAAGCACAATGTCTGTAAATTAATTTCTTGTGACTTTTAAAGTGAAAGAGTTGTGGAAATCAACCTCCTATGAAAAATGCTGAAGTGGTGCTTTGCATTTTACACATTCTTCTGTAAAAGAGCTTTCAACTTTATTGCTAAACTTTGACTGTATATCATAACTTTTTATTAGCCTATTAGCATAATTATGCTAAATAATTTGCATAATTAGCCAAATAGCTAAATATACCAGGAGTTGAACTCCATGATCCTTGTGTGTCCCTTTCAACTCAGCATATTCTCTGATATAGTCTCCTAGGAGAAAGTAGAATAGATTTTTCTAATGGCAGGTAATGTGGCATTATCTGGGAGGCAGTGTTTTCAAGAACAGAGCTTTTACCCATTCTGTGTTCTCACATCAAGTTAAAAAGCTCTTGTAAAAGTGCTAATTTCCATGCCATTTTTCATTCTTATTTCTGGCCAGGATTTCTGATACTCTATATCCTTGGTGTGCTGATTGCAGCTTTGCTTTCCCTCCAAAATTCAATTTAGAGTTCTGATACTCCTTTGTACCCTAATGTATTCCCATTTGATCCAAAGGACGGAACTACTTGGAGGTGATGGGGAAGCTGACCAGTACACTAGGAATGAAATGCAGTAGTAAATTGAGAGAATGAATTTGGCAATACATAGCAGGCAGAATCTAGCCTCTTGTAAAAGCAGCTTCCCCTTGTTGCTGTCAAGGGGGTTTTATGTATTTTAAAGAGAAGTAAATTTGAAATGGCTTGAGATATTTATATTTCTTGTTCAAGCAGATCTGTGAAGGCACTGCATCTGGAATCATGCAATAATTGCCCAGGATTTCCAATCTATTCCTGTCCACTAGAATGGCCAGACACACTCCTGGCCAGCAGAGAATGGTGTAGCCATTACTGCTGTATTTTGGTCCATGACTTGAAACTGGTATTTTTAATTTTTTTTTAATTGTGACACACCCTCATGTATAGCACAGTTAGATCTCTTCTCCTTTCCTATCTCCATGGCTGGAGATTTGTGCTAGTTTTTTAGTATATTCTGTTGTGTCTAAACTGGCAAATTTCAGTGCAGGACAAATTAATGTGGCATATAATGTAAGAAAACTCTGTGTGTGACCATACAGAATAGAATGGTGATTTTTATTTTAAAACTCATCTCACTTAGCTCACTCACTTATATTTCACACATTCTGTCAGAAGAACCACAGTGTGTATCTTCAAGTGTGTGGCCAGGATTACTTCTGGCAACATGTCATGGTTTCTGCTGGGATAGAGTTAATTCTTTTCCTAGTAGCTGGTACAGTGCTATGTTTTGCATTCAGCATGAGACTGATGCTGACAACACACCAATGGCTCAGTTATTGCCCAGCAGTGCTTACCCTGAGCCAGGGGGCTTTTCACAGGTTCCTGTGCTCTGCAAGTGAGGAGCTGCACAAGGACCTGGCAGGGAGCATGGCCAGGACAGCTGACCCAAATTGGCCAGAGGGATATTCCAGACCCTAGAACATCATGCGCAGTATTTAAACTGGGGGCGTTGGCTGGAAGGGGCTGATCACTGCTGGGAGATGGGCTGGGCATCAGTCAGTGGTTGGAGAGGAATGGTGCTCTGCATCACTTTTTCTCTTGGATTTTCTTCTCTCTCTTTTTGTTATCTCGCTTTTCATTGTTATTATCAATTACTATTACACTTACATTTATTTTGATTATTAAACTGTTCTTACCCCATAGGTTTTATCCTTTTTTTGATTCTCCTCCCCATCATGGTGTGGGGATAAGGGGAGAGACAGTGAGTGATTGGCTGCTTGGCGCTCAGTTGCCAGCTGGGGTTAAACCATGACACAGCAGAATAAGGGGCACTGCTTACTAAGTCCTTGGCACATGTACTGGATTATTTATTATCAGTAACTATATCCTGGTTCTTCTGAACATACTTTTTGTACCTTTCCAAGTTCACAGTGATTGTTATTTTTTAATTGTGACTTTGTTATTTTTGTAGTGGGTTTTTTTCATCATGTCCTACCTCTGCATGTTATTAGCATTACTATTTTATTAATTATCCTTTTGCCTCCTTTTCTAAGAAGAGTCTGTTTTCATTTACCTAATTAGATATCTTGATAAACTGCATGTGTATGTGCTGAGACTGTGATGACCTGCTGTTCTCCACCAAAGTCTGGAGTGTGGGTGAGGTGAGAAAGAGGGTGCAGGGCACTTTCTGCAATTCAGTATGAGAGACCTGACAACAAATGGCTTAATAAAACAGCTGCTTTAAGAAGACAGAATAAATAAGACAGAATAAAAACAGGAATATAGGTAGGGAGCAAACCTTTTGTCCCTGCAGATGCTGAGAAGCACACTTGCATGTAGCATCAAGTGGACCCTGGGCGGACTTTGGCAAAGTATGCTAGGCAGATTCTGTCTGTGGGCAGAAGTTCCATCTCTTTGGTCCTTCAGGCTACTTAATAATGTTCTTAGAAGTAAGCAACTCTACTCCTGAAGGTTATTGAGGTGAGAACATCTGGCCGCAACTGTTGGACATGGGCAAGGATGCGCAGGTGAAGCAGGAGCTGCCTGCAGAACCCTCTGCTGCAGCCAGCTGCTGTGGTGACCCTGCAGACATGGGATAGACAGAGCACAGCACAGCTTGAAGGCCATGCTGGGTGCGCAGCACAGCACAGTGCAGCTCTGTGCCTGCTCATGCAAGCTGTGATGTGGATCATCAGCTCCTCTACCTAAAGTAAGTGGTTTCCCAGGCAGGATAAATACGCCCACTAATTAGGTGTTACCAGGACTTGTTTGTTTTTTCCTCTCTGTGTTCACGCATGTATTTGCACTCATACTTGATTCATACCATTCCCGATATTTCTGTTTCTCTGCAATGCTACTTTTGTATGTTGCTCCTGGAAGTATAGTGGAAAATTCTCTCCCTTTTCCTCAGTGTTTTTTTCCCCCTTTGACTCAAAAAAGGTAAGAGATCATGAGTTTAGCCTCTGAAGTGTTTTACTTTAAAAAATACCTATTTATGAAATTAGTTCTACTTCAAATTAAAAATTACTAGAATACAAATTAAGAAGCTGCATCAATCAGCATACTCATCTTTCCTTCCTGCTATCAGAGGAAGCACAAGACTCAGTTATCAGGCTGGTGGCCATGAAACACAGTGCTCTGATTTATTTTACAAAATACTATTCTGGACATGAACTGACAGAGGTGTTCTGAGACAGTCATTATGTAACCTGAGATTTTTTTTTTTAGTCACTTCTGGGTGTAGTTCAATATTTGAAGAAAGGCAGGGCAAGATTTAGTGGCTTTATTGCAGACTTATTTGGGGAAAAAAGGTAAACCATGTTACATACTGTAAAACTTTGCCGAATAATTTTCACAGAGATTTCTCTCTATCATGCATGATGCTTTTTTTTAACCCTTACATTTCATTTTGCTTTTTTGCTTAGCACTTTTCTGTTTTACCCAACTGCTTGACCAATAGTGCTTTGAAAAAACATCTTCCATTTGAACTTAATAAAACAAGTCAATATTATTTTAAGCCAGTTATCTGTGAAACATTAGGTTACAGGGGAATGTAACAATTCACAGAACCAGAGCTTTGCAAACTGAGCTATACAGCTCAGTTGAGATGGCAGCTGCTAAATCACAGTTTTGAGTACATTGTAGTCAACTGCCTTAGGGACATTGATGTCCTTAGAAACCTGAAGAAGTTGTCCCTTTGATTCCAGTTATTTTCATATCTCTTTGCTGTATGAGACAAATTAATTCTTCTGGCTCATATTAGAAATTCTTCTGCAGTAACAAGAGTAGGAGCATATTGAATGAATTTCCAATGCTGAAAGGTTTTTTGTTTGATAATTTAGTACTAATGGGTGTGTTTCTGTTGATGTTTGTGGGCTTTTTCCCCTTGTGGCACATCAAGTATTTTTCTTCTGCATCTCTGTGGTGCAAACAGAGAACTAGTTACTGTGCTTCTCCTAAAGAGGATATACATCCAATATAAAAGTACAAAGCTGACAAAATACATCATGTTTGCTCTAACTCAACTGATATGATTTTAGTGATCACTCAACCATGAGCATTTCAATGTGATTTGAGACTATTCTAGGAGAAGCCTCATCTCCAGTGTAGCTTTGTTTTCTTTCTGACATGACTTGTATGGCTGCTCCACGTGCACACATACACAAAATACAAACAAAACCAAAGCAGTCTCCCCAAAACCCCCCTCAAAAAAAAAAGCGAGGACTTCAGTATTTGAAGCTTTGAATGTCCTCTAGCAATGCATGCTTGATTTAACCCCATTTTAATGCCCGAGTTCTTTTCCTCCTTATACTTACTTTTGTTCACCACAAGAGTTTTACATTCCTAGAGCAGAAGTAGCAGAGTGCATTTTCCTATCTCAGGTATTCCCATTAATAGCCTGACACAAAATAATTCGCCAGTAGCAATACTTTGGCACATCAGAGTATAAAATTTGCTGTTTGACATGTGGAGAAATACTCTATTCAGACATGTTCCAGTGGTGATAGAAGTGGAAGAAGTCTAATTTAAACACCTGAATACAAGGATAACTTGATCAGCTTCAGCAAAATTTGACAGAGCATTTGCCTGTGTCTTTTATTCGGGAAAGAACAGTCTCCAATTCCATTAATTAATAGAAAACATCATTGTATTAATTGTAATTATGACTAGAAAATACTCTGATTTTACTCTAGTTGAATGTTTACTTCGAATTTTCTAGTTGCTTGGTTGGTATTTACAATAGATGAAGACCTAAATTAAGAGTCAGACTCAGCTATTCAAACACTTCTAAAGAATAAGTGCCAAATGGCCAAATATGACATTAAACCTAAATCAAAAAGAGCTCAGAATCTGAGAACCTTTTTTGTATTTGATCCCTTGTTTCATGCTGAACCACAGTCCTAAGCAGTACTGAACACACTGTTTTGATGTGGTTTGGTTTTGTTTATTCAGGCTTTAATCTGAGTTTTCTATTTTTTTTTTAAGTAACAGTAACTGAGAAGGTAAGGGAATTGAAAATCAAATGCTACCTCCTTTTATGTTAATGATAAAGGTCTTAAATTTAGTGGGGCTAGAACTTCGCATGTTGATTTTAGGTTGAACTTCAATAAATCCATGTCTGGTGTCAGTACATATTCACACTGATCAGATGAGCTTTGACAAAGATCTATTTGTCTTAACACCAGTAGGAAAAAAAAAAGTATCACAACTAAGTCTGTTGGACAGGCTCTTGTTATTTTTTCTAGACAAAAAATAAGATGATATGTGGTAGCTGCTTGGATAAAAATCACTTCATTTTAACACAAATCTACATCTCTTATCAATTCTTTTGCTAATCAATGAACACTTGTCAACAGTTGTCTGTTAAAAAATGTCACAGTAAAAGACTTCTTACTTTCACACAAAGAAAATACTAGTGGAATCTAGTGCCAGGGGCAGTCAACAACATTTGAGATTAACTAATAGGTGACTTTGAGCAATGCTTCATATATTTTGTTATTTGCTGACACAAAGTAATTAAAGCTAAACTGAACAAAGAAATACCCAGGGTCTTAGATTCCAGCAGCTAACTGCTGCAAGTATCTCTTCAGGAAGTTTTTGTTCGGTGATCAGTCTTGCTAAAGTTTTCCTCTTTCATTTTGGCCTTCCCAGCTCTCCCTGAAGCATTTGAGAATGTAGGTCACCTAAGGCAAAGCAGTGCTGAAAAAGCCTTGCACTGAGGAAACAGCATGGCATGGCCATTTCCATATAAATTCCGTCAAGCTTTTTTACCATCTTAACTGCAATGGTGAATCTTAGGGATTAGGCTCCACTGAAGCTTACCCTCTCTGCAGTTCTGAGGTCCACGTCCTGGCCATGTCCCCTCCTGTCAAAGAGAGAAGTATGATTTACATCCCCTCCTAAGAGTATTTTAGGGCCCTGAAAAAGTGCTGCGCTAACAAAGATAGAGTGAAATGGGGACTATATATGAGAAATTGAATAAACTACAAAAAAGGGACAACAAAATGTTTTTCAATGATTAAAAGAGGAAGAAAGAAATCAGAAAATTAATAAGG
Organism: Hylia prasina; assembly: GCA_013397195.1. Classification (NCBI taxonomy): domain Eukaryota; kingdom Metazoa; phylum Chordata; class Aves; order Passeriformes; family Sylviidae; genus Hylia; species Hylia prasina. The sequence goes on from VYXD01011920.1 coordinate 429,115, forward strand.
CTTCAGCAAGGACTTTAGTCTTTGTCCATTGTATGAAATTATATGGAATATAGATATTTAGAAATGGCTCAGTGGTATGGGCTTTTGAATTGTTGTCTTTAATGATAAAGTCAGCAGCTTTAACTACAGAGTCACTTCACATTGAGTTAAGATATTCACTGGATGAAGAACCTGGCTTTACGTCCCTGAATGCTTACCTAATAAGACTTTTTTTCCTTTTAAGTAATGACTTTGTGTTACAATATTCTATGTTGCTCAGATTCCTTACTGCAAAATGGACTATCCCCAATTTATGTGAGCAAATCAGGTGCAGAAGGAAACGGAGAATGTTGATAGCTTCTCCATGGAAAGCCTGTACAAAATACACTACTGGAATCTATGTTTCTTAAATCGTGATACAAGGTATTGGATGTCCTGCAAAGTTTATCCTTTCCTACAGCTGTTCCACATTGCCCTACTTTTTGTTAGTTTTCACTTTTTGGAAGGGCAATAGGGAAGAGAATGTAATAGATGTTGGAACATTCCAACTGAGAGAAAGATCATGTGATGAGCTCTCCCAGAAAGGGTTTATGTGCAACAGAGAAGACTGAGTGAAAAGGGGTGTTTTAAACTTTACAGTTTCTGAAACTTAACTTTTCATTACAATTTTTGATGGAAGGCCTGGCAGTGACAATTTTAGCATAGTCATTCATTTGCAGGATTATGCTCTGTACTGTTAGAGTGACCACATTATTTCATTAATATATGTGCATATCTCCTGCAGTCTGGCTTCCATATCTGTATGATTTTATCAATAATTTATATTTTAGTAAAAGTGATGAGCAGTCCTGATTCCTTAAATGTAATCAAATTAACTTCTATAAAAAGTTACAGGACTGCATATAGCACTATACAGAATGTCCTAAGACAAACTTTCTGAGTATGAGAATGGCTCTTAATGTTTGGCTACCAGTTTGAATTTTTGCCACACTGTTCACGCCATTAAATATTCTTTGCAATTTCATATATTTAGAAATACATTTGTACTGCTAGTGGGTATCTGGCAGGTAGCTAGTTTTGCCCTCCTGTAAAGTGACTATGACTATACACATAGCTGTACATAAATTGACTGTGTGTAACATAGTAGAACATATTGACAATATATATGTTGCACTTAGATATACAAATGACAGTATTTATGACTATTGGTATAACTTGGAAAGTTGTACATCATTTTCACAAGATGGAGTAGGCTTGATGGATTTTTAGTTTCTGTAACTATTCCAAGAAGTGGTTAAAACAAGGAAAAACTGAACAACCTCTATTTTTCTAAAAGAAGTGACTACTTGGCATTTAAGAATTATTCCATAGTTTTGATGGACATTTCAACCTAATCAATGCTCTTTGATTCACACAAATTTCTGACTAAAACTTATCATATTTGAAACTTACAAGTGAACTAAAGTGACCTTTTATAATAATTATGTGATCTTGGTGATATATTTCCCTACCTAGGCCCTGATGGCTCAAGAAATCCTTTTATTTACTCTTTACTAGTTCTGGCTCAAGGACACAGGATATGTCTTCTGATTCATTGAGTAACATAAGATTTATGCAATCTACCATTTTGTCAGCATTACATCTCATGTCTCTCAATATGGGAACTATTGTTGGCCACAAAGTTTTTCAATTCTGATGGAACTGGTTTAATATATTAGCAAAGGAGCTGTCTAAGCAGGAAAGCATTCTGTGTCCTGTGGAGAACCAGGCAAAGAAGGAAAAAATAGAAAAAAATTTAAATAATAAAACCTTTGAACAGAATTCATATGAGGATAGACATAGAAATAAGAGAAATGGACAGTAAATATAGAATCTTGAAAAGAAGCTGTGTCAAATGCAGGAAAGAGATCTGCATCCCTCCCAGAAGACTTTGTCTTTAAACAGAAGTGATATGGCAGTTGATGGAGAGAATGAAGTAGGGAAATATGTACAGTTTTATTTTGAATAGATTTGTGTTCTTCTTGCAGTATTAATTAAAATGAGTAATATTCTTGAATTCAACATGAAATCTGGTTGTGCTTTTCTTACTCTGTATAGCTCTTACTCTGTGTAGCTCTGGAAAGGGAAAATGTAGAGTGAGTTTTCTACTCTCTGTAGAAAGATGTCTGTTGCCATCAGATCAGAGGCAAGAAAGTTCATCCTTAAACTGCAGCTTGTAGGAATTTTGTACTATGAAAGTCCCAGTGGGACCCAGGTTATAAGCAGTGCCTGCACTCTGCTCCATTCCTGGGTTCTAAGGATATGTACTCCTGCTGCAGTAGCTTGGGAGTATTTAACAAGAGTGTGTCAGAGACAGTGACATTGGATCAGTCATTTAGTCTGTTTAGAAGAGCAAAAGAGAATTTAAAGTTCTAGATCACACTGAAAAATAATCAGGTCAGGTCTCATGGGAACCCACACAATTTCCTTGTGCTGAGAAGAAAAGATGGTATCCTTCATCCACAGCAACAGCCTACAAACACAGCTGTAATAACCTCCTGGGGAAATGCAGCTAATCTTAGGACAAGATAGTGAGATCTCCAGGTTGTGGTCAAGGGTCTTTTCTTTTGGAGAGAATGGACTTCCTGAGGAGACCGAGATCAACAAGGGTTGGACTACTCTCTGGATTTTCTGCAAGGCCCTGTTCTGTGGCAGAGCACTACTATCTCATCAGTGTGCAACTGAATAGATTATTTTCTGGACTGAGAAAAATCACTCTTTGTGCAAGGATGAGAGAGGGCTTCTGGGAACTCTCAGCAATTATTCATAACAGTGTAATTGTATAAGGTAACATAAGTGTACTGAGTGGCGTAGAAATCCACAATATACATGTTGGCATTCACCTTTTTTCATTTTCTGAAAAATGTCCAAGCCACACATAGGATCCAATGACAGCATTCTTGAGCTAAAAATTCAAATAAATGCAGACAAAGAAGAACTGCCAATTTTGCTTTAAAATATGGAATCCATACAGGATTAAGATGAACCCAAAGTTATATTACTTTATTAAGATAGTGGGATAATATGTTGGGTTGACCTTGGCTAGGCTGCAAGGTGCCCACCAATCCCACTGTCACTTCCCTGCCTCAACAGGAAATATGACAGAAGGCTCATGGGTCAAGATAAGGGCAAGGATATGACCCAGTAATAACTGTCATGGGCAAAACAGACTCGTGTGAGGAAATTAGTTTGATTTTTTGCAAATCAAAAGTTGGATAACATGAAATAAAAACAATTCTTAAAACACATTCCTTCCACTGTTCCTTTCTCCCTTCCAGGGCTCAACATCACCCTTGACTTCTTTTCTTCCTCCTCCTGAACAGTGCAGGGGGATGGGGAATAGAGATTCAGGTCAGTTCATAATGCTTTGTCTCTTCATCCTCATGCTCTTTCCCCAGCATGGGCTACCTCCCATGGAAGACGGTCTTTCAAAAAATTATACAACACAGGTCCTTCCCATGGCCTGCAGTTTTTCATGAACTGCTCCAGCGTGGGTCTTTTCCACAGGATGCAGTCCTTCAGGAACAGACTGCTCCAGTGTGGGTTCCCAGACAGGGTCACTGCCAGAAAACCTGCTTCATCATGGACTCTGCTCCATAGAGTCACAGGTGCTGTCAGAGGCCAGCTCAAGGATAGGCTTTTTTTTCTTTGGTTCACAGGTTCCTTCAGGGAGCATCTACCTGCTTGGACACAGGATCCTCCACAGGCTGCAGGATGGATGTCTGCTCCATAGGCTGCAGGGCCACAGCTGCCTCACCATGGGCTGCACCACAGGCTGCAGGAAAATCTCTCCTCCAGTGTCTGGAGCACCTCCTCATGCTCCTTCTTCCACTGCGGACCTTGGGGTCTGAATAGTTGTCTGTACCATTCTCTCACCCATCGGCTGCTGTTGTGCAGCCTTTTTTCCCCCCTCGTTAAATACACTGTCACTGTGTGCTGCCACCAGGCTCAGCTTTGGCCCGCAATAGGTCTGTCAGAGCCAGCTGGAGCTGACTCCTTCTGACACGGAGGCACTGGTATCTTCTCATGGAAGCCACCCCTGTAGCCTGCTTGCTACCAAAACCTTGTCATGTAACCCAAATACAGATAATCCACAAGTGGATTTTTGTGATTTTATACTAGAACTTTATAAAAAAATTAGTTTGGAAGGTGTAAAAGATAAGCATCTTGAAAAACAAACAGCAGCTGAAAGAATGAAACCAACACTTTGTCCATCCCTATCCTGGCCACTTGAGAGGGAGGCCCTCTCACACCTGATAGACTGTGAAGTGAAAGGTGGGAAGGAGGCTGATATGGATTAGGTTGGCAACACATATATGCCCAAAGGTATCACTGATTAATTTTTCTGACTCATTTGTCTTTGCCAAAACTTCATGATGCCACATTTTCAACAGCAGGACTTCAGGACTAGAAACTAAATTGCTAAATTTAATTAAATTTAATTACTAAATTAAATCTCTAAAACCCTCTCCATCTGAGAATATAGGGTCTTCAAAGTGTGACCAGAAATGTTGTTAGGTTCTTTGATAAAAGGCTCATCTCCACACTCTAAATTTGGTAGAGAACAACAATATCAGGCAGTGAAATCTTCATCTTTATGGGGAACTCAGAAAAAATATTCCCTGTCCCAGCCTCAGGAGTGTCACAAAAGAGAACTGATGATCATCATCCAGGTTTGAAACACACCAGAGGAGTCTGCAAAGGCTCTCCAGACAAACTTAGGGGTTGAAGTCAGGGTTACTATTGATGCTGTTTGGGTTTTGCCTTTTTTTTGTTTATATGTTCTCTGTATTGTTCAACATATAATTGTAACTCTGTCACCTATTGTATTAGTAGCTAGTTTTCCCAGTAATTTTCCATGATCTTTCCCTTAGCAGAAAAACAACAAAAATTCCAGAGCTCCAAGCCCTGGGGAGTACAAGACTCCGTGCTATCTTAGTTCTTCCAGGGAACCAAGGCCGAAAACAACTCTTCGAGATCTATTTCATGGACAAAGTACAACTAGTACTGAAGAGAGGACTCCAGAGAAGGAAGAGGCTTGACCTGGGTGGGAGGAACTGCATCACCACTTGTCCTCCTAATTGGTGTTTTTTATCAGTTATGCTAATTTCCTCTAAAACCTATAAAAATGTACTCATCCCTAGGGAGGGGTGTGGGCTTTTGTGGACATCTTTCTATAATTGCCTCTGTGGGCCTTCAAATAAAGATCCGCTCTTATATTACCTCCTTACTAAAATTATCTTGAGGTTTTTTTCCAGGTTGGGAAAAAGTGGGTATAACACAGTGTGGGATGCAGGGGGAGAGGAGAGGAGAGGAGAGGAGAGGAGAGGAGAGGAGANAGAAGGAGAAGGAGAAGGAGAAGGAGAAGGAGAAGGAGAAGGAGAAGGAGAAGGAGAAGGAGAAGGAGAAGGAGAAGGAGAAGGAGAAGGAGAAGGAGAAGGAGAAGGAGAAGGAGAAGGAGAAGGAGAAGGAGAAGGAGAAGGAGAAGGAGAAGGAGAAGGAGAAGGAGAAGGAGAAGGAGAAGGAGAAGGAGAAGGAGAAGGAGAAGGAGAAGGAGAAGGAGAAGGAGAAGGAGAAGGAGAAGGAGAAGGAGAAGGAGAAGGAGAAGGAGAAGGAGAAGGAGAAGGAGAAGGAGAAGGAGAAGGAGAAGGAGAAGGAGAAGGAGAAGGAGAAGGGAAAGAATGTTCATCAGGTCCATCTGCCAGATTGCAACAGGGCTGATTCAAAGTTAAAGCTTGTTTTTAAGGACATTTTCCAAATGCCTCACAGACTGATAGGCATGGGGCATCAGCAACTTCTACAGAAGACCTGTTCCAGGGTAAGACCATCCTCTTGGTAAAGAAATGGTTCCACATAGCAAGTCTGAACATCCCCTGATATTCAGGGAATCTTAGGATTGTGCAAGACATTTTTTGGCTGGTGTAGCAGATAAAACTAAAGGCAGAGGAAGGGAGGGTTTATCTTGGCTTGGAGAAAATGGGTCATAGAGGGCTGGGAGGACAAAAGCAGTTGCCCATGTGTAGACAGGTTGCTGGGCAGTATGCTTGTCTGGCCACAACCCACACCCAACGGTCACTTGCTGTCCTGCCTTCTCCCTAATCCATTTCTATTTTCCTAAATGAGTGGACTTTGTTCTGTGTGGATGTGATTGTATGGATGTCTAAGAGTCAGCAACTGAAAGCAGACAAGGGATTATAGGGCCTGCAAATCAGCAGAGTCATCAACAGAAGAGACTGGAGTGAGTAAAAACAAGCACCAACAGCTGCACTGCAGATCAGGGGTTATATGTGTCTGTGGTGCAAACAATTGAACCAAGTGAGAGAGCAAATATTAAGCCAAACTAGGCAGAGAAGAGATTAAGAGGCTTGGGAAGGAAGTATGTGTGGTAGTAAGAGAATTGGAGAAGATGACTTCAAAGGGACCAAGAAGTCTATGCCAACTGATGGAGAGGATGTAAAATCTGAAGGTCAGCTGAGAGACTGCATGTGTCTGTGTGTGTGTGTACCTGTGCGGGAGGAAGCTGGAGACAAGAGAGATCCAGGCTGGAAGAAGGGGCTGTCTAAGATATTGGGTGATGTTTGCTCAGGAGAGATCAAGACTGTGCATGTTTATGTGCTGCTGTGTGCAAGGAAATCTGTATCAGCAGCTGGAGTGGGACTGTGGGGCCTGGAGAATAGTGTGTCCAGATGCCAGTAACTGGGTGACCTGGGATCCACAGCCAGTTACTGGACGGACTGCGTGTCTAAGCCCAGCTACTGAGAGAACCCTGGTGCATGTATATGAGAAGGTGTGTACCAGCCCTTGCAGAGGGGTTCGTTTGTGAGGGTACAGCAGCTGAGAAGATCCGAATCCAGGTACTGCTGGAGATCCAACAGATGATGGTATATGTCTGTGGGTGATGAGTGAAAAGCAACTACAGTGGGATTGCAAGCCTTAGGAGCTTGTATGTCTAGGGTACAGCAGCGGGGCACATTGTGGATCCAGGGGTAGATATAGTATCTAAGGTCAGCTACTGGAAGAATCCACATTATACATATGCATATATTTCCTAATAATACACTTTCATCCTGATTAGCTAAAGGGCAACAAGATGGGGCCATTGTGCTGTTCATGCTTGTGTGTTTCTGGCAGTATAGATCTGTGTAGCTGTCCATTGTATTGCAGAAATAAGTTTGTATGTCTGTGCCTACCAAAAACATGTTTAGTTTCACTACTGAATACTGATACAGGCTGGGGGATGAAGGGATTTTGAGCAGTCCCGGGGAGAAGGACTTGGAGGTATTTGCAGATGACATTGATTTTGCTCTTACGAGAGATCACAACTTCATTTGCCCTACACTACCACAAAACTTTCACTCATACTACAGCCAAACTCAACCCTAGTGTGAAGGGTCCTTTAAAGTCCCTTTATGACATTCTGGGTCATTTCAATAATTGCCTTAAGTTACTGAAATCAGAGTTTATAAGCTAATTTTGTAATAGTTTGTAAACTATTGTGTATCCTGGGCAAGTGTAAGTATATAATCAATTTTAAAATTAGCCATATATATCCCCTGCATTTGAAAAACTGAGAATCCATTGCACATTAGCATTTTGCTCTCCTCCCTCCCGACTGCAGGTAGATTGTTTTAACATCATTCCAGCCCAGCAGCAATGAAGTTACAGTCCACCAAGCTCCGCGGAGTCACTGGACTCTGGTTATAAATTCACAAATGAGGGTGCACAAGGCTGACTAGATTCCTGCTGACTCCTGGACTGTATCTGTGCTCTAGGATTTTGGATGGGATTGCTCTAGAGTAAATTTGCGACTGCGCCCCTCCACTGCGCCGGCCTCAGGCTGCGGCCGGGCGAGAGGCAAGCTAAGGGAAGGTGAGGCTTTCACTGGATACCCGCTGCATCACACAGCCTAGTCTTCCAAGTGCTTTTCATTTACGTGGACGATCCCAGCTTCAAGCAGAGAGAGCCAAGCGGCCATCCAGACCCAAACCTGCCCCAGCGCGGCAGGACACAGAGGACATCGGAACCCCTTGGTACGTCGGCAGCAAGGAGGCACAGGATGCGCGATCAGGGCGAGGCTCCACCTGCCGCCGCGCACCTGCCCCCGCGCTCCGGGCGGCGGGGCAAACAGGGATAACGGGGATAACGGGGCAAACGGGGGCGGCGGGAGCGCGGCCGCACCAGCGGGCCATGTAAGGCAGCGGCGGCCGCGCGGCCCCTCAGCAGCCGCGCGGGAGAGGGGCGCGGCCCCGGCCGGACGGCGCACGCCGCCTATGGGCGCTCGCGGCGGGCNGCGCCGCTCCCGAGCCGGGAGAGCACCGCTCCGCCGGGGGTAGGTGGGTGGGGTGCGTGTCGTGTGCTGTGCCCGCTCCTTCCTTCCCATCGCGCCGTTAATCGATCGCCGCTCAGCTGGCGAAGGCGCGAGGGGAGGGGGCGCGGGCGGCGCTGCCGGCGCTGCCGGGGGTCTGTGGAATCCGGTGCCCCCTCCTGGTGTCAGCCCCCACCGGAGTGGCGCTCGACCCCAGCCTGGCGCGGCCGCTGCCGTCGTTACGTAACGCCCGCGGGGGCTGCGGGCGGCGGCCCCGCGTCCCTCCTTGGGGCTCACCTCCGTGCTGTCCCCCGATGTTCTGCGCTCCCCTCCCACGAACCGGAGAGAAGGGGCGGGCGAGGAGCGGGGCTCGGCGCGGAGCTGCGTGCCTGTGCCTCCTGCCGTGGGGATGGGCTCCGCAGCCGCATCCCCCGATCGCCATCGAGGAGGGACCCGCGGCGAAGGCAGCGTGGGACCCGGGCGGCTTCCCGGCTCCCGGCGGCAGCAGGTCCGTGGCAGGGCGATGGTGGAGGCTGGCTGCGGGCGGCTGGCGAGCCCCGCGCTGCTCCCGCGGGCGGCTCCTGGAGAAGCCGGGAAGGGGCCACCTTGCGCCGCACACCAAATGCTCCGCAGTCAACAGCAGAGCCTCCGCCGCTCCAAGTGCTGCTGCTTCATGCGCTCATGTAGACGCAGCGGTCCCCTTTTATGGAGACCGATGCGGACAGGATATTTGCCGTTTCTTTTTTATTTTTTCTTGAAATCCCCAAGCGGTAGCTGGAGGGGCTTCGTCTTCGAGATACTCTGCTGTATAGCGTCCTCCACAAACCCAGCATCAGGTGTGGGAGACCATTTAGCGCCTGCGGGGTAATACCCCTAGGTATACAGCCGTGTACTCCGGGGTGGAAAACAAGGACGAGATAGAATCCTGTGAATGAATCTGTAACCCTGCCTAGGTTTGAAAATAAATACAGTCCCTCCTTTGCCAGATCACCAGCGGTTGCAAATATTTCTCCAGTCCTGGGTAAAAGCTCTTGTACATTGGTGAATTTATTCCAAGGGGAAGTTGAATGTTGTATGCTACAAGGTGCTGAATGCACATGTGAATAGCATCTTAAACGCTGACAGCTTCGAATCATGTAGGAGATACTGCTGAGAACCAGTTTTCTTCTTCATGTTTTGCAGGCTCTACATGGGCAGGTTTGGGAGGGGACAGGGTTTTTTTCGGATTTTACAGAGGGTTGCATAACTCCTCATGTTAATTTGAAAAGAAGAGGAGGAGCAAACCCAAGCCCCAGCCTGAAATGAAACACATGATGTGAGACTGTCTTTTACTGCGCCATCCCACTTTTCTCAGCTGGCATCATTAAATAGCATGCTTTAGATGAGTTGGAAAGGGGTAGCATCATAATAAAACATTAAGGTTTGGGTGTTTTTTCCTCTAGTGCTGTGAAAACTTTGGGGAAAACCAAAGAGATACCTATACACTTCCATAATCTTGGGCTTAAGATAGCATCACTGTTTTTCAAACCTGTACAACTTATTTTTTAAATGGCAATGGCCATTTTTTTAATCCTTTAGTGATGAGCCACTTCTTAATATTTTTAGAGACCATATCCCAACTCAACCTTTCATCTCCCGAATCCAAAACAAAATGCTGTTTTGAATGCCGTTGTACATTTCTGGGTCACAGTTACATGCTTTTAAATAGTCCATCATTTGTAACTGCTGAAGTGTATATCCAGTATTAAATTATAGCACAGTGTAATGTTTAGACAGCATGCCATGCAAGGATCAAATTGCAGATAAAATTCACATAGGAATCTCCTGCAGCACTTGCACTTGACCTTTGTAAATCTAAGTAAAGATATTTATAAATGGGAATATACATACAGAAAGTAGTTGTTTCTGTGTCATATTTAATCTGTGACTTGACTGTGGTGAAAAAGAATGTCTTTTTATTTAAATTTTATAGTAGATATATTCACTCCAGTTACTTTCTGGAGGCAGCTGTGTGATAGAAACTATTTTTGCTTCTTGTATCTTGAGCTTAATTTGAAAAAATAAAGTAAGGCTCTTTCAAGGAGTGAGGCAGTTGTGTCAATTTACATTAAGTGTATTCTCATTATAGGTAGAAGCAATTAATTGTATTCAATATATCTCATAGTGCCTCAGGGAATAAGCCACACAATGGTTAACCTTGATAACTTGCTCTCTGATGATAAGCTAAAATACAAATTAAAATAATATCAGATATTTTTCTTGCTTTACACACTTTAATTATGTAAATCTCTGGTGTGAAGATGTGACTATACTCACAAGCATATCTCTCTATGTTTATATATTATTATATACATTTGATATATTACAAGAACAGCTATTCTATGGCATAGTCTGTCACTCAGTTATGTCATGTCCTTTTTTTTTGTACGTGCATACTGCTTGTAGATTTGCATAAATGGAATGGATTCGCTTCAGCAAGCAACAAAATTTGGTTTTGTCTCCGCCGAAACCCATTTTTATCCTGTGCCTAACTGAAATTAAATGCAGGTATATAATTTCCACACCTGCTGTTTCTCAGCCGTACTGGCATGACTGTTGTGGGCGTAAGTGCTTCAAAAAGTCTCTGCCAGTTAGTTGAAAGGAAACTAAGTAGTTGCTTACTGTTTGAATTGCAATAGTGTCTGGAAGCTGTGGTCACGGCCCTTAACTAATGTGTTATGTCCAGTATAATGGAACAAAAACTTGGGCATGGCTCCCTAAATATTGTGATCCAAAATAAAGAACAAGGAACTGTGAGTGGTGTAAAAGAGAAATCAAGCTGTTAAGAAGAATACATTGGTATGTGTGTGCATTATCCAGCTGTGTACTTTCTCATTCTCGTGTAAGAGCAAAGGGAATTTTAGAACTTAATGTAAGACTCCCACTGTTATTTGAGGGTTATCCTTGGAACATGTGAATGGCTTGGGTTTGCGGATTTTGGAATGTATCTAACTTGACTAAATGCTGAAAATTAAGGTAAAAAAATCTACATCAACCCAATATGAAAAAAGTTCTCTTCAGACTGCATGATTTTTATAGTTTTTCAGGTATTTAAGGTAATAATTTAAAATTTTGAACTGGAGTTTTCATTTCAAATTCCAGTTGTACAGGAAAAAATGTTTTTCCTATATTTCATGCTATTTTTCCTTTTCTACAGTGTTTTCTATAAGCTGTTCTCGTTCTTTCTTCGTTTTAACCTCCTCATGTGCCTAATCCCCCAGAAATACATAATAACAACTACACCTTCAACTAAAAGACATTTCTGAGTGAATGCCTCACTCTGTCCACCCCAAATTTCCCATACATAGAAGTACTGCAAGAATTTCTCATTTCACTGTAGAGTGGTTATAGGGGTACTTTGGAATAGTGATGATTTTCATGTACAGTTCTTTCTGTACATTGAAAATACCCCTATATAAAAATGGTCTTTAGGTACCCAGGGAGTGTACATGTGTTACAGGACAAGTATGCATATCCTGCTCAGGTTTCAGGACACTCTTCCTGAGTGGGTGTTTATCTCAAGTGCTGACAGACTGATTCTGTGCTACTCAGTTTTCTTGGCTCACAGTGGTATGTCCATTAAAACAGATGGGAAGTTTTTCTTTACTGTTAGTCGTTACATGTGGTGGGTGGGCAATTCACTTTGCTGCTGCTGCGGGAGATTCTTAACTCTATCAGGACTCTGAGGCAGCTGTGGAGAAGCTTAGGCTCTTACTCTTGCTAGTTGTCTTGAGGTTCCCTCTTGCTCTTCCTCCTCAGCCTTCTCCTGCCTCGTAGTGAGTTTGTGATATGAGTTTACCTTGTACTGGATATAAACCCAAGAGGTGGCAAGCAAGAGTTTGCAGTCAAAGGTTCAATGCATTATGTGGCTGATGAAAAGATAAAAATAAATCTGCAGTATTACTGCTTTAAATAATCATATGAAGTTAATTTTTGCTCAGTTTGGCTAATTTCAGGATTATGCTTCTGTGTCAGTGTTCATATATAGGGAGCATTTGACAAAATGAGCACAGAAGCTTGAAATAAAAAAAATCAATGAGATAAGAGTTTTTGCTTGAATCTCTGAGGGTTGCAGTCCTAGTTCAAATTCTTAAATGGTGTTTTATTGGATCAATGCTAAGAAAATTCTTGAAGTAGTAGTGAAAATGCTAAGAGGTCTTACAAAATTCTTTTTTGGTTGTTGATGACACTGTCTATTTTAAATTTAAAACCAAACCTGTTTCGGCCTGTCTCTTCTGATTTGAGTATTGAAAGTAGTAGTACCCAAATATTTCATTTTAGAAGCACTTATAGATGTGAAAGAACTTACTGATTTAGCAAAGGAAGTATTTCCCTTCTTATTTTGGACTAGGCTGTGGGTGGTTGCAAAAAATCTGTACTTAAAGGTTAGTTTATTTTCATGGATTCAGACAGAAGTGAAGTAGCACATTTTAAGAACATAAGGGATCTTTAGACAGTCTAACTTGATTCATGTATTACTTATATTGAGTTAGTTATCCAAGAGCAATAATCTACATTTGGTAAAAGTCTGTCTTTCAGAGATACTTGACTAAATATGTCTCCTGTATTAAAGGCAGGCTAATGTGCAGACATGAGGATGTGAAATATTTGTAGCTATTGGAAGTTACCTTTAGTACCCAGCTTGGTTGATTGTCTCTTCATAAGGAAGGCATATTTGTAATTTGCAATCGTGTAGCCTGAATTTTCAGCTGTTGAATTTTTTGATATCTTTGGCGGTAAAGAGCCATTTAGCAGGTGATTCAGTTTCTCTACAGAGGTATTTGGATCTCTCAAGAATTCCACCAATGTAATTTGTAAAGCATCTTATGGTAAAACCTCTTGTCTCATGATTTTGCATCTCTTATATAATCTTCCTTTCTTTGATCAGAGGTGGTGCTTTGTAACTACTAAATCTTACAGTGCTTCCAAGTCTCTGTTAGCTCAGTTTTTCTTAGATCTAGTTCTGTCCCTGTCAGTAGTTGGTTCTCTAGATACTTTTACTTACGGGTGGTACTCCAAGTCCCCCATCTTACTGGAGTTTGAAGTGATCTTACTGTACAGTCTTTGATCCACTTTCATGGAGTGGATCTTCGTTACTCATGATTTTTCCAGAAATATTTTGAAAGGGTTCTGTGAAAGTTCCAGGTGGAGTCTGCTATGTGTGGGGTGGGTAGGAGACAACAATGTACAGTGTATGGAGAAATGAGGCTAAGCAAGCTCTACAATTGTAGTGGAACCTGTACTCAACTAATTCTAAAGTGATGACTGGCCCAGCATGTTATTTGGAGCTGTAAATTAATTGTGTGATTAACTACTGTGGAGAGCAGCTGTTGTCTTCCACGCTTTCTGGATCTGGGATTCCAAGTATTTTTTTGATGCACCATGAAAAAATACCTCATCTAAAAACAGTTGAGTCTCCTCTTTTGTTGTGCTTTATTTGGTGTCATATTCACTTTTTCCTGTGAAGGTGGTTCTAGACACTGGCTTGTATCATTGCCTGTGTATGAGATTGCAGAATGTTTGTGTCCAGATTATTCATATACCAATGGCATCAGCCTGGCAGAGCTTAGGATGAGTACTTAGAAAGTGGAACTCTCGAATGGAGTAGTGGCGTAATGAAAAAAAGCATAATAAGGGTTCACCAGTGCATGTGTATGTTGTGGATGCCTCATTTATGCTTTTACCTTCATGGTTCAAACCTTGTGTAAGTGACACGGTGGTATTACAGGATATTGTGGAGCTGGTTAAGAGTTAGCTAGATAGAAAATTTTTGTGTACTTTTAAGTGTTGTCAGGTGAGCATGTTTTTTAAAAGAAATAAGTTGCACTAGATCTATTACTGATAAAAGCTGGTGTCTCTGTGTAGAAGTGCTTTGTTTATATAAAGAGGTGATATTTATGAAGTGGTTCCTTGAAATGGAGGAGTGTAATTTACTAAGAGCTAAACTTAGTTTTGTATCTCAAGTGACATTGTAGAAGTAACTAGCTGAATAGCAATAGTTTTTAGAAATACAACAATAACAATAATTTGTCAGCAGTCAGAGTAATCTCTGTTCTTGATAATGTGTTTTCTAAGTTAGATCCTTTAATGGCATATGTGATGGCATATGTTCACAGGTTGGAATACTGTTTTTCTGAGAAACATTGTGCAGGTTAAGTAGGTACCTTTTCTGTTACTGTGTGTGTTCTGCTGAAGGTCTAAATATATCTGCATGATCCGGCTAGCTTTGCCCTTGTCCATAGTGCTAAATTCACATATGTTGTTAAGAGGACTCAAGGTTCAGCCATGCAGTTCCTCATAAAGCCTGCAAAAGGATTTCATTTTCTTTAGGTAAAAATGGGTTTAACTGTAGATAGAGTTCTTGGCTTTGCTTGTTTTGCAGTGATCTCTACTCATTTGCCTTCTGTGTTGTATGCTAGGGAAAATGGATGGCTGTCATTCACGTCAGCATCACATGTGGAGAAATATAACGAGGGGAAATCTCTGAAGAGAAATGCTTTAGTTCTGGTTCCTACAGGTAGCTGTGAAAGAGGCTTAAGTGAAGCTTTAAGAGCAGTCTAAAGCATTGCTTTTTATTAGGACGATGTTGCATTTCTTCATCTGTTTACCCTTCCCTAAGCTTGAATGTTTATGCAAAAATATGGGAAAAAGATTCCATCTGCTGTACTTTGTCTCTGCTGGTTTTATTTGGCATAAATAATTACCGAGAGAAAATAAATGAGAATTCCCTTTCATTGCAATTTTGTAAAGTTTTTATAACAAGGGGAAGATGGATCAAGTACTGAAAGAAACCAGACACAGTCAGACAAATTCAAATGCCTTGAACAGTTTCATAATTCTTTATGAATTCAATTAACTCATAAAAATAGCACCTTCTATGCTCATTGAAAAGTTGCTTTCTTTTTTACTTGAATTGGCTAGAAGGTCTTAAGATTTTGGATGTCAACTATTTGTGGTGCACTGGATAAGTTTTACCAACAGTGCACTAACAGATTCTGATAAAAATTGTGTTTTAAGCACCTGCATCCTTACCAACACTTTGTGGGTAGGAAAAATGAGCAGGAGAATGGAAGGTAAAAACAGGTAACATTGAACATATAAAACTAGTTGTCTAGGCCATATGGTAGAAAGGGTTAAGAAATTAGGGAGGTATCAGGGCTAAGATTTAGACCCTGAACAGACAGTGCATTTTAGGTTGTAGGAGCCTGAGGAATTTACACTGCAGACTTTGGTTGTTAGCTAAATGATGGCCCTGATGCTCAGTGTAAACAGAACTTTAGGGTCTTGGGTTGTCATGTTGCAGGTTGCACTGGAGGTGGGTATTACATCTGAGAAATAAGGCTGGCCTGTGCATAGGTGAGTGTTACAGGAAAGAGGAGACACTAGTAGTACCGTTGCTGCATTGCAGCTGTGCCATTGTGCTGTTGAATTCTGCAAATTCATCAGTCTTAGCAGTCAGAGATCTGCTTGATTCTTGAATGTTTCTGCTGTTAAGGTGTGAATTGGAAGTTTCATTTAGTTCACACTAGACATTTGACCTCATTTTTCTTGGTTGATAAGTATTCTAAAGAATGAACTGTTTTAAAATACACTGCCTTTTTCATTAACGTAAATGTATCTGAGGCTGTAATAATACTGTAATTATCTAATCTGTTGTTCTCTCTTAGTTATATCCATACGCATTTCCATGGCAGCTGATGTTGTGACATGACTTCGATTAAAACTTTTTTAACATGGTTTAAAACTTGCTGCAAATGAAAGCTCTTAGAGGTGAGCTAAACAAAGCAGATGAGAAGTACATGGTATAGCCCAAAAAAATAGGCATTCAGATTTTTGTGTTCTGCAGATATGTATGCATATAATTTATATATATATATATGTTTGGGGTTTGTTTTTTGTTTTATTTTTTAGAAAAGTTTTTTCATGTGGAGATCCCAAAGGGGTTTAATAGATTTGCAGCTAGTGAGAATGTATTTTTATTTCCTTTATCAAGTCAGAGAATGTTGCTTCTTAGAGTAGTCATTAAACTCATGTATCTGCTTTATGTGACCTTAATAATTAGTGTAGACTATGGGGTCCTCATGATGTTCTGAATACTGGCAGCAGAACAGATATGTTTCTTCATCCCTCTCCTTTGGTTTCCATATCGGTGGCATGGCAGTGATGATAACTTGTGTTACAAATACTAAGCTTTCTGCTGAGCAAAACCATGAATTAGTTGTCAGGGACAGGGCAGGGAAAGTGCTGTGGCAAATTTTGACCTGGTAGGATACATGCATATTCAAAGAGTTGCATAAGCTTCTGAAATTGTTGGAAAAAAATACTCTGGGATTTAGCATCTTCCTTGCTGCTGAGAGATGGATTATTTCTAAGAGCAATTCCCACAAATCTAAATCAATGCTATAACAGAATTTCTGCAATTTTTTGATACCTGAAGGTGGTGCGGATAAGTGAGAGTGTAAATAATAGAAATCCTTCAGTAGAGTTGGCAGTTGGTCAGTACTGAGGCTTTTGGGTATTCACATAGCTCTAAAAATTGACAACTGAAATTCACAGAAACAATAACTTCTTGTCCCATCTTTTATGGAACAATCCAGGTTAGTAAGTGACTTCATCTAGTGGAGGTCTCCCAGCTGTCTGTCTGCAGATGAGTATATATTCTACTCTCTGGCTAAAAGGAAGTTTGATGATATTAGAAAACATTTTCTAATGGGTTAGGCATGTGTTGAGAACACAGATCTACACTTTCAGTCTATTTAGCATAAGATAGTTAGGAAGTTATTGGCTGACATCAGTTAACATGAGTTAGTTTGATCCCTGGCCTAATCTCTGCATAATGTACTGTATTATTTACCTATTGCAAAGTGAGGGAAGGGACAAGAACTGGCTTTTTGTGTTGCTAACGGACACAGACTATAGCTGTTCATAAAACAACACCTAACTCTCTAAGTGTTCTGTGGGTTTCTGAAACTCCATTTTTGTGGAGGATTTTTTCACAAACCTAATTTCTAGCATCTGCTTGTACCTCTTTCATATCTGTCTGCTTTTGGTGATGCAGACCTGCTTGGTTGGAGCATGCAGTATTTGGAGAGGATTGTATTGGTGGGTAGTTCCATGGGGCTAGTTCCTTCTTCCTTCAAAAGCCTCCTGGCTTTTGAAATTGATATAGTGTAATTGTGTACGTATTAGACTTTTTGGATGGTGATGAAAGGCATTTCTTTGGTTAGCTGTAATTGTTCTAGTCAGCATCTACACAGCCCATGCTTTTTGAACAGTGGCTTAATTTTATTTTACTGAATTTTAGATTTGGTGTTCTAGAGTAATCACTTTCTTTCAACTTTCACCTATCATCTTGCTATGGCCCTGCCCCAAATTACTCCTACTCTTTACTTCTGGCAGAATCTACCTTTTGATTCCTTTGTCCAAAAGGAAAAAGAGTAAGGAAGACTCAAAACAGCATTAGATCTTGATTTTTTGTCAAATAGGTTATTCTTTATTTCTGTTTGAGAGATCATTTCTTCAAGATGACATCATCTCTTTCCTTATCTCTAGTCACTAAAGTTAAAGGAGCTGGCCTCATTCAAAGTCTAATTTCATATCCTGTGTTGTGCAGTTCTTTACCTTCTAATTATAGTGTGTTAATAAATATAGTTCTCTTCACACTGTTGTTTGTAGTGTTAAGAAAGAAAAGTTTAAATTGAGACTAGATATTTTTTCATAAATCCACGTACCTTCTTTTTAATATATTTCATGCTATTACGTAGGATTTTAACAAATAAACTGTAATTATGATTCGAGTGTCCATTATAATATTTGGCAACCACTGCAGAGCCCTGGTTTTATCCTTGACTTTCCGCTTTAGATGGTGAGGATTTATTTGAAATGAGTCTGTTTTGCATACCAGGTTTCACCATTTAAAACTAAAGCCTTTTCTGTAGTGTGTCTGCTCTGCCTGATCCAGAACTATTCAAAATACCCCAAAACAAAGTTCATTTATTAATGAGTGAGAGACATAAGTCTGGAACTACCTTTCTGAAGGCCAAATATGTTCCTTTGAGCATTTTTCCTATAACAAGTTTATAAAGTTTAAATTTATTAGCTACTGAAAGTAAGTATAAAATCCTTTCAGTTGATACAGCTATCATGTTAAAGACCATAGAAGATAGCAAAACACAATTCTGCTGTGTTGTACAAAGTTGAGTTATGGTTATAGGCAGCAAGGCATTAAATAAAATTGTGCAGCAATGCACTGACACTGGCTAAGGAAAGATTTTGTTCAGGAGATATTTAAAAATGTAGGTGCACACAGTTATATTTTCCTATTTCAGATGAGACAGAGTGGCTCAGATGTTTTCTTGTTTACAGCTTGTAAACTGCACTAATAGTTGTATCTTTTACA
Source organism: Hylia prasina (assembly GCA_013397195.1). NCBI lineage: Eukaryota > Metazoa > Chordata > Aves > Passeriformes > Sylviidae > Hylia > Hylia prasina. The sequence continues at coordinate 447,876 of VYXD01011920.1, forward strand.
GATACTCCCTCTGAGTATAGCTTCTTAAGAGAATTGCTAAGAGCAAGAAGGAGCTATCCCTGAAAATTTCTTTGAAAGTTTATTTGCCACAAGATAAAATTACAAAATGAGGCAAACTGTACATACCTTACCATGGCAAATTTCCACCTTCTCCTGTCCTGTTTCTTGCATATGAAGATATGCAAGTTTTTTAATATCCTACACAGACTTTGTGTTTTGCTTATCTGTACTCTCTTTCTCTAGCCAGTTAGTATTAGCTGAGAAAATTTCTGGCTCTATATTCCAGCTCCAGTTGATTCAAAATGGTACAAGCTTGGAAGAGACTTCTGCTTTTGGAAGTCAAATAGATATTCCTTGAATATAGAGGTACATCATAGATCTTCATGATCTGATTTTTAATGAAATATTCTTTTGTATACATTGTATCAGTAGGGTTTTTTTGTTTTTTCTTATGTTCTGTCACTGCTGTTTTGGTAGCAAAAGAATGTAGCCTGCTGAAACAGGAGATTTGATCTGGACACATTTTGATAGAAATGTATGCATCTGTAATGTTTGTAGTAGCTTGAAATTTACTGTGCATCCTTTTGTTTTGGGAGTTTCAGTGTTGGCATGTGTTCAGATAAGTTTTTTTAGGTAAAATTCCTCTTTGGACAGGCGGCAGAATGCAAAGGAAATAGAAATGGGAATTGGTTACTTTTTAAACTTTTTAATGAACTTGACATTTTCAAACTCTTTCCCATCTGTGCTTCTCTTTTTATTTCATAGGGGCACATAGAATTCTCAGGCTACAGTTAGTGAATTTCTGTCATATTAATTTTAATTTAGCATTTTGGTTTGTTGGCCAAAACCTGTGCTGTATAAACAAAAACAGAAGGATCCCCAGGCTTAATATATAACAAGGGATTTAAGCATTTTTGTGGGTGTTTTCAAAAGCGGCAGTAGTGCTTTGGCCATGCTGTTTGCTCAAGTATGAAGGACAAAGGTCCTTTTAGTATGTTTTTAATTAAAAGATTGTTTCTAATTAAAAAGCTTAACAATAACTGCTGCATAGCAATAGCTATGGTTAGTTCTGTTACATTGTGCAGGAAAGGGTATGTCATGGTTGTTTGAGGGACAGTATAGGAAGAGGTAGAGTTTGAGAGCCCTTTCCCTTTCTGAGGCATTTGTACTGAAGTACAGTATATAAACCAAAATAACTTCCTATCTGATGAGGAAATAAAGCCTAAATTAGAAATACCTACCAATCTGTTATATATACAGCTGGGACTTTAGAAGAAACACATACAGCTGAGACTTTAGAAGAAAGGCCAGGTAAGTATGATGGGCTTTCCAGCCCTTATCTAGCATTTGCCAGATTTCTGGTACCTGAACCATCTCTTCATGGGTTAAAACTTTGTAATAGCACCACCAATGTGACTATGGCAACAGCCTGCTGCTCTTGGGGCAGGCAGGCAGTGTACCCTGTGCCTAGGCATTTTAGTGCCTTTTATTTCTGACATGCCAAGAGTGCATGGGCAGAAGACAAAGGTTTCTGTGACTCGCTTCTGGCACTTCAGGGTTTGGAATTTTTTTTTTTTTTTTTTTTTTTTTTTTTGGGGTTGGTTTGGNGGTTTTTTTTGATGAGGACACCTGAAAATAGTATTCTAATGCTCAGTTTAAGGTTTCATTTTAAAGGCAAACCTATAGTAAATGTACTTGGAGTAGTCTGAAAGTTCTTGTCTGCAGTAATGACATTCCTTCTCAGTATGCTTCCATCATGGATGTGTTCATTCCAAATGAATCCCACAGCTACAGTTCTTTGGGCATAAACTTGAGAAATAGTCTGGATAACAAGAGTGACATGTCTTGTACTTGTTAGCCCTTACATAATGTAACATAAGGGTTCTCACATTAATATTTTTGCTGCATTTCAAAAATGCTTAATATTTCAGTAAAAAAATAATTTAAACATTAAAGTCTGGAAAATAAAGGGCTGTTTATTTTTCCTTCAAATACAAGTACATAGTAATGCCTACAGTGTAAAGGGCATACTTCTATTCAAATCAACAGAGTGACTGTGATGATTGCCATTTAAGAAAAAAAAAGGGAGCAAATATTAAGTGTTCTTTTGATGGCTGATGTAATGATGATGTAACTAGTTTTGCATCCCTGGTTTCTTGCCCTACCTTTTTATTTTATAATGTACTAGAACTTTTTTCCCAGATGGGCTGGGAGTTACATAGTTCTCTGTTTAGACTGATGTTTGATGGTGGAGGGTAGTGAGTTCTTGCTAACTTCATAGACCATTTATTCTTCATATGGACTTCATATGTTGTGACATGGACTCTAGCATGTAGATTGACAGAAAGTAATCTAGTACAAATTAATGGAGTAAGTTTACCCTCCTTTTCTTTGTAGCACAATGGCTGACAAATCAGCGAAACCAAACTCCAATGAGGGAGCTGCAGGGGGAGAAATAAGTGCTCTGGAAGAGGCCTTCAGAAAATTTGCTGTCCATGGTGATACGAGAGCCACAGGAAAAGAAATGCATGGGAAGAACTGGTCAAAGCTATGTAAGGACTGCCATATCATAGATGGGAAGAATGTGACAACCACAGATGTTGACATTGTCTTCAGTAAAATCAAGTAAGTTCATTTCAGCCATAATTTTGTTGTCTCTGCCCTCCCCACCCTCCCTCCCATACTTTGTAGATACCATGTAAATTTACCTTCTGTTTCTGATGTTGTAAGACATCACAAACTGTTCGACAAAATCAGTCTCTTTCTTGTTCCTTTACAAAATTTTCTTGCTTGGTATGAAGATACAGCTTTGAGCTTCTGACCTGTTATCTTAAATTGACTTCAGTTTCAGGGCTGTTATACTATACAAAGAGAATGATGTGGTCAGGAAAAATGCAGGCTATTCCAATAAACTGGACTGCAGTAAGTGCTGTCAGTGTTTTCTGAAAGGTATCTGAATGAAATCAGGATGTCAGGATGATCTTGTCAAAGCTTGGCCTCAGAGGACTGAGGCTAAGGTGGGATATGTATTTAAAAGTCAATATTCTAACAACAGTCATTGGTCCTCTGATCTTATTTTTGTGGCTGGAGCTTTAATGAAGCTTTCTCCTCAGTTGAAAACCAGACTTAGTCAGAAACTTGTGAAATGTGAGAGAAGATATTAAAGGAAATATCTTAACAAGGAATTAATCTGTTATGGCGTATTCTGTATGAAGCCCCAAATAAGTTTTTTGGTTTTTTCTTATGTGTAGAATTGAATTATTTTTCACCTTTCTAATTCCTCTGACATCTGATATGATAATCTTGTCTTTTCTGCTTTTTATTATCACAGTAATTGTTTAAATTGTGTTGAGGGACATGCTTTTAAAAGGGGTCCCTTTAATTCTGGTTGTAGCCTGTAGGAGCACTTACTTGGCTTGTGCATTCAACTGTTGTGGTGTAATGCTGGGAGAACATGCAAACTGCATTGCTTACAAGGTAGTGCTTGCTACAAGCATTGACCATTTAGACAGCATCAAAGTGGAGAAAGGCAGAGAAGAAAGAACCTTTAATCTTGAGAGTTGTCCAGTGTAACATATATAGAATGATATTAGAATGACCTTATTTATTTGATTGATTTCTTCATTTCTTTTCTTCTCAGGGATCTTATCTAGATAACTGAAAACACAACATATGTACACTCCCACCCTCTTGTCCTTGTGTCAGTCCCTACTTGTATTTTCTTGAAAGTTGTATTAATGGAGTTAGATATACTGTCAGAGAACTGGCTTATTTGAAATGGATGTTTAGGCTGCAGGGTTTTGTTTCTTTCTTGATCTGTGACATTTTCCAATTTTCTTTCACTTTCATCAGCTTAAAAATTTGTTTTATTATTTCCTGTAGATAAATATAACCTTAATGCTATTTTCTCCTATCAGTTTCTGGGCTCTTTAGTGGCAGAATGACCCCATGATATGGCATAAACAGATGTGCAGCATTAGCAGGTATAAAGAAGTATCAGGTTTGGTGACTGTTGGGGCAGAAGGAATCCAGTCTTGTTTGTGCAGGAGTGGATCGTAAGGTGGCAGGTACCTGAGGCTCCTGGGGCATCTCAGCAAATCCCCTTGCTGCTGTTGAATACTTCCAGCTCAGCTTGGGGGTTCTTGTCTCTGTCTCTTGAGGGGGAGGGCTAGCTCAGCAGTTTCTCAGACCTTCCTCCTGTGACTGCTGTTAAGTGTTGTCATTTCTCTTGGAAGAGACATGCCATCTTTTCCTCTTTCCAGTTGTCCTGGTTTAACCCTAGCCAGCAGCCAAGCCCCACGCAGCCACTTGGTCACTTCCCCACCAGCAGCACTGGGGAGAGAATTTAGAATAAAAGCTGGAAAGCTTATGGGTTGGGATAAAGACAGTTTGATAGGTAAAGCAACAGCCATGCACACAAGCAAACCAAAACAAGGAGTTGATTCACTGCTTCCCATGGACAGGCAGGTGTTCAGCCATCCCCGGGACAGCAGGGCCCTATCACATGTAACAAGTTGGGAATACAAACACCATCACTCCAAATGTCCCCTCTTCCTCCTTCCTCCCCACACTTTTATTTACTGACCGTGATGTCATGTGGTCTGGAATATCCCTCTGGTCACTTGGGGTCACCTGTCCTGGCTGTGTCTCCCCCCAGCTTCCCAAGCACCCCCACATTTCTTGCCAGCGTGGCAGTATGGGAAGAAGAATATGGAAAGCTTGCACTTGGCTCTGTGCAATCCCTGCTCAACAATAACAAAAATATTGTCAGCCCTGTGCTCAGCACAAGTCCAAAACACAGCCCCATACCAGCCCCTGTGAATAAAGTTAACTCTACCCTAGCAAAAGCCAGCACTCTAGTATTTAATAGCTTAGTAGATAACTGCATCAAATGCAAAAGTATCTTAGTTTTGTTTAAATTTTTGTCCATTCCTCAACCTGTACATGTACATATAACATGTATTTTATATATTCTTCTCTCTTAAAATTATTTTATTTTTAAATTGTATTGCTTAAGTGGCATATGGGAGCTAAGATTTGTTATTTTTGTTAGGAAGGTCTGTTTTTGAATGTATGCTTTCAGTAGGTATACTTCCACATTTTCTTAACTGTTGGGGTTTTGTGGGTTTTTACATTTTTATTCTTGAGTGCATGTGTCAGCAATTCTTTTTAGTCTAGATCACATTTATTTCACATTTGATATTTTAGGTTTTAGGTTTTAAAAAGGGAAGATCTAATAGCTGTAGGAACATAAGTGTTAGTAGTATGCTTTTACGTAGGAGGGTTAAGCATAAACTGGGTATACAGGATTTCTTGAGTATGTTCAGACAGCTATTTTTCCTTGCTTTCTCTGTTACTTCACTTTTAACCCTAAGCTCAAGGATAATGATAGATTTGGTAATGCATCAAAGCAGGCATACTCACATAATAAACTCATACTCATTTTATTTTACAAGCAACTTTTTTGCAGCAGAGCTCTGTTTTTTGACAAACCAAATTTTTCCCCATCTATGTTAAATTAAAGCCTGAAAAACTATACAAGAATCTCCAACTCCCTCCAAAATTGTGAAGGGCAGTTTTCATGCCTCAGTAAGAACTCTGCTTATGGTTACCAGAAGGCTTTGTACTTCACTCTTCGTTTTGGTCTCTTGAGCTAAAGTGTGTCTCACAAGATTAGCCTTATTCTTACAATCAGCCAAAATGGTGGTTCACTGGGATGGGGCTGGTGGATTTTAGCAGTTGTAGGCTAGCCAGGAAACACAACAAACATTAAAAAAAAGTGTTTCCCATACCCAACTACAATTGCCATCTAGTATTGTGTTAGAACTTCCAAACATATTTTCTGTTGGTTCTATTACTGGGAAGCCACTGTACGTAACAGGGTTGTTTTCTAGCAAGCTATACTTAGAGTTTATGGCAATGGCACATGTTGTTCAGACACTAGAAAATGATTAATTTAGTAGAAATGTTCTTTGGATTTATGAGTTACTGTGTATAAAGCCCGCATTTGTTGTCTTGCTAACTTTTCCAGGCTTCATTTATTATTCTAGTAGATACTGGCAAAATAGGTCAGAACTAAATGTTGCTAATAGGGTGAAGTAAGGAGGAAAAGTAATAGGAGATATGTTTACCTAAGAGCTACTGAAAGATACTCTTTTATTCGCCGATTGACAACTTGCTCTGCTCCAGGAGAGATTTTACTTGTGAAGTAATGAACATTTTTGTAGACTTAATACCCACTCTCCACCTCTGCCAAACCAAGTGAACAAAACTTGTGAAAGTTTTAAATACTCTGTGATACTGCTTGAAAGCTGGGCCCTATTTGTCTGTCTTTCAGGGATTAGATCATTTAAATTTAAGTTTAATGTTGTTATAAAGGTTGAAGAAATTCCATTGAGCCTTTGTTACAAATAAGAAAACAAGCATAGAATGAGTGAGGATATCAGGTCAGACTGAAATCTATTTATCTCGCATAAAAGGCCTACTGAAGGCCTTCATGTGAGCACAACGTTTATATGTACTTGAGGATAAGAAGAAGGAATAGTCTAATGCAAAGAATTCACAATAGCAGACATGAAAGGATTATTGCTAGAATTGCCTTCTTTGGTTGAGAAAATACATAAATTGGGTCATCTTCCCCTTCCCTCCACTAAATATTTCTGTTTAACAGTAATTTGTAGGGTCCCACAAGTCCTTCCAATTTGGTAGATTGTAATATAAGTTTATATTTGTTAAAATTGTCAGCTCAGAAAATACAAGAAATGAAGCAGCAAAGAATTTTGCAATGGAATTACTTGAAATGCAAAGCTAAAGTCTGCTTATGAGAGTAGTCACATGTATGAATATTTATGATTTGCATCCCTACAGAGCAGAGTTAAAACACCTACATTTTTGCCAAATATTTGGATTGCATTAATGCAGTTGGAATAGACTGCAGTTTCTGTAATGAGTAGAAGAGTAAACTTTTCTTATTTTTTAGGTTATAAAGCATATAATAAAGCCATGTCTTACAATGTCACTAACTTTCCATGCATCCTGTACCTGGAAGAGCAAAAGAAATTGTGAAGAGTGAATGACAAAAGTTCTACCGCATCTTATGGGATGAAATTTTAAAAAATTTTAAAAATGCAGCAAAGCCAACAGAAGAGCACATAACTGTAAATATAATTATGCAGTAAGCTTTCTGTTTTGTAGTTTCATGGTCATCACTTGAGATGTTGTACTCCTTTCTTCGTGTGTTCCTTGGACTGCATAAAACAGTAACACCAGTTGCAGGGTAAATTTTAATTTTAAAGCTAGCTTAAGAGTACTTGCTTAAAGTTACATAATAATACCTTCTGCTAATTGGTACTAGGAAAACCTTTTCGGTGTAAATGGCAAAAATGAGGCAGCCTTTTCTCAGAAAAGGTTGCTTATGTGATTGTTAAAAAAAAAGCCTGAAAATACTTCATAAGAAGTGATTTTTCTAAGTGGTCCATAAATTCACTGCCATACTTGAAGACAAAGTTGCAGTAATATTCTGTGGGAAAGGAAGTTTTCATGAATTACTGTATCTGAATTATTTGTGACAAGACTAAAACTAGTACTCCAACTTTTTTTGTTATGATATCTTCAATTACCCTGTAGCTCAGGTTTTTGCTAAAATGTAGGGGTTTAGTATAAATATCTTAGTAATATTAGATAATTTGAAGCATTAGTTTTTCATATACTATCCGAACTTTATATAGACATCTTTCTTTTATATTTTTTAAATGGAAAGTGATAATGCAATATGGGCCTACTGAATTTAGAGACATACAGTATGCAGGCATGCAATAGCACTTGAAGATGGATGTTTTTCTTGACAGTGGGAATTCCATGGGCATCTTTTCAGTACCTGAAACACTTGTCTGCTTTCTTGGAAAATTTCCTCATTAACTGTTTCTTTTCTGGTTTCTTTTCTTTCTGGAGTTCCAAAAGTTTGTAGGCTGTGCGTCTTTTATTTTGCTTGCAGAGTGCAAGTATGGATTTAGTGAATCTTGTTGCACTGGAGAAAGCAAGGTCATCGGTGACAGAGGAGAAGGGCACTGAAGAGTTCTGCATTTGGTATGAAAAGCAACATACGGCTGCATTCTTCTTATTCTAGCAAGACAATGAGACACAACAGTCTGAGAACTTCAGGATTTTTTGTATTAAGGAAAGCAAAACACCCAAGAATAATAGATGCTACTGAGCTCTGATCAGCATTCTGGCATGTTGCCTTAGGAACTTAAATTTCTTTGTTTATTGAGGGTCAACAACTGCTCTGGGAAATTTGATATGTTAGCTATGCCATACACATATCCCACTTGTTGTATGTAGTTAACATGGTAATAGTAATAGCCTTGATATAAATACCTCTGCTCTTATTTTAGAAGTGTTGCCACTCAGCACTGCAAGAATGTTTTAAGCACTGCCATAAAACTGCTAATTCTATTACATTATTAGACAGAAAAATAAAAATATTTCTGTTTACACTGGCATGTTACTGTGGTTGCAGGCAGGCCTGGGTGATGTCAGCCCTTGGATACATTGTGAGCATTTATTTAGGTAGTCATCTCCATGGAAACATTTGTTTGTTTTGATGTTACTATGTGTTAAATTTTGAACAAATTTTTTGTGGTTCTATACTGGATTGTTATTGAATATTAGTTAAGCTACAGAAGCTTTGTAAATATACCTTACTCCCTGCCTTCTAAAATATTCTTAGTAAAAGATCAAGTGGAAGCATAATTGTCTTCTGAAGTTCCATTAGTAGTTCCTGATGTTGCCTTGACATGTTTACTTGTTGCTGAGGAAGCCATGTATTCTAAAGGCCAGAAAACTCTCCTCCATCTCTTTGAGAAAGGAAGATTTTGTTCCCATGGAGAATCTTCACAACACACTTTATTGTGCCCTGACTTTTGAGCAGACCCTCATCCGTGTGCTGCCCTTGCTGTCTTGTACACTTGGCTGTTTAGCCTAATTCCCACAGCCTGGATCAGTCAGGTCTCTGCAGGAGTGCTTCCACCTGGGAACAGTTGGACCTTAATGCAGCAATAGTTCACCATGGCTGCAAGGCTTGAAATGGGTAATGTTTGCTCTGAGAAGCTGGCAAGAAAACCCTTGGCAAGAATGATTTCCCCATTTGTCAACTGTAATATAATTGTTGTCTTTTCTTTGTATTGAACAAGTATGATGCTTCTTGCTTTCTTACTGTATTTGAAAGGACTACTATTTTGACACCTGAGCTCATTCAAAACAAATATCTATGCATGAGGTTTCTCTGAAGTAAATAGTCTTAATGAAGATTTTTACTAAAGCCTCTCTTAAAATTTTGAAGTACTTGAATAGGTATGAAGTGGTCCTTATATATAAACGTAGCACCTACTAGTTGAAACCTGTATTTTACATCCATACTGGAAACATTCTTTTGATAGTGACATAGAAAAGGATTTTTGTAATCCTACTTTATGCATGAAGTAGGCATAACAGTTAACTTTTGTACTTTAATATGTCCACATCAGGAAATAAGTTTTAAGTGGATATAGAACAATATGCAGAGAAAAATCTTTTCTAGTAAGTCTCAGGAAAACTGTGAAGTTGTGCATTTTTAGGTAGAAATATAGGTAAGTTTCAACAGAAAGTGTTTTCCTACATCTATATTTTAATTGAAATTAAGATCTAATTGCCTTTCTTGCCTACAGACCCAAATGTAATATTGCCATTGGCACGTTTTCCTTCAAAAGCTTTTTATTTAAAAAAAACAAAGCAGCTCTTCTCCCTCTTCTGCCGAGAGGCGTAAATCCTAAAAGTAAAGCAGTGATTGCATTTGAGAAGAAAGATGGTTTTAAATTCACTTGCTATAACATAGGCTTGTTTTATGCATGTATAATGGGTGAATTTTATACCTGTAATGATGTTTGCTGATTAGGATTTTAAAAACACCATTTTGCAGGAACAGACATCACTTGAAAAACTATAGATACAGCAGTGAGTGATTCATTTCCCAGCTGATATGGAATGCTGCATGATGTCATACACAGTACTATATATAGCAGCTTGCTTGGTATGTGCCACACTTTGTGGCCTATTCCACTTGTGTGCTACAAGAACTTCTCTGGCTTAGAGTAGAAGTCAGTTGTTGTTTGGGGTTGTTTGCTTTTTTTCGCAGGTCAGCCTATTGCGCCATAATTTTAAACTACCTGCTTTTCATTTATAGAAGCAGCTATGTGAAATCTGCCTTAGTTTTGCTGACTAAATAAACTAAGTAACAAGTAAGCATTTTCCAGATTGTTAAGTATCAATTTTGATTTCATGGATTGAAGTAGAAGATGACTAAGGCAGCCTTGTCTGCAGCAACCAGGTGATTGTAAAGTTTAAGATCCTAAGAGGAATGATCAACAACAGAATTACAAACCTGAACTTCAGAAGGGCATATCTTGGCCTCTTCATTTGCTCTCTGGAAACTGCCCTGGAGAGTAGAAGTGTCTGGTAGAGCTGGTTGGTCTTCAAGGCAGCTTCATCAGAGCACAAGAACATTTCATTCCCGTGTGCAGGAAGTCAGGCAGGCATGGCAACAGGCTGGCAAGAGTCGACATGGAGCTTCTGACTGGGCTGGACCACAAGAAGGAGGTACGCAAGAGACCGAAGCAGGGAGAGGCTTTGTGGGTGGAATACAGCCCATGCATGAAGAAACAGAGTGGGGAAAGTTAAAATTCAGGCCAATCAGCATAACCTCAGTCCCTGGGGAGGTTATGAAGTAAATCCTTTTGGAAGTCCTTTCTCAACACACAAAGAATAAGAAGGTGATTTGGAGCAAGCAGCATGGATTTGCCAAGGATGAGTTATGCCTGATTGACCTCATTGCTTTCTGACACTGTGGGTAAAGGGGTGTAGTTAGTATACATGGAGTATGGCAAGGACTTGACCCCAGTCATATCATCACCAAATTGGTGAGGCATGGGCTGGAGAGTGGGCCAGCAGTCTAGGAGGCAGCTCTGGAGGTGGTGATTGGTGTCAGTATCATAGTTTAACCCCAGCTGGAAAATAAGCCCCATGTAGCCACTCTCTGTTTCCACCACTGGTGGGGTGGAGAAGAAAGTCAGAAGGATAAGAGTGAGAAAACTCATGGATTGAGTAAAAACAGTTCAGGGAAAGCAAAAACCGCTCACACAGCAAAGCAAACCAAGGAAGTAATTTACTCATTCCCATGGGCAGGCAGGTGTTCAACCATCCCCAAAAAGCAGAGCTCCATCATGCAGAACAGTGACTTTAAAAGACCATCACTCTGAATATCCCCCACTTCCTCATTCCCAATGCTTGTATGTTGAGCATGATGGCATATCATATGGAATGTACCATGGGTCTGTTGGGATCAGCTGTCTGACTGTGTCCCTTCCCAACTCCTTGCATACCCCCAGCCTCCTCGCTGGAGGAGCAGTAGAGAAGCACAAAAGGCCTTGAAGCTGTGTAAGTGCTGGTCAGCAATAACAAAAAAGTCTCTGTATTATCAACACTGTTTTCAGCACAAATCCAAAATACCACTTCATACTAGTCACTGTGAAGAAAATTAACTACTCCAGCCAAAACCAGCACAGATGAGAAACTTCTGATGGTGAGGTGACAACAGTCTTTGCAGTGAGTGTGATTTGTGGCAGCAAGGAAGGGTAGCTACATCCTGGGCTGCATGAGTCAGTGTGTGGTCAGCAGGTCTGGGGAAGTGATCCTTCCTTTCAGCTTGGGGCTTGCAAGACTATTGGGAGTGCTGTGTCTGGGGCTCCCCTTTGCAGGAAAGAGATTGATACACTGGAACAGGCCTGGTGCAGGGCCATCAAGACAGTCAGGGGGCTGTGGTACATGGTGGAATGATGAATAAATGTCAGTTTCTTTGTTCTCCTGTATAGGCAGTAGAAATTAACTTCCTGTTCTGAAGTTAGAGTGAAAATTTTGTAGGGAAAAAAGTGTGTATATAGATATTATTTACTCCTAAAAGTAGAAGTCAGCTAGAAATCCTTCATATCGGAAAGAGGATTAATGTACCATATATGTTGTAGTTAGATATATTTAATCTGCCTATGGATGTAAAACTACTAAAAGAATTTAGATGTAGTCTGCTTGGGATGGGATGTTTGTGAATGGAAGTGTGCTCCATCTGACATGGTGTTTATCGTTCTTCAACCTTTTTGTTTCTCTTTGCTTGTAAGAACAACTTGACTTGGAAGAGCCTAATTGATGTACTCTTTCCATTATTGACACATTTAGGAGGACTTTTTTACAACTGAATTTGGAACCAGTCTCACTAAAGACTGAGATTAAATCCTCACCAGGATTAGTTAAACTGGCGTTACTTTCTGGCATTATTGAAGTGGAGTTGTTCATCGTTTTCTTTGGTGTGACTGTGTCTGTGCGGGTGCTAAACCAAAGGAACATGAATGAAATCCAAATTTTTTTTGAAGCTTGATCTCTGTTTCTTTCTGCAGACTTTTAATGCATGTGTATGTATTCCCATGAACTTAAAAACAAAGTAAACAGAATTTTGGTAGGGAGTTCTGGTACAATCCTCCCCGCCTCTCCCCCCTCAGAAAGGGCAGACTTTCCCTTTGAAATTTTTTTTCCATGTTACAGTTATTTCTTGTTTCTCATCTTTACAAAGGTTGTGTATGTTGCCTGGAGATCTTGCTGAGACTCTGAATGTTGATACTGATTCTGCAGGCTCCCAGAACATTTTAATTGGATAAAGAATTCTCCATGGCAACCTTTTCTAGGGAGATGGGCTGTTACATAGTGAAGTTCTGTGGTTGAAGGAGCAAAAGTAGGAAAGCACTCAGTTTCGGCGAGGAAAGCTGGCTGCAGCTGACAGTATAGCCAGGAGTACTGTGGCTAAGATGTGGTACTTTTCTGGTGAGGAGTAACAAGAGCAGCTCACCTACCGCCTGTCACCATTGTTTTTGGCAGTGCAGGCACTCCCAGCACTGATTGCTGAGAAGACGCAGTCGGTCCCTCAGGCAGGCACGGACTGTTTCTGCACTATGTGGACATTTGTAATTCAGGAAGGAAAACCTACCAGAAAACCCTGCTGCAGGGTTTTGCGTCTTTAAGTTTCTGCCTAAGCTGTGGAGCAGCTTTAAATCGAAGCCGAATCTTTGTCAGTGATGGAAAATAGCTCGAGGCTAAGTTGTTTCAGTGGAGCCAAGAGTTCATTGTGAAAGCGAGGGCACTCGGTGTCTGTTTTGAACGTGTGATATTCCTGAAGTCCCATAGGTTTTCTCGGTGCTTTTCCTTCCCAGGAATTGGTTCTGGAGAGCTTTTGGGAATGGTGCCATGCTGTGTGCAGAGCTGCGCAGCACAGAGTTCCCTCAAGCTTACCAGGGGCTGTGGTGCTGCAGAAGTGAGCCCTGTGCAGCTGCAAGAGGGTGGTGCTGCAGTGCCCTGCTCATGGAGCCCGTTGCAGTGTGCCATTGCAGTGTGCCAGCTTTTGTGGCATTTGCTTGGCTTTTGAACTGTGAACTTTGTAGAAAGGATGGTAACGTGTGCTGATAGAAAATGAGGAATGCTCCCTTGGCAGCACTGAGTCAGCTTTTCTCTTCTTTGCCTCAGCGTTGTTCTGTAAGGAAAAGACCTGAAGGTGTGGGAAATCTTCCAGTCTCACAGTGTTACCTTATTTTCATGATTGCAGCAGTAGCTTCATATGCTGCTTCTAGCCTTTGGACACAAAAGTTGATTTTGTGGGGTCTTTTGAGTCCATAAAATTCATGTGGTTTTCCTGCTACAAACAAGCCAGGCCAGTGCAGCTACAGAGGTTTCAGTGGATATATTTTTCTTCAGCAAACTGCTAGATACTTCTGTTGCCTTATTTTCATGATTGTGGCAGTAAGATGCTCAGAATCGCAAAAGGTTTTCTAGAGTGCACTTTTTCTAATCAGAAACATAGAAGAGTCTAAAGGAAAGGATAAGCCACCACCATCATCTGGTGAGCTGCAGATAGTACATCTGTTTGTCTGTGCTGATACAGGAGTGCCTTGTACCGCTTAGTGCCATTTGTGATCATGGGCATCAGCAGCTGCAGAACACTGGTGATCTTTGGCACCAGGCTGTGACTCTCATGACACATGACAGCATTTGCTTCATTGCCCAGATGTCTTGGACCTTTATTATATGTCCTTTAGTTGCAAATATTGTTTAAAAATGAAAATAAACTAACAAGTAGTTATTGTACTGTCAATATGATATTTAATGGTAGGTAAAAGGTGCAACTGATAGCTTTTATATCATTATAATTATGTAGAAGAGAAGTTGTTTTTCTTGCATTTAGCAACAGATAATACAGTGATACTGTAACACAGTAAGAGTCCATTACAGCACAACTGAAAAATTTATGTGAGAAAACAAAATGGGTCTGTGCTTATTGTCTGGAATCTATCTCAGTTATAAAGGATCTCCAGATATAGTCATTACAATTCCCAGTGCAGTACCAGTTAACCCTGGATTTAGCTGCTTTGTGCTATTCAAGGTGTTTGTTACTCTTTTTGGGGTGGTGTTTGTTAAACTTCTATATGGAACTCAGAGTGCTCAGAATGGAAGGTTTGTCTGACCCAGACCAATGTGAGAATAATACAAGAAGCTACTGATGAGAGGATCATAGAGCAGAGGGTGGGCAGTTCTTAGTCATCATCATATGCAGTCTGTATTTCACAAAAAGGTGTTTGCTTCTGTTAGAACAAACAGAACTGTGGTATGGGCTGCCTTAAAAGTGATGACTGCAGTATTTACCATCAGCTCTCCCATCACTTCCTGTGCACAGCGGCTATTGCTGCTGCACACTAAGGTAGTTCTTGCGACTAGGGGAATACAAGGAGCCCTATTTTGATGCTCCTTTGTGGGCTGTCTTCCTGTGTTGCAATTTGAAACAGGTAGTAAGTGACCTTTCTTTCAAATTTTGGCTGTTGACATGTTCTTCCTGTCATGGCTGCTGTATGGAAATAGATGCCTGGCGCATTTGTAATCCAAGTGGAGATCAGCATGTGTCAAACTTTGCATTTGGCGTGGTGCCAACTGAAGGATTTGTAGGATTCTAAGCAGTATGCGTTGATTAGTGTTTTCAGCTTTACAAGAAGGTTTCTAGGGAGGATGTTTTATTTGATTTTTCTGGGCACCTTTTCCATTTTCAGCAAAAAATTTAACAGGTGAGCTGGTGTTCTTAAAAGAGCCTGCAAATAGGAAAAATAAGAAAAAGTAATTTGGCATTTATAGGTTCTGTCTTTTTTTAGTCTAAAGAGCTTTGTAGGTTGAGAGTTAGGTTTTAAGTCTAACAGAACAATATGAAAAGGTACAGAAAGGTAGTTATAGTAAAAGAAAATATGTACCTTGTATGGTAGCTGATAACCACTCTATTAGGTCCTGTGTATATCCAGAAAGAAAGAATTTTAATTCTAGATGTCAGATGAAAATGGTGGTGAACTAAGTGTCTGAGATTTGAGTTCAGGACATTTTAATGCTAATTATTAGAGATAATGAGTGATGTGGATGAAAATCTAAAATTAATGACCGTAATCTGAATAATGTTTTCTGTTCTCAGTAAGTCCTGGTACTAGTTTAAAAAGAACAAAGAAGAATATTCAATTTAGTAGATGCTTTAGAGAGTCAGTACATTTGTAATGTGTTTCTGCCATTCATCCTTTATTAAAACACCCCATAAATAGCATGATTTTTTGGCAAGACTTCATAGTAAAATCAAATATAAATGATTTCCTTACCTTTACAGAAAAGGTGTGCTGTCCTCTTCCAGACAGGTTGCTTTTCTTTCATCACTTCACCTCAACTGAGAGTAGTGGGAGAGCTTTACATTATGCTGAAGTGTATGTCATAGCTGGGAAATCTGTTGAACTGAAGTCCACAGAAGTAGCTTGATCCTTTTTTTTTTCAAGACAACAGACTGTAGCCTATTGGGACTCCTCTAACCAGATGGAGAAAGCTATAGAAAAGGTACGAGGCAGTTAGATAAACTGCTGGTTTTCCTGCATCTGTACTGAATAGGATAAACTCCGTGTGCTGATTTAACATTCTGGTTTTGAGTCTGACTTGCAAATCCAGCTGACTGCAGCTTCAGTCGACATTGGCCATTTTGAACAATTTTCGTAACTCCTTTCCCAATGTAGTTTTGTACTCTCAGCCCAACAATACAGTATCTCATGCATGCTTGGAAGATTGCTTCTTTTATTTTCCTTTTGGATGCTACACTGTGTCAACCAGTCATTGGCATCCTTGTCTTTGAGTACTAATCTGTGCAAGCCATAGTCCAGGTCGACAGTGAAGTGATGGTAACCTGAGGTAAACAGCAGAGGTATGTAAGAGCAATCAGACTTACGAACTACCCATGGAGAGCTGAACTTCTTTAATGTTAGGGGCATTGACTTGATGTTATCTAACATGACATTTGCTCTTTTTGGAAGTTTTTCAACTCCATTTGTCAAAGCTTTGAGATAAAGAAGGTGACAAGACATACTTTCTGGAGACAGTTAACCAAATAACTTAGGCCGAGTGAGGATTAGATTTCTGTATGTGCTTGCCCCAGGTGTGATCTCAGTCTTGGAAGAAGTCATTTGCTGAAGAGCACAGCTTCTGCAATTTACATAGTGATTTTTAATGGAGTTACAGTATTGACTAACCTCTCAATAGCATTGTTAATTGTCATATGCTGTTTTAAGAAAATGAAGTATATAGAATGTACCTGATTTGCATGTACTCAGAAGATTTGTGGCCAGAATTTTTGCTTGTCATTTTTGTTGAGCTCTGTTTGAAAATCTGGAGGGTTTTTTGAGCTTTAAGTGTGAGAGGTTTTGGTTTCTAATGCCCGTAAAGGGTTGGTCACCCTGTAAGTGCTGCAGGTGAGAAAGACATAAAGACTTAGTAGTTTTTGTAGCTGTGATCTCAGAGCTTTGTTGACACGTAGGTATGGAGTACTCTGTAGGTGTAGGATAAGATGTTCAGGAGTGCATAAAACCTGCTTTGATTGTGTTCTACCCTTAATCTTTGTTAAGTAACTGAAGGAAAGCATTAGCCTGAAACATTTACTGTTGAATTCCTACTGGTTTTGATGTCCTTACTGTGAGACATTAAATGACCATAAATACATTCATCAAGAATGTAAGCTAGTAAGCTAATTGACTATTGTGTAAACATTCCTAATGTAGAGGTTCTGTAATAAAAAAGACAAACATGTAAACCTGCAAAGATGTTTGTCAGTTGTATGTTTTGGGAGGTTTCAGAGTACACCTGCACAGGCTGGTACATGCAACACAAAATATAGAGCTGAACTGTGTATATATACATGGCATTGTGTTAATTGGTTTTGTACCATCCTATTTTCTTGCAAGAGCCAGTTTGCTTTGTGCTTTATAGGTTGTGAGGATATACTTGACTTGCTTATGAATGGCATCTACCCTGTTGGCAGTGCTGATGGATGGTGAGGTGCTATATGTTGAGCTACATCCCATGGAATTCATCAGTGGTCCTCATTCAGAAGATTTTGTACCACAAATAAGTTAGTATATATCTGAAAAGTAAGACAGTATTCTGAATAAGAGCACAGAAGTCTAATACTAATTGGACCATTAACTGTCCACTATTTAGAAAACTTGCCCTTCTATACAAAACATTGTGGGAGTAGATACATTGAATATTGCACCAACATGTCCCTGGATGACAGTTTGGAGCAATACTTTGTTGCTTCTGCTGGTGAAATCAGAGGCCTTGAAGAAAACACTTTCAGAATTGAGATAGTAATCCAAGAAAAATGGACATGAAGCTTCATTTTCTGAATGTAAGTTACTGAGAGCTGCTGGAGATTGCTAGTGTAAGAATTTACTAATTTGTATTTGTAGATGAAAGTACCCTTTTGAACAAAGCAAAAATTAGGAGGACAGGAAATCTTACCCAGCATTGACTCGACACCTTTCTTCAGTAGGTGTTGGTCTGAATAAGTCACAGATTTCCAAAAGAGTATATGCTTGCTCTTTTATAGTTTCCTCTCTGCTTTCACAATTCATTCCAGCATCTTGGAGTCTTCCTAGTTGTTTCTTATTATTTTGGTTTGTGATGATGATGTCTGCAACTATGTGGGTAAGCCTCCATTTATTATAAACTTCTGCATGTTTTGAGTAGAGAAGTGCGATGTAAATGAAAGGATATCTGAATTGATGTCAACTGTCATAATCTTCTGCCTTTCTTTTGGATTGGTCTCAGATGCACGAGTCACCACTGTAAAGATATATACAGATGTTTAATCCAGGGGAGGTGAAAGATCCCCATAGAGAATTTGGTCAGTCTCTGTTTATAGCTTTCACAAAGTGCCAAGACATTATTGGCATGGACTGTTCTGCAGATTCTGTGGCACAGCTGAGAGTTCCATTTGGAAAATGTGTTCCCCGCTCTGGACACAGAGAGAGGATCAGTCTCTCTCACCCAAGGAATCAAAATGGCTTCTTTCTGAAGCTGGATGTAGCTTTATTGTAACTACTTGTTTGGCAGGCTTTCTCTTTCTCTAGAGTTGGGGATTTTCTGTTAGGAGATGGATAAAACTCTGTGCTTTGCCTATGTTGAATTATTTCAGTCTTTGATCTCACAGGCATGCCCTAATTACTTGTGAGGTATACTGGGGGTTCTGACAGTTGTTCTTGATTATGATTAGTAGGGGGGGGTCTTCATTCAGATTGAGGGTTATATTGTCAATTGCAGCAGCCTTGTGCAGAGATGGAAAGTGACTAGAGATTGCTCTTGAGGTATACAGAGTAAGTGGTCAGATGCATTAGCTATTTTTTCCTAGGCTGTGCAAAGGTAGATATCTATCTCGACAAGATATGGTAAGGAGAAATGATAAAGGCATGGCAGAAGAATTTACTAGAGAATATTTTCTGCATTGGCAATAGCAGACGTATGGAATTGGCTTGTGGATCTGTAGTGGAAATGAGGCGCTCTCATGTCTAAGTGTTACGGGGGTTTTGCTGCTCTATAATTTATCCTTAACATTTCCCATCTGCACTTTTTAAAAATAGTATTGTTCTCTTCAAGTAGATACCTCTTCAAATACTCTCCTCCTCTCATTTGTAAACTGTTTGACAGACTGTTTTGGCCACAGTCTACCTATTCTTCTGTCTTGCTTTTTGTTTTTTAAAGTGCAAATGCTGTCAATGCAGACAATTGCATCTCTAATTGCTGTTTCAGAAGACATGAAGATAAGGACACGGGGAGCAGGACATCATTGTGAATGTTGTTGTTTTAACATAGAGTGAAATCTCCTTTGCAAGAAACAGACATAGAATGGGAAATTCTCCAAGATTGGGGACTGTATATTTAGAGCTTTGCTGTGACCATCCAATTTTCCCTTTCATGTGGGAAGGCAGTCTTCCAGTTGGGGAGAAATATGCAGTTTCTTCATTATTTCTATTATATTTTTTGTTTTCTTTGAAAGAGAAAATGTGTGGTTTCTGCTCTGTGCATAACTGCAGTGTGGATTCTCGTTTCTTGAAGGTTGTGATTTGGTCCTTGGCTGTTGGTTATGGGAAACGGTTTTGTGGCTTTGTCTGCATGTGACCTATGGATATGGACTAACACTGTAGTTAGTTTCTCTTTTTTCACTTGGTGTATCATTCTTGATTTCACACCTTTCTATCTCCAACCATGTTCAATGACTCTTACACACTGAGATCATGCTGGCGTCAGTTAACGCCAGCTGTCTATTTTTAATGCTGCCACCTTCTCATATTGCCAGCAAAAAATGTTAGCAGATATACATACATCCATGTCTTCTCTTTGTCATCAGGATCACTGAAACAACCTCTCTCACAAACACATACTTTTTTACTTAGAGAGTTCACTATCACTGAGCTGTCACTGGGTTCAGAAATTGCTTTTGTGTGGTTAGATGTGATTTGACATGGAAAACAATCCAACTCTGTGAAGTCCTTTGAAAAACTGGAATGGTGCCGTTGTAAAACTATGACAATGATACTTTCTTATTGAGACAATCTGATAAAACTCTTGGGTTTAAATTCTGTATAATTAAACTCTAAAGGAAAATTCTACCTTGGTTTAGAGGACTGCTGCTCTGGCTTCTATAGCTGCATTTTAGTAAGCAATGAGTTGCTTACTGCTGAGCTTGTCTGCTGAGCTGGCTGCAGTTCCCAAATACATGAAGCTATGTTGCTTTGTTTAAATTATGTTTCAGAAATGTGTAATATTTCTTGTGTATAGTATTAAATGGTAGTATACCTTTCTCACAAAAAACTCACTGAAAATTAGTCTGCAACTGGAAATACTGACTTGGAGGGTAGGGAGGAATATTCTGGAGCTGGTTACCTCAGCTATCAGACAGCGCTTTCTGAATTTCTTGGCCAAGAAATACAAGTAAACTTGCCATATCCTGACGCAGTATGGTGATTAACAAACAGCTGCCATGCCTGAACAGTAGAGTGAATATGCTTTAATATTCAAGGTTGTGTTATTCATCCCTTTTCCTTCTTATTTCTTGTCATCAGTCAGGGACTTCTTTTCTTTATATTGACCAGTGTAATTTCTGAATAGGATGGGAGTTTTGTCAGAGGCCTCACGGAAACAGTGACCCAAACACCTTTCTCCTTAGGAACAAGCAATAAAATGTTCAAGTTGTATTTGTAGTTTTACTTCAGCTTCATAGTGATTTAAAAAACATGTCCACAAAATACTTGCCCTTTGTCTCGCCACCATTTTGCATTGTACTTTGCATGCTGCTCTGATGTGGATTGGCTCAGTGTAGGAAAAATGGCTAAAAAATTTGTTAGTCATTAAATTACTATCTGGCAATTAAAAATCTCTCATAATATTAGACACTGTAAGGATGCACAGCTAGAGTTTTAGCTGAAACATCACAATATCTGAGGAGGAAAACAAGAAATTCCAGGAGAGTCAGTACCACATAAAAGTAGGGGTTTTATTTTAATGTAATTTTAAGGAAAAACTGAGAGGAGAAAAAATTTTTGAGTAATACATTGCTAGACAGAAGCTTGGATGCTCACTGTTGTTCCATGATAAAGAATTGGATTCAGTTGCTATTATGTCCCTTGTGCAATGGTTTACTTTCAAAGTCTAATTCAGTTCTTAATGAAAGCATAATTTAAGCTCTAATATCTTCAGACTTAAGGAGCTAAGATCTTACTATGTCCAGTCCTATTTAATAATGCCTTTATTCTTTGTCCCTCTGAGTCTGAATTTCCCCTAAATCAAGTAGGATGTCGCGTCATATAATCATTTAATATCTAGTTCTTAGATATGAAGCTTTTCTATTCTGGGTCTCATTAATAAAAACAGCACTGTCTTATGTAACTCTGTTTTTTATTGTAAAAATTCCGCTTTTTATTCCCCTGTCAAATGTCACGTCCTGTTCTTGGTTAACTGGTCTCATCAAAAAAGGTAACGTCTTCCCTGAATGTTGACTCAGTCAAAACATTGATACGGAAGGCTACTGGTTACCAAAAACCTGAGGGTGCTAACATGAAAGTTCATAAGTTTGTGTCTCTTTTCTCTTATCTCTGAGTGACATGTATTTATATAAATTCAGATTAGTAATGTAAATGAAATCCAGAAAAACAGCTAGTAATCTGAAAGCTGTCCTTGAGAATATTTTTCTAGTCATGAACAATTTTGTATCTATGGAGTTTCTATGGATTAACTGCTTGGAATCAAATGCTTCTGCTTAGAGGCTGTTTGGCCATGCAGCGTTGACCTTGTGGTCACAGCTTGTCACAGTGTTCTAGAATAGTGTCTGTGTTGGGTGTTGTTTCATTATACTTTGACTGGCCTCATTTTTAATGAAATATTTTCACACTAGATGTGAAATCAAGAGAGAGATGCAAACCCAAATACTGGTGTCCTGGTTTAGGGCAAATTTGGGAGAAAACCTCCAAATGGGGGTCCATCTAAAAAGCAAAATTCAAGCGGCCCCTCCCACAACTGGTTCAGGAAAAGATTTCCTTGGAGAAAAGTGGAAAAACTTCTTTGTTTAGCAAGCAAAGTATTCACAAGCATCAAAAGAAAAAAAAAAGAATAATATTAAACAGTAGAACCTCTCGCTGTTCTGAAGAGATGGCAAATTCAGAAAGTCCCTGTCAAGGGGTGTAGCTCGGCTCGCTCAGTCTCCTGTCAGTCCCTCCTGTGCTGGAAAATGCCGCGACCCAGGCCCCGGTGGGCCACAGATGTGAACTCCCGGTGTTTTTCTGGGTTTTCAGTTCAGAGCAGGCCAATCAGTTCCAAGGAAAAAAAAAAAAGCCATAGTGTGGGGAACTTCTCCGCCTCAGCTAGCTAAAAACTAACTAAAAGCAAAGGAGAGCTCTCTCCACTGTCCCTGCTGCAGACAACGCAGCCCATGAGAGAGAATGCGAGGGAGCAAGTTCAGTTTCTGCAAACAAACTGTGCGCTTCTTCTCCCCCATTTGCTCTCAGAATCAGTCTTAAAGGTGCAGAACTTAATATCCAGCATAAAGAGAACAGATAATTGGGGATACAAGCATCATATAGTCACCCTAGGACTGGTCTGGGGTTTTTTTGTTCTGGGACATGAATGAGGTATGTCAGCTCACATGGGATTGCTGGTGATCTGTAGGATGCCTTATCTTTGTATCCTACTTTCGCTAGATTATCAGGCAGTGTGTTCATGTGCACTGCTTTAACTGGTGGAGAAAGTACAAGTGATGTTGGTTCTTTGCCCTGTCCTCTCAACTGTAAAGCCTTTGCCCCGAGCCCCTGCACTTCAACAGCAGAAAGAGCTTTTGAAATTGCAGTGGTTGTATCATCTTTTTCAGCTGTCTGAAGATAAAATGATAAGTATTATTATACGAAAATAGCTTCTTACCACTAGCTTGTGTGGTAAGCTCAGCCTGGGGGAAGAATGACATATGAAGTGATTAGCTATTAAAAATGCTTAGTAAATCCTCAAGTATTCTTAACTGCTTTAATTTATTTATTTGAGGCTGACTTAATGAGCACTGTGGCATCATCCTCTTGGATTTTTGTATTTTGGATGTGCTCAGCAGTGTCTCTGGCAGCTGTGCACTGTATTTGGTTATTATTGTATGTGGTTAGTTTCTGCTCCCTTCCCCTATGGTCTATGTGTATGCTGTGCCTAGTGCATATCCTTAAGATCACAAGAAACCAAGAGAACAGCAAATAAATGGAGCCTTCTAGAGAAGAAATCAGCATATATGCCAGAAACCTGATTTTGAGGCATTATCTTTCTGCTTCAGCACTAGTTTGTCCTCTACCATTTGTGTCTAAGACCTGTCTGCAGCCTCTTTTTTGAACTGTTCCTAATTTCTTTCATTTTTCTGTACTTTGGCTAATATTCCTGCTAATTTCACTCACCTGTGCCATGTCCTTTAATGTCTTAACTTCCACCCAAATTGTGCTGTCAAATAGTATCAATCCTTCATACTCTCAAGGGATGGATTTCTATGTTACTGAACAACATTATCTGCAAGTCGTATGTCATTGGATTCTTTCACAGGAGTAGAGAGCATTCTAAGGAGTGATAAAATTATTGTCTTCTATCTGTTTTGTGTGTGTAGTTTTTACATTCTTTGGGTGGAGTTCACAGGATTGACAACCAGAAGATGGATATCTCTCTCTTCTATGAAAAGGAATAGCTGAAGTGCTCCCAGACTACTTGGTAGGACATGTTTCTATCTTTTTCCAAACTCTGGTCCGTGCCTGTCATGCCAAATACACTTGCAAACTCGAATGTAAGTTGGGGCATGTGCTTTCTTCAGGCTTCACAGAGTTTTCCTAATACTTCTTATCAATAGCTAATAATTACATGAATCTTCATGATTCAATATTCAAATGTAACATTATTTTAGTTGCTCTTAAACTGAAGAAAACCCCGAACAAATGTGAAATAATTGGATTCTGCTACTCTGTTTAGCTAATTTAATCTTTTCCTCTAAGCCGTATATAGCTATTGGACCTACTGGCTGCTTGGACTTTGTCTTTTCATCATCCTCTCTAAATCCCATTAAATCTCTTTAACCCCTTTAACTCAGTCTGGGATTTGCTTTCTTTTGGAAGCTTTCACTTAGTAATGTTTTTGCCAAATCATATTCTTTCTACCATCCCCCTTCATTCCCTTCCCAATACTATTTTATCTGATAGGCTCATAGCTTTTGGGTTTGTCTTTTGAATTTCAGATTTTGTTTTAAAGGAAATGAATTTTCACTATAAGTGAAGCCCATAGGGTAGAAAAAAAGTCAAGAGGAGAAACATGTTAACTCAAGTATCAGAAAATAGAGTTTTCATAAGAGAAGACTAAAATATTTAAGTTGCAATGAAGTCTAATCAACTGCTGGTTTAGTGAGCCGTTGATGTCCTCTTGCTTCAGATTTTCACAGCTTAGCAGCTGTCCCAGTTTCAGATACTTAGAATAAACTAGGCATACTCTACTTTACCCTTGCTCATTAATGAAACAAAAAGCACCAGGAGGGGAAAACTGACCATTCCAGGTTCAGTTTCTGAGTGAATGATCTGAGGTGTTCTGCTCTTGTGGCCTACTCCCAGAGAGGTTTCTGTAAGTCACGACTATTTGTAGTGATATAGTGAGAGAATTTTGTTCTGTCTTTTGCATTGACTTGTCTTATTTTTCTTTCTTAGAAAACTGATGATGGCATTCCCTTGTGGTCATGGGGTATATGAAGCCATCTAGTCCAGCTGCTATACTGTGACTTGGCCAAGACACTATCTATCTTAGAGAGATTAATTATGAAGATCATCTGGATGTTGTGAGGGTCATCTGGATGTCTTTACTGTCAGTGATACTCCTCCCCTCAAAAGAATCCACTTGTTTTGCTTCTGCCAGGACCTCAAAGGTGTCTGTGTTCCAGAAGTGATCACTATTTTAGCTGAAATTCTCTGTTGTAGCTTCTTCCTAGGATCATGTTTTTGAAAATATCTTCTATGCCTCTTTCCTCATTTGCCAAATTACTCCTGCTTGCATCAACATACAGATGTCTATTTTCAGTGTGCTAGTTTTACCCATTAATTGGGCAGAAATCTGATGTGAAGTGATATCTGTTAAGTTTTATTACCTGAGTTTTTTTTTAACCGTGTCTCTTTATAGCTGTTAGTGCAGTGCAAATACCCTGATAGTGTTAAAGTAGCTTTCTCTTTGCTTGCTCATCTGTCTTCATCTGTATCTTTAAAATTTATGCACAAGCCTATGCTTTGGGTTAATCATATGTTAGTTGGTTTTATCCAAGAAAATGTTCACTTTTTCATTTTTAAGGGTTTTTTTGCACAATATATCTAAGGGTTTTTTATTCTGTTCTTGACTGATAGCTAGCAAAAACCAGACCTTCACAGATGTCTTCAATTCCATTAGATTGCAAAGTTCTACCAGCCTGGTTAGCTACCTAGGGACCTACCTTTAATTTGGGACTTATTGGCTATGAATTGTTGTACTGATAGTCTGCAGAAATTCTGAGCTGTGTAAGAGAGGAGAAAGTGCAAATTGTAAACCACAAAAAGAAAAAAATAAACCACCAGCTCTGCAGCATAATCTGCTTCTTGGTTAAACAGCCTTGGACTTTGTGGTGATAATGTTACAGCAGATATTCTTGGAAAAAAATACATCTGTTAGATGAGTGTTGTTTTTTGCAGAGACTGGTACAAATATATTTTGCTTCAAGGAATTTGAATTTGTCTGTGATACCTTATGATTGTCAAGATGTGCAGTACAAATACCACTAGCAATTGTTATCAACATATAATGCGGCTTGTGGTCCCTGCCCGGCTCAGGATGACCGAACCGGGAAGGGTCAGCCGCTTCTGTGGGCTTTTCCCACAGGGATCCTTGGCACGGGACCAGGCTCACTCAGGGGGGCTAAGTCCCAACTTGTCCCGAAGGCCTAGGTAATAACAGACCTCAGCTGTACGGTGGTGGTATCAGGACCTGAGAGGCTGGACGAAGCAGTGAAGACAAGAAACCGGTTTCTGCTGAGGGCTCAGTCCATTAGTTTATTTCCTCCATCAGGAGTTCTGGACAGATGTTACTTAGTTTCCAATCTCCCAACAGAAGCCTCAGCACATGCCTTCCTCTCCTTTTACCCGGGGGAGGGTCCAGGGAAGGGAGTCGACCCCAGCCAATCCCAGAGTGGGGGGGCATTGACCCAGGGACAGATAGGCAGCCTAAAGGTCAAATCCCCTTTGGGGAGGGGAGGGCTTCTCTTGTTGTAGCCAATCTTCTCGACAGGTACCTTTGGAATTTTCCAGGGGTCCCTTAGAAACCCCTTGTATTAAAATCGAGTCCCTTGGGATTGGCAGGAGGACTCCTGGGGTCGGGGGAGGGGAAACCCAAGAGAAACCCACCTTGGAAAACTAGAAACACACTGCAACAAACATACATTATATTTATAGACCACATAATGAAGACTTGGTGTTTTTAAAGTAGCAAGGAAGAGAAAGTGTCTGTTCTACTAAACAAAGAGGGATGAATGCCCTAAGCCGTAAGAGTAATAATAATAAAGTTGCTGCTGTAAAGTGGTAAATAAGAAAAATCTTTGTATGAAAATCATTAAGTTTCAGCTGTAGTGACTTTTTTTAGTATGGCTTGTTAAGATGAAAGAGAAACAGCTGAAGTTTGAAGTCAGGTCAGAATGTCATTAGGAAATATGCCTTTGGTTAACCCTTAGGATGAAATGCCTGGCTAATGGTCTTGTTCTCAGTGGTGATGCCTTTATATGATTAATTTGTATAATTTTTAATGTTTACTTCTGATAAGTTAGAAATATTTCTTAGTATTAGTTAGCAGTTGTCTATGTAGATGTAGGAGCAATAGTGACAAATCAGATATAGCCTGATCAGGCTTATTGTGCCAGTAAGTTAGAAACTGTGACAAATAAGCTGCTCACACGTTCCCTTGCCAGCGTGGTGCCTCATTCTGTTTCCTGAATGAATGAGACTGCCTTGGGAAGGGAATAAATATGGGAGCTACCCAAAGTCCTGTTCTAATTTACAAGAAAAGATGCTGTTGAGTTTTACTTGACTGCTCAGTTAATCAGACACTCAAGTCTCTGGTGAATTTAGAATTGCAAACAAAACTCCTCCTGGTAGAGTTTATGCAAAAACATTTGTTGGGCTCCCACTTTTAGTCTTGGTGTTTTTAGACCCTTATCGGGCCTGCTATGCTTCTTAGACCTCTGTGAGTAGATGACAATTTCCACAGCAGAACAATCCTGATTATTGCATCCTGCTGTAGTCCTCTCTGACATACTAACAAAAATAGAAGCTTCTCTCAGTAATTCTACATCTTCTTTCCTATCTTCAATGTAAGAAAATAGAAAAGTGTCCTATTGTGATGGGAATTTGGGATGACTTTTGGTAGCTTGGAGATTACAGCAGGACCTATTAAGTTGTAGACTTTGTTGTATTAACACTGAACTGTTTTAGTGTTGAGGTGTTATGGGTTGACATGGTTTGCTTCTGCCAGGACCTAAATTTCCTTTGGAAAGGTTGAACACAGCTACTGGCTATTTTTAACCAATAAGAAACAGGATTGGCACTTTTGAAATACTGTATAAAAAGCTGAAAAGGCGGGGCCCCCCATCCGGTCTCTTTTTTTCCTGGCTGATGACCAGGTAACATCCCATGGCGGCTCCCGTGGAGGGGGGACTGGGCTGGGCCCAGCTGGGCCCCAGGGAGCTGCTGCCCCTGCCATGAGCGACCTTGGCCGAGCTTGGGCCCGATTAACAGCAAGCGGCAGGGGGAGGGGAGGAAAAGCCCCGGCAGCTGCCCGTGTCGCCGACCGGGGCTCGGAGGATGTTCACCCCCCTTTTCCTGAGGCCTCCGGGAGCTGCTGGCCCAGCGAGAGGGCGACCCACACAATGAGACCGAGGGGTGGAAAATGAGACATCGCCAGCTTTTCCCACATCGGCAGCATGGTTCAAAAGAATTTGCAGCTCCCGCCAGTAGAGGCTCACGTGGTCACCACAGGCTTGGGCACATTTAACTCTTTCTCTTGCCAACAGATGATCTTTCAGTACCTGAAAGGTTTTTCTCCCAGAGTGAAGACAAGCGATGGGACCATGAAGAGGAGACCCTAAGACTTAGTCAGTGAAAGTAAGAGTGAAAAGACTATTTGAGGCCAAGGAAAGGAGTGGCCTAATTTGGCTGGACATTTTTCGAGTAATCACTGGAGAAATGGAATGTTCTGTCCTGTAACATATAGATGCTGTTTAGGGGGGATGTAAAATGCTAGTATAAGTGATGGTGAGGTTTTTCTTTGTGCTCCTAGAGGAAGAAAAGACACTTTGAGTTTTTGAGATGCAGATGCTTTTTAAAAATAGAGAAACAGAGACTTTGAGATTTTGAGATGAAGATAATTTTGGAAACAAAGAAAAGAGGAATCTTTGCTTTATTCTAGAAGAGGCATCCTTAAAACAGTACTCCTAGTAAGTGAATTATGACCCATATGCAGTGTTGCGAAAGCTGCTAATGGGTAGGATTGCACAGTTTGCAAAGGGCTCTTTTCAGGCCGCTGCAGATGAGTGGCATAAAAGCCACCCAAGGACTGTTCTTTGTGTGACCGTGTCTCCATGGGACTGAAAAAGACTCCTCTCCTAAAGGACTGATGGAAGATTATTTTTTTTGCATGGTAAAACTGATTGAAGTCACAGGTTTTATCTTTCTTTGGGGTGTGTGTGTAAGAAAGTGGAATATTTGTGGGGGGGGAAGAGAAAGATGGTCTGAAAGTTTCACCTGTGGTTTCTTTAGTTTTAGTTTTCTTTTCTTATTTTTTTAATGTGTGTAAATAAAATTATCTTTTTGCAACTTTAAGGTAAGCCTGTTTTGCTTTGTGAAGTCTCCTAGTCGTATATATAAAATTGCAAACACTAAATCCTGGACATTAATTGGTGCATTGGCCGGAAAACGAACCAGAAATTGGCAAACGTGAAACCATTACATGAGGACATCAAGATCTCTAATACCAGCCAAGGATTTTGTGTATTGGATATATGGAGTGTAATTGTGTAGCTTTTCAGCTGAAATTGTGGACAGCTCTTAATCCAAATTATATTCAAATCCACAGTATCCATTTGCAGCAGTATGCTTTCACATTTAAGAACTTGGGGCACTGTTAGTAGTAATATTTGGAAATGAAAAATGCATCACTTGCTGTTCCAATCTACTTTGGGCCAATTTTTGATACTTTGCACTTTGTTTACTGTGCTAATGTCCAGACACGGAAGTGATGCTTTTATATAAAAGCATCAAGAAGTGAACTTGGGCTCTCAAGGGCAAACTGAGGATTTCAAACTTCAGTTCAGAATCTCCCAATATGTAGCAGCCACATGTGGAGAGACTTATCAAGGAAGGGGAAGTGATGGGAAGCTTCCTAAAATTCTTCTGAGTATGTTCATTCTGTTCCCAAATGTAGGCATAGATACAGGAGCTGTCATTATTGTACCATGAACACGGTTTCTGCCACTGAAGGATGATGTATTAGAGTAATTCTGTTTGTTGTAAGAAGCAGAGCTTAAAATAGAATGGTATGTAAGAATGTATCCTTTCTAAACATAAAGGTTTCTTTGTGTCATAATGAAGTATAGAGTTTTTAAAAAAAATATTATTAATGTCCCTCATATATTTTGTTCTTTTCATTTAAGTGGCCAAGCTTATGACACCTACTTTTGTAAAAATCTTTTTTCCCTCCTACCTTCCCTTGTTTGTTTCTATTTTCCATTTTGTCTTGGTTTTGGTCAGTTTTAATTTTCATTCTGATGCCTTGATATATATATATATTTTTTTTACGTACAGTTTTTTTATCTTCTTTCTATACTAACTCTCTGGAATGCTAAAGCTAAGAGATGAGTGTTAAAAGCTGAGTGATCACCCTTGGCATACTTAATTGTAGACAAATTGTTTGAACTTGTAACACTTGGAAAGTGGAAGTGAATATATTTGTTTTGTTATTCCCATGGAAACGAGATATTTATAATGAGCTTCTAAAAACAAGTTACAAATATATACAAAGAAGCTGGTTCTTTGTAGCAGTTGCTTAATAGAAAGGAATTAGTTCTTTTGGGTTGGGGTTTTTTTCTTAAGTTGATGACTTCTGAAAAGCTGGTACAAGGAAGGGATTACCTGAATGTGAACAGGGCATTAAAAATGGTAAAAATAAACTGGGGGTATGACAGCCTTGTGTGTTATGTTGTGTTCATAGTATTATAATTCTTCATACAGTTTGAGTTGGAGGGAGCCTTTTACATGTCATCTAGGTAAACACCACCACTGCACTCTTCCCCCAATGAGCAGGGACATAATCCATGAGATCAGGTTGCTCATAGCCCCATCCAACCTGACCAGGGATGGGCCATCTACCATGTCTCTGTGCAACCTCTTGCAGTGTTTCACCACCCTCCGAAGAATGGCTTCCTTGTATCTAGTCTGAATCTGCCCTATTTTAGTTTACAACCATTACCTTGTCCTATCATAACAGCTCTGCTAAAAAGCGTGCCCCCATCCTTCCTTGTAAGCCCCCTAAAAGCTGCAGTAATAGAGCCATACCTGGAGCCATATCTCCACCAACAATCTCAACTCTCCCAACTTTTCTTCATGGCAGAGGTGTTTCTTCTCTCTGATCAACTCTGTGGCTCTCCTCTGGACTCGCTCCAACAGGTCCATGTCCCTCCTTTGCTGGGGACCCCAGAGCTGGATGCAGTGTTCCAGGTGGGCTCTCACCAGAGCAGAGTAGAAGGGCAGAAATACCCTCCCTCACCCTGCTCCCACGCTACTTTTGGTGCAGCCCAGGATACAGTTGGCTTTCTGTGCTGGGAGTGCATGTTGCTGGCTCATGTCCAATTTTCCATCCAATAGTACTCGCAAGTCATTATCCTTAGAGTGTTTTTGTGAACTCTGGATTGGAGAGAGTGTAAATCAAGGTTTGTTGAAAGACTTTTCCTCTGTCATCTCTACCTACTCACTCAATGGTCTCCTATACATTCAACCCATGACTACAGACAGAGGAGAGGGGAGCATGCTGTTCTAGTTAGTAATTATGATGACAGCAACTGATCAGAGTTTTTCAAGAGTTGACTTTAGAGACAGGAGGGGTGTAGGATTGCTGCTTGGTAATTTAGATACTGGTACATGGCATACGTGTACCATACCTCACATACCAAAAGTGCAAGAACATGTTGTGTTCCTAGGGTTTTCCACATGACTTGACATATGTTGCAGCTGAAGAGTTTTGGAGTTAATTATGATGCTTGATGCAAAGTGGATTTGATAATACTGTAATAGATGGGGGAGCATAGAGAGGGCATATTTTTGGAGTGTAGAAAAAGATAACAAATTTCAAGTTTAAAGCTGTTTTATTTAGGAAACTTGGGACATAGTTGCAGAAATTCTTTCACTTCCAATCCTATTTTTAACATCACTCCAATTAATGTTGTTCCCTGATAAAGATAATCAGCTACGATGCACATTTGTTTCTCTTCTGGGGTCCAGCTGCAATACTGCGTTCTACTACACATCATAGATGTGTCCAGTTTGTGGTTATACCTTAAGCTGAAGGGGAAAAATTCACTCATTTCCTTGCCCCATGTAAGTGAGAGGGAAATGACCAAATGTGAGAGGTAGGTAAACAGTGTCTTAGACCAAATGTTCTTTGTTCCTCTTGGCAGCCATATTTATGTATTTTTCCTTTTAATTCACATAAAAAAGTTATGCTCTTCTATTTAATAAGTGTGCAACCAAAAATGTTTCATGTGTTAATAAAATCCTGAGATCAGTTCATTTGTTTAGAGTGTGGTGCTAATAGCGACAAGGTCATGGGTTTGATCACTTAAGAGTTGAACTCAATGATCCTTGTGGGTCCCTTCAAGCTCAGAATATTCTGTTAAAAATAAACAAGTCAACATTAATTTCTTCTGGTTTTGCTGAAAGTGATAATTTTCTTTCCCATTGTGATGATCCTGACTGGTGATCCAAGCTAAACGTATGTGCTACAGAAAACTGCCTTTGGCAAGGCCTGTGTGGTAGACTTGGCTGTGAGTCTGTAGAGAATTTAGGGCCTTAGAGTGTTGTTATGTAGAGACCTTGCATTGATGGCCAGTGCTTTCTTTTTTTAAATGAAAATGAAACAAAATGAAGTCCTGACCTCTTGTGCTGCGTAAAAGTTCTTGGACATATTTCATCAGAAGAGGGATGTTAGTCCTATCAATGAGAATCCTGGAGAAATTCCAGGTAGTTAATTGCAGTTCATTCCACCTGTCTTTCTGATTAATGAAATGCTGGATTATATTCTTTATTTCTACTGTCATGATGTTCTTTTACCAGCTAATTCTGTGAGATACTCCAGCACATGCTTTACC
Source organism: Hylia prasina (assembly GCA_013397195.1). Classification (NCBI taxonomy): domain Eukaryota; kingdom Metazoa; phylum Chordata; class Aves; order Passeriformes; family Sylviidae; genus Hylia; species Hylia prasina. The sequence continues at coordinate 480,262 of VYXD01011920.1, forward strand.
GAAAGCAGACAAGTAGTTGCAAGCTGCAATGTTTGGTTAAAAAGCACATAAAGTTTATTTTGTGGGGGTTGCTGACGTTTCCTATATGTGTTGGGCTGCATTGAAAATAAAGAATGCTAGTAATGAACAATTATGCAAAGTTCCCTTAGTGCTGAATTTTGTTGTGAATAACCAATTTCTCTTTGTTTTAAAAGCCTGGGATAATATTTCATTTTTGTTTAGTTAATTGAAGAAGGAGTCACTTTCTAACTGTTGTTTGCTAAACCAGAAATCTCACTTCCCCTTTTCATTAGTGGAGGCATCCCCCAGCTGAGAGGGATTTGACCACTGAAGGTGTCTAAGATAAGATCAAAGATAAATCTATGACATATAGCTGAATTGCTCTGCACAGTGATCTTTTTGACAAATGAATTAAAATTAGATTGCTGTGTACTGCTTTTCTAGCCCAAGTTGCTGGTGCACACTTTGTCTATCCTAGCATCTATTGTTTATTCCTATATAAACAGCTGTCTCTGTTGAAAGGACTGGTCTGGGTTGTGTGGTGGTGCTTGGTTATTTTTTCCCCTGATTTGCTTGAAATGTTCTCTAAATTGACATAAAAAGAAATGCTCAAGCAGCAAACAAAACTCGTGTAGTAGCATGTTTCCCAGCAACATGGACTCAAATATTGCTTTAACTTTGGGAGTTTTGTAATGTAAACATTTTCTGCTTTTGCGGATGGTACTATTTAAGATTATATCAGCATAAGTGTCAAAACATCTTTTTGAAAATGGTTCTATTTGATCTGCTAAATTTTAGTTCAAAGTATATGGCTAAATTTTGGGGTGTAAATTCTAATTCAAAAGATTAGAGAATCTGTAATTTACTAATACAGGAAAAGATGTGGTTTGTGTCTGCTGCAAATTCATAACAACTAAAAATAGTTGATTTTTGTTTAATGGTGAGTAAACTCATTAATGTTGTTGCTTTATACCTGAATTTTAAAATGAACACTAAAACTAGGTTAGTATTAGAGAATTGAGTAGAGCAGTGCATACTCTGCAATGTTATCTCCTGCCTAAACTGAATATTTTAAAATGCTAGAAAACAGACATGCATTAACCTCCTTTTGGTTACACACATCACTGTAGTGAATGCTTTTTAAGAGTTTTATCAACTGAAACCTTTGGTGTGATGGACCAAAAAAGATCTGCAGGAATGACAGTGTAAACTGGTGTTTGTAAAGTGTGAATTTCCCATTCATCGGAATTTGCACCACACACTTGTACAGCAAAGTCCTCTCCATTAAAAGTAAATATAAGTAATTTACTAATATGAAAATATGGTCTTTCTATTATTGAAGACTACAGCTAGTATTCAGCTCCAAATTTCTGGGAGGTTTATACCAGGCTACTATATTGTGTTTTCTGTGTACCTTTAAATGTTTTTTGAAGACGATGGTCTACGAAGGAAAACAGGTATTGAATTTAAATGTGTCATTTAAAAACTTGTCAGTCTTCAACTGAGGAGGAATTTCAAGTTTTTAAATGCTTTTCAATAGTTTGCTTTACGCAGTAGCAGAATAATTCTTAATTTATTTGTGAATACATGAATAGTGACTTACCAAGTAATATGATAACCAGTTATTCAAAGAGGAATAAAAAATCGTAAATAAAAAGATTTACCTAATATGCTTCAGTTCTTGTCTTATACATGCAGGCTTTATAAGTGATCAACCAAATGAGACTGTATTTAATTTTATGAGCTGCAGCCATTTTAACAGTAGACCCAGTCCCTTTATTTCCACTTTATTTCTAAACATTCATCAAGGGAAGTCTATGAAGTGCTATCCTACTGATGTATATATAAAAATAAAGTGGTATTCCTGGGATATGTTTTATTTGACACTGTAAATGGGCTGCATGGGCCTTCCTGTTCTGTTGCTGTGTTCTGTTGTTTGCTGTGGTATACTGAAACCATTCTGCTATTCTTGAAATGCTTTTTGTGCTCTCTTGTAATTTCTTTCAATTGCTGTGTGTTTCAACAGGGGAAAGTCTGTAAGAACTATTACTTTTGAGCAGTTTAAGGAAGCTCTTCAAGAACTCTCCAAGAAGCGATTTAAAGGCAAAAGTGATGAGGAGGCACTTCAAGAAATGTATAAACTAATTGAAGGAAAAGGCCCAGGTTTAACTGGAGTAACGGTATGTTACTGATCTAATGGACAGATTGTTTCTATCTGTCCTGTGTTCTACTGCAGTGTTGTTATGTTCACCGCTTCCCTCTACAATTCCCAAATCCAATTTCTCTGTGAGCCCGAAGGCAGCAGTTGCTAAGCAGAATGGGAGCAAAGACTATGCAGCAACTGAGTATTGCACTACTGTGTGTTCTTCTGTGGCTCTGTCATTGCTCCTTCTAGGAATTGTACTATCACCTAGTAGCACCTCAAGAATATCCAGAGCTCTTGTGTATGCTTAGAATAATCAAATGTTCATGAAGAGTGGTGTATCCAAATCAAAAAGAGTAAAATAACATTAGAGCTTCAATAAAAAGTTGTAGGATGTTTCGTAAAATACAAAAAGCAAAGGTATCTTAAAATACATTTAATTACACCATGTGAAGCCCAGAACAGTGGAAATCTGGGAATAATTATCATGTGGTCCGGTCTTTGTTTCTTGTTTGTTCCAAGTCTTTCAAAGTTATAGTGTTCTTTCTTTTTAATTCTAAAATACTGGTATTAGGCTTTGTATGTGAAAAGGAAGCTATAAAGCATACTGTACATAAGCTTGGTTGTCCTTTTAGATGCCCAGGCTAGGCAAGCTTTTATCCAGTATTTTAGGAGATACTGGAGTGTTTACCATCAGCTTGAATACTTCTGTCAGTTTAGTTTATCTTCTTAAAATTTGATCCTCCTGAATTTTGCCTGTAAAGCTGTGAATGAAAATATAATCTTTTCAGAAAGTGGTTCTCTACAAATCAGCTGTGTAAATATCAATGGAAAGATCTCTTTGGGGCTGTAAAGTAAGTCAGCTTTTTACAAGATTTTATTTTTTTACTCTACTACTCTTATTTAAAACAAGTGGTAATTTTGATACAGACTTAAAATACTGAACCTTCCTTTTTGTTCTTCACTTTCCTTAATAAATTTGAATAACTCCTTTATCTGTTTAGGGATTCTTATTTCGAATTGTGTAAATTTTTCTAGGCCTCACTCTTGTTTCCATTTTTGGTATTTCAGCAGGCAGACATTGAAATGATCAGTGTCTGCTACTAAGGGAACAGTCTCTTTCTGTGTGGGGGGCATGGATGAAATGCAAAGTAGTATCATATGGGTTCTGCAGAGGTATATGAGTGTGCCAGCAGCAGGGGGAGAAGAGTGGAGGGGGAATATGAGCCAGCGATGTGAGGCTTGACTGTTCAATATGTGCGGTTCTGGGGAGAGTTGAAAAAGTGAAGAAAGGGGGATCAGAATATCTTCTTCTGATACCTGGAAAAGCGAGGGGCAGGAGGCAGAGCTTAAAAAGGAGGGAGATTGCAGGCTGGGAGCGTGTGTATGTAAACCAAAGCATATGTAAAACCAAATTTGTGTTTGTTTTCTCATGCTGATTTAGTTCCTGGATGGTAAAAAAGACTCACAAACTTGGCAATTAAAGACATTAAAATAAATAAATGAATACATGGCCACTCTCCTCCTGCAACCCAGGAGTGTAGCCCTGGTTCCATGCCTGAGGTGTTTTGGTTTTTCTGAAATTCTTTCCCAGGGAATCTTTGTAAACATGAGGAATGTTTTTGTAACTGTACCTATGTTATTCATTCCTTCTGACAAGAGGGACTTCTTGATGTCCCTCTGGTTTGACCAATGTGATTGAAGAGGTTTGCCTTTGTTTCACCAATCAAATTGGTCTGTGTAAAATAGTATATATGGGGGACACATCCCAAAATAAACAGTCATTTTACAGCCTTCTGAATCTTGGAGTCTGTGTCGTTTGTGGTGTAAAACAGCGACACAGGAGTACCGATATGAAATCTCTATACAAGCTTTTAATGCTTTATTTACTTTGAGAAGTCAATATTGTGGAAATTTTACCTTGTGCTGCTTTCTGTATGGTTATATAAAGTTACATTAAGCTTTTCTTAAAAGTTCTAGGTTAAGTTAGTCATGCCATGTAGCGTGTGCCCTGCTCTGTAAAACTCTGCTATAGGTCACGTAGATTTGGTTCAGGTTTCAGACAGAAAACTTCATGTGACTATTGACACATTACTCTAAACATATTAGGGAAGGAGTTGAAAGTATGATTAAGTGAAGCTTGTGGATAAGAATGCTTCAGCAGCATGTGGGGAATTTTGTGTGTTAGCTTCTTATGGGTACTGGGTATTTTGAGGAGTTAGGTGGTAGGGGCAGTATATCTGGACTAAATGGCAGCCTGGGGAAAGCACTCCTTCAGCAGGACAGTTGTAAAGTTTACCTTCATATCAGACAATGAGGCTTTTAGTGGATGTTGTGATAGAATGATAGAAGATTTTTTATCTTTTTCTGTTTATTTTTTTCTTCTCCTGCAGAATGTTGTAGAATTACAAAAATCCCTGCTTGTGGTTGATGTTGCTGAGAAGGCTCAGCAGCCGGACATTGAAACTAAGTGAATTTTAGGCTGCTTTCTAATCTTGGAACAGAACATGTATGATTGACTTTGTCACACAGGAAGAAAAACACAGGAAAGTGATAAGGGTTAATGAAGCCAGTGGCTTTATTAGCTCACGTGGTAGTGATCTGACAATAGAATATACAGTGCAGGTCATGTAACTTTGACAGCTTGTAAACAGACATGTAAATGAAGTCTAGGGCCTTTTAATTGTCCTCATTCCTACACAAAGGTTACAAAGAGCAAAACTGAGGTTCTTTCTTTTCCTGTACCAAGAGCTATGTGCCATAACAATGCTGAATGCATTTCTACACCTCCTGGGAAACAGATCCATGCTTTGGTCATTGTTTGCTGTTAAAATAAAACCAGTTGAACTTTAGTATATATTCATCAGAGTCCTTGACATAGAGATGCAGAAAAATTTCAAGTGCAAGGAATCTGGGATGATCTCATTGAAACATTCTGCTCACAAGAGGGCTAACTTAAAGCCAGTCCAGGTTTTTCAGGGCTCAATCCAGTCAGATTCATGGTGAGAGGAGTATGGGTGGCAGGGCAGTACAGCAGCAACAGTACTTCAGAAGCTGGATGATGGGTGCTCAGGGAGATGTTGATGTGGGCAAGATCATATTCTCATCAAAGTGCACCTGTTAGGGCAAGAGCAAGGAAGCCAGAGTGCAACCCACAGAGTGTGGTAAATGAGACAAAACAGTTGTTGCAGTGGAAGTGCAAAGAGGCCTAGGAATTCCACTTAATACTGTGTAACGTGGCTTGAAGACTATACAGTGGTAGCCTGAAAAAGCTGCAGGACATACTGTCCAGCGCATGGACATCCATTAAGATACAGAAGAAGTCTGCAGAACTGCCATTAGCACATCAGAGTCCTTGGCTCTATTAGAAAGGAGTATTAATAGAGCATCCATGTTGCATTGTTCACATAGCTCCTGTGTCTTCCCGGAGGTCAGGGCGGTGGTCACCACTCTTGGAGAGTGGGAGATAGGATGTGGTCAAGGTCCTGAGGTTCCAGGTGGCGGGAGAAGATGAAGAGGAAACTGACATGGTATTTGTGGAAAATCCAAGCTACACAAGGTGAGGAAGGAGCGACAACTAGAGACCAAGTAGACAGAGGCTACTGAGATAGAGAAGGCTGAAAGCTTGCGGCTTCTGGCAACAAAGTCACAGATCTGCTTCACCTGCAGTTCTTCAATTTCAGAATACTTATAGTATCCTGAGCACTGGTGAGGATCAACAAGACCCATCAGAGTCAGCTGAGCCTGAATTTAGTGTTCACGCAAAAGGGGGGAAAATGAGTGATAGTGTTGACCAGCGCTATCTCACACTGTGGGGACAGGCAGGTTCTTTTAAGGATCCTTGGTTGAATGAGAGCTGGCCACAGATTTGGATTTATATCAGGCCTTAGCATGCGCTGTTAGTGAAAATCTAGAAAGGAGTTAACAGTCATAGAAGATTTTGCCATCATGAATATCTCATGTGCTATTACACTTCCCTGTTCCATAATGGGTGATACTGTACTCTGGCAACAGTGCTGTACCATGAATCAAGAGTAATGAGTACCAGTCACAGAAAATTACTGAAGATTCTTCTCATGGATGATCAAGGCATATATTTTCTGATCTCACCTGATGTCTCAGGAGTTTTATTGCTTAGTGTGCTTTTTTGAAAGCAAAATCAGTGAGAGACTCCAAGTCAGAAGTACAATTTAATAAGAGCAAAAGAAAAGAAGGAAAAGAAAGTAAAATAAAATAAAATAAAATTAATTCAATAGTATAAAATACCACTGGCAGAGTCAGAATACAACCTGACACCCTGTTAGTTAGGGTGGTAGTAGCAGTCCAGATGAAATGGTCTTGTTGAAGCAGTGATCTTGTAGAAAGGTCTGGTAGCTCTTGTCCTCCGTGAATCCAGTGGGGAAAAGGCTGCCGCTGCTGTCCCAAACCCTGGATTATATGCAGGTGGGAATGCTTGGCTCCTCCCCCTGGGCGGAGCATCTCACAATGGGCTGATATCATTCTATGAGTCATATAATGGGTTCTTGATGGCCCATTAAACAGAGACAGCTCCTGCAGGGAGTTATCTATGAGTCATGGGGCAAGGCATTGATGGGCCAGTTAGCAGAAGATAAGGGAAACACTGCCCCACCTGGTTCCAACACCTCATGAAGATGGTGACAGAATACATACTTTGGGCACATCTTACATTTTTAACCTAGGACACTTAGTAGGTGCCAGGATCTAGGGTTGTTGTAGATGCATGGCCAAGATTTGTCCAGCCTCCTAACATGGACCTCTTCTTCCCCTTCCTCATGGGTACCCAGAGTACAGCTCTGGAGGTAACCTGGAGCATATAATGAGGAACTACAGAGGTCTAGGGGTGAGCTATGGGTACCCAGAGTACAGCTCTGGAGGTAACCTGGAGCATATAATGAGGAACTACAGAGGTCTAGGGGTGAGCTTGATGGGCATGGAGCTCAGATCTTGTCTTGCCAATCCCAGGAGGAGGAAAGATTGGGTAGAAGTGGACTGTATGACTTCTGTTGAAGATGGGCTTTGGCTTCTAGGACCAGAGAAATGAGGGTGTCTTAATTTGAAAGATGGGTGTCTGCTAGGGAAGGCAGAAGCTGCCCTTGGAATGGAGACTGTAAACCCCCTCCCTCTGAATTATTATAATTTTGAAATCCAGGGGCTTTCAGGCCAAGCTGTTATTCTGAGGATAGGAATAACAGTTCTTTACTAGTACGTATAACAAGGCCAACAAAACAACAAGTACAGCATTAACAACAAAACACAACCAGGAACCTCATGACAGCCTTCTTGGCTGAGACATGAAGGGATGGAGGAGACGCTTTGTTTCACAAAACCCTGGGGGCAGTCTGCCCCTGCAGGACTCTGAGGAACACCAAGCTCGAACAGCCGGAATGAGCAGGAATCCCGGGCTGATGGATGAGATGTATCGGAAGTTTCGTAGTGGTAGCTGGAACTGCGGGATGTCCTGGCCGGGCAGGGGGTGCGGGGCTACAGCGTAGCAAAGACCCAGAGCAGTGCCGGAGAATCGGCGGGGGCAGGACAGTGGTGGCGCTGCTCCCAACAGGGCAGGAAAAGGTGAGCTCAGGATTCCTGGACACACCGAGCAGATGGTGGTAGGTCCCTAGGACTGGACTTCAGTGATGACAGCGAATTCTCCCCGCAGTAAGCAACAGCTTGGCCGTCCTCCTTCCAGTGCTGAGAGTGAGATCCAGCAGCTGCTCCCACCCTCGTCCTTTGCCTGCCCCAAATCTCGAGGTATCTTCCCCCTCCGAGAGAAACTCCCAGAGACAAAAGAAGTGTAGCCAGGTGCTACACTCCTCTCCCGACTTTGGCCACTTTGTTTTACTTAAGTACCCATACATACTCAGTAGCTCGTTTCCTAGCAGTTTGCGGAAAAAAATTTTGAAAGAAAAAAAAAAAAAGGAAGAAATCTAACCCCCAACAGAGGGCTACTCAGCAGCAGTGAAATAAGTCTAACAAAGTGGAACAAGAGTATCTTTACAAACTAGCTTTACTAATCTGCTGAGGAGACTGTTAGACTGGATATGGAAGGTTACCATAACCTGAAGATGAAAGATCACAAGGGGGAGAGCAGATATGTCTAGGTGACAAGCCTCACAAGGCTTCTTGCTGTTCTGTAAATGCAGCAGGATATGGGATCCATCTCTACTGCCTGCACACAAAAGCATATAGTATGGGGAAAGCAGGGCAAAATGGTTGCAGAGATGTAATTCACTGGGATTTTTCTGCAGGTGTGTTAACACAGATCTTCTGACTGGAGTGCCTCACTGGATGAATAGAGGCTCTTCAGGAAATATATGAAATGAATGAGGAAGAGGGATTGTAGTCTGTGTAAAGATTGTAGTCTGTTGAGAGCATCTAGCATTGGAACAAGTTTCATTAAAGATTGGTTGTAACCTTAAATTGAAGAAGGATTCAGCAACACCTCACTCTGTTATATATTTCCCTTTCTGTTTTGTCTTCACCACCAACAAGAATGAAAAACTCCTCCTCAGAGAAGTGTTAGCACACTGTTTTTGTGGAAGGTTGTATTAATCAGGCTGCTAGATCCCATGAATTGGGACCATGTAGTGACTTGGACTGTTGCAATGCTGGAGAACTGGAGTTAAGGGGCTAATCTTGGAGAGGAGGAAAGGAAGGGGTCTCTTGTAGGTGCCAAATGGATAACACCTGATCTGCCCTTAAGGCTGGACATTACATGGTCTTCTCTAGATGGAGCTAGACCTGGATCAGTCAGATTTGACAGATTAATGTGAATTTGTTGCCGGAAGTGATGTCACATATAAGGCACCTTTTTGATGTCTTTTGCTCTAGCTCTGGCTGGACTCCTAGTTAGTGTAGGTACTGAATTAAGACTTGCAGTGCTATATCACCTGAGTGGCATTACTGGGAACTACTTGATTGAAAGTCCCCACCAGGATTAGTTAAACTGGCATTACTTTCTGGCATTATTGAAGTGGAGTTGTTCATCGTTTTCTTTGGTGTGACTGTGTCTGTGCGGGTGCTAAACCAAAGGAACATGAATGAAATCCAAATTTTTTTTGAAGCTTGATCTCTGTTTCTTTCTGCAGACTTTTAATGCATGTGCATGTATTCCCATGAACTTAAAAACAAAGTAAACAGAATTTTGGTAGGGAGTTCTTGTACAATCCTCCCCGCCTCTCCCCCCTCAGAAAGGGCAGACTTTCCCTTTGAAATTTTTTTTCCATGTTACAGTTATTTCTTGTTTCTCATCTTTACAAAGGTTGTGTATGTTGCCTGGAGATCTTGCTGAGACTCTGAATGTTGATACTGATTCTGCAGGCTCCCAGAACATTTTAATTGGATAAAGAATTCTCCATGGCAACCTTTTCTAGGGAGATGGGCTGTTACATAGTGAAGTTCTGTGGTTGAAGGAGCAAAAGTAGGAAAGCACTCAGTTTCGGCGAGGAAAGCTGGCTGCAGCTGACAGTATAGCCAGGAGTACTGTGGCTAAGATGTGGTACTTTTCTGGTGAGGAGTAACAAGAGCAGCTCACCTACCGCCTGTCACCATTGTTTTTGGCAGTGCAGGCACTCCCAGCACTGATTGCTGAGAAGACGCAGTCGGTCCCTCAGGCAGGCACGGACTGTTTCTGCACTATGTGGACATTTGTAATTCAGGAAGGAAAACCTACCAGAAAACCCTGCTGCAGGGTTTTGCGTCTTTAAGTTTCTGCCTAAGCTGTGGAGCAGCTTTAAATCGAAGCCGAATCTTTGTCAGTGATGGAAAATAGCTCGAGGCTAAGTTGTTTCAGTGGAGCCAAGAGTTCATTGTGAAAGCGAGGGCACTCGGTGTCTGTTTTGAACGTGTGATATTCCTGAAGTCCCATAGGTTTTCTCGGTGCTTTTCCTTCCCAGGAATTGGTTCTGGAGAGCTTTTGGGAATGGTGCCATGCTGTGTGCAGAGCTGCGCAGCACAGAGTTCCCTCAAGCTTACCAGGGGCTGTGGTGCTGCAGAAGTGAGCCCTGTGCAGCTGCAAGAGGGTGGTGCTGCAGTGCCCTGCTCATGGAGCCCGTTGCAGTGTGCCATTGCAGTGTGCCAGCTTTTGTGGCATTTGCTTGGCTTTTGAACTGTGAACTTTGTAGAAAGGATAGTAACGTGTGCTGATAGAAAATGAGGAATGCTCCCTTGGCAGCACTGAGTCAGCTTTTCTCTTCTTTGCCTCAGCGTTGTTCTGTAAGGAAAAGACCTGAAGGTGTGGGAAATCTTCCAGTCTCACAGTGTTACCTTATTTTCATGATTGCAGCAGTAGCTTCATATGCTGCTTCTAGCCTTTGGACACAAAAGTTGATTTTGTGGGGTCTTTTGAGTCCATAAAATTCATGCGGTTTTCTTGCTGCAAACAAGCCAGGCCAGTGCAGCTACAGAGGTTTCAGTGGATATATTTTTCTTCAGCAAACTGCTAGATAGTTCTGTGCTTCGTTAGACAAAATACATGTTCTTCACTTCTGTGCTCTCATTTCCTTTTTACCATAGTTCATTTGGGTTTCCTAAGGGCTGATAATACATTTCTGTAACTAATTCACATTCTTGAAAATAATGAAATTGTTGCTTGCTCGTAAACTGCTCCTTGATTCATTAGTGTGCTGGTTTGAAAGCAAAACCAGTGAGAGACTCCAAGTCAGAAGTACAATTTAATAAGAGCAAAAGAAAAGCAGTAAAATAAAGTAAAATAAAATAAATTCAATAGTATAAAAATACCACTGACAGAGTCCGAATACAACCTGACACCCTGTTAGTTAGGGTGTTAGTAGCAGTCCAGATGAAATGGTCTTGTCGAAGCAGTGGTCTTGTAGAAAGGTCTGGTAGCTCTTGTCCTCCGTGAATCCAGTGGGGAAAAAGCTGAGTCTGCTGTCCCAAACTCAGGATTATATGCAGGTGGGAATGCTTGGCTCCTCCCCCTGGGTGGAGCATCTCACAATGGGCTGATATCATTCTATGAGTCATGTAATGGGTTCTTGATGGCCCATTAAACAGAGACAGCTTCCGGAGGGAGTTATCCATGAGTCATGGGGCAAGGCATTGATGGGCCATTAGCAGAAGATAAGGGAAACACTGCCCCACCTAGTTCCAACACCTCATGAAGATGGTGATAGAATACATACTTTGGGCACATCTTACATTTTTAACCTAAGACAATTAGTTATCTTGAGGTAGTAGGCAAAATGTGTTAAGTTTGCAGAGCTGTCTTTCTTGAGAAAGGTCGGGGAGGAATATATCATTTGTTAAGATTTCCAGAATTCAAGGACTGCAGCTTTCACTTCCTGTCTTTGTTAGGAGGGCTGTTTCAGACAGATAGAGATTGGACTATTGGTAATACGGATTTTGGATCCTTTCATTTTGTTTACTTACCTGCAGTGTGGTCAAACACTGGAATGAGTTGCCCGTTGAGGCTGTGGAATTTTGGAGGTGGTCAGGACTTGACTGGAGAAGTTTCTGTGTAAGCCTATTTGAGCATTGCTGTGAGCAGGGCTTTATGCTAGACAAAGACTCATATTCAAAGGTTCTTTCCAACCTAAATTGTTCTGTGACTTAGTAATTTTAAGGTTTGATAATCCTCAGGGACAGAGAATCCCTCACTCTTTCCAGACTTGACCAACCACAGTGGTGAAAAATTTTCATGTGTCTAGTTGGAATTTCATATCTTCCAAATCATGCCCATTATTGTTTACTTATGAACTGTCTCTGTTTCTAATATAACCTGTCTGTTGAGAACAGGAATAAGATTTGTCTCTCCCTTTTTTATTCTCAGTCTTGATAAACACATTCCCATCATCGTTTCCGTGTATGTTACATGCTCCAAGCCCCTTGCTATCTTAGCAGCACTTCCTTGTAGACATTAACACAGAGTGAGGAAAAATACTGAATTGCTAAGAAAAAAAGCACAAAAGAAATGAATAAACTCAATTTGGAACACTAAATGGTTATGTTTGATTCTATTGTGCTAAGTAAAACTTTCTTCCTAAGAGAAAGTTTTTTAAAAGTAAAAAATAAATTGAAGTTCATGGGTACCTTCTGTGATATGCAGACTTTGTGGTTAACTATATGTGCAAATAAGAGATGGAAAATGAAGGCTTCTGTGGTCTCACAGAAAAAAAGGGAGGATATTGGCCACAAGGAATTTATTGCCTTTAGAATAATGTAACTAGAGGGATTATATAACTTACTCTGGATAGTAAACAGTTCAAGCAGAATTGCTATATGACAAGGCAGAATCATTTGTATGTGATTCATTGTGAAAAAGAAGAGAGAGTAGTAATTTGCTAATGAAGAAACTGTTCTCATCCAGCCCTTTGTGCTCTTCACTATGTTTCTTCCTGCATTTTTCTTCACTTAAGAAGGATGATCAGCTTTCTCCCCTCAGCCCCCACTTTTTTTTATTTGCATCCCAATACCCTTGTGCAATTAATAATGAGCAGATGGGTTGTTGAGAAGAATGAACTCACTGCCACTCTTTCAGTTGGTTTTGCCTTTTGCTCAATATCCAGTTTAATCTGCCTGGTTGGTTTTGTTGTTCAGAAACAGAAAAAACCATTTTGATAAAAACAATTGGTTGCACATTCATTTCATAAAGGCTGTTCACTTACAATAAGTTACCAGCTCATAGAGGAATCTTTATGGATAAACTTTTCATATTAAGACACTGAAAGTAATGGTAGAGCTAATCCTGGAAATCATACCTGGGCACATGAAGGACAAGAAGGTCACCAGGAGTAATCAGCATGGGCTGATCACCAAGGACAGTTGTGCTTGACTAACCTGTAAACTTCTACAATTAAATTACTGCCTGAGTAGATAGGGAAAGAAGAGAGTAGTACAGTGTCTACCTGGGCTTCTGTAAGGTCTTTGATGTTGTCACTTATAAGAGTCTCACAACCCCTCAAACTGTTGCTGTTTTCCCTACAGATTAATAGGCAAGGGGAAGGCTTGTGTGGCACACTCCTATCATTTTGTTGTAAAGATCCACCTTATAAGTCATGTGTTACGGTCGTATCAGAATGCAGGTGTCTTGGTGTAAACACCACATTTCTCAAGTTTACCACTGGGAATAGTTTTCTGGAAACATCCTTCATTGTTGATATGAGCCATTCTATTAATCCTTGTTTTACTGTTTCTTCTTGCATGTTAATATGTGTGCATTTCCATCCACCCACACAAGTTTTAATACATATGTTACTAAATATGTTACTGTACAAAAATTCTCATGTTTTTATTGTAGTTTGTGTATTGAGGAAAATTTCATGCCACACCTTTGAAATAGAGAAGTAGAAGCTGTACTCTTTCTTTTTCAAATAGTGATTGTTTACCATTAAAAATTCTCAGAATACCAGTCTGTCCTAAGAATGAATTTTGTAAAGGAAAAGGCAATCAACTAGAGTTTCTGAGACTTCTCTGTGGATGTGATGGTAGATAAAACTGATTATGTAGATAAAACTGATTTTCTGTAAAGTAGTGGTTTTTAAATACAAGGAAAACAAATATGTTTTAAGTTTAATTTTTAAGTTTAATTAACTCCATATTGAATATATTGCCCTTGTCTTGCATTTGGAGTTTTCCTGGTTATAAGGTGCTACCAGGTCAACATGAACAAGTAAACTGTATATATTAGACCAATACTTCTTCCTAAGCATTGTCTTGATACCTGTTTTTTCAGTATAGAAAAATAACCACTTCTGCAAATAGTACTCTTAAGACTGCAAGATAGAAGTCCCTAAAGGTCATTTAGCAATGCTGTTTTGAGCAAAGAATGCTCCAGTGTTTCTTTTCTTTCAGATAGTGACAGGTGGTGCACATAAAAAAGATGCCCAGATTTTAGCACTCTGTTCATTTTAGCTCAGAAGTCTTGTGTGTTTTTTCTTCCCCTGATTTTAAAACATAAATTTATAAGTATTAAGATGCTGCTCCTAGACCAAGCACACAGGTTATCATGCTTCTATATTGTTACGTGAAATAATTTTTTTTTCTGTTTCTATAGTCAAAATTTTTGTCTCAATGACAACAAAACTGATTTTTGAGGAGCCTGATGTGACTCAGTGGAAGGAGTCTTTGCTCAGTGCCGTTTCTTTCCAGTCCTTCCAGTTTGTTACTTTTCTCATGAATCCTAGAGTTTAGAATGAAATTGTCTTTTGAAGCAATGAATTCTAGTTGTACTGGAATACATTTTCTATATTGATGGAGCCAAGCTTTTCTGCTTTCATGCTGACATAATGGATTTTGAACATGGTTCAAAATGTAAAGTCAAGATACAACTTCTTGGTATCTTTGGTGCTTAGAACTTGATTATTAATCAAAAGTATCTCATACTGAAAGTCTCTTCTAAAAGGTTTTGACATAATTTGTGCTGTTTCCTTTTCTGCTATATTATTATTGTCATTGTATGTAATGGCAAGAAACAAACATCTTTTGTATCCTATTGCTGGGAATGAGTAGTGTATTTGCATAGTCTTTGTCATTAGCAAAGATTTAAATCTTGGTAGCATGTAAAAGTATCTGTATTAAGAATAGCTGATTTCTGATATGTCTTTTTGTTTTGTTTCTTTTTTTTCTTCTCATAGAAAACCGTTGCATCTCCAACTGTTTCACGCCTTACAGATACTTCAAAATTCACAGGTTCTCACAAAGAGAGGTTTGATGCCAGTGGAAAAGGAAAAGGCAGAGCTGGCCGAGAAGATCTGGTGGATAACTCAGGATATGTATCTGGTTATAAGCATGCAGGCACATACGATCATAAAGTACAAGGAAACAAGTAAGGCTGAGGGTTTACAACACAGAGGGGTATAGAGTATATATTTGTAAGGATGATGTTATAAATCCCACATGTTTCAGTTATTGTGAACGTTGAGACTGTGTTGTCAAGAAGTTGTCTTCAGGAACTGGAACTGATTTCAACATCTGAGCTACTTGCAGCACAATGCCACTTCATTACATTCCTCTTGCATATATTGGCAAAAATAAATATGTAGGTATAAAAAAGATATCATTTTGTTGGGCTTTAGGAAAAAAAAACACAACCCAAACCAACAAACAACAAAACCAAAGTCAAGAGCAGTTATACCACACTTTGTCAATTCAAGCAAAGTACCTCAAACATTCCTAGATGATCAGTTGCCCTGATGATGTCAAAGAGGACTTCTTGAAAAGAGGATCTTTTGTAGCAGTCTTTCTGAAGAATATCCCATGACTTATGCAGTTTCATTTGACTACTGTTATAAGCGTTTTTTTTAAATGTCTTATATGGGATCTAGCACTTAAAACATTCAAAAATATACTATTGGGAAGTAAGTGGTAGTAATATACTAGGTTCTAGCCTGTGATTGTCACATGCGACTCATGGAAAAACTGAAAAAAAAAAGCTATTTCCAGGACAATGTAGGCTCTAAAATACTTTATGTCAACAGAAAGAGTTGGAAAATACCAGCCCTTACTTTCCTCCTGTCTATACTTTATGTTTGTTTTTGTGTGTACTGTAGCATGGTTCTGACTGTCTGGATTTGGATGGAGCTATTGTACTAACCTGAGACATGAGGAACAAGACATTACTAAGAAAGTCTGGTTAAGGATTTTCACAGTCTGTTTTCAAGTTTGCACTGCCTCACATTGGAAGTGAAGGAGGCATTAAGCTAATAATGCTTTAAAATATTGTTTATGACTAAACACTGCCAATCAGATTACTATTATATTAACTTTTTTTGCACATATGTTGGCACTTAGTCCCTTTAAGCTCTAACATTTTAAAGGAAAACTTATGGTCCCTTGGAGTACGGACATTTACAATTAATATCTATGTAATTAGGTGCAATTTACTCACAAAAAAAACCCCCAAACCATTATAACTGAGCTACATTTTATGATAGATTCATTTGAGGCCAAGGGATTTGATTTTCTGTTCACTCTTGCTGCCAAACTTGGGAATAATAGTATTGCTGAGAATGGCTTTCCAATGTTACCATGAGAACCAGTCCCAAAGGTTTAAGGTAGAGGCAGCTGAGTGTGACCTAGGTGGGGTCCAGAATGCCAAAAGAAATTAATTGGAATAAAAATAACATTTTTTAAAAATATTGGTTGAAAAGGAGAGAAAAGGCTGTTTCAATTTTCTGCAAGATCTGAACAAGTACCTTGATGTATTACTCTGATTCTCTAAAGTTATGAAAGATAAGATGTTCAGTATTCAGAACCAGCTCTTTGCAGTTCTGCCTTGCTTTCTTTCAACAAGAGCTTGTGCACTGATTTTCACGTTCAACTCTGAATAAAGGTTAATAGATGTATTGCTCTCTCCCCACCTGTACAAGCATCCCTTTTATGTACTCTGAGTACATAAATGTAGGTGAGCAGTGTGTGCAGTCATGTGCCGTGCAGGTAAACAGTCTGTATTTGTCCAGTGTATGGAAAGAGAACACTGGTTTTCAGCCCTTAAACTGTTTTTGTTCTGCTGACATTGTGTGGTAGCCTATAACTTTGCCCTCAGTGACTCTTTGAGACCATACATCAGCCTAAAACCAAAACAATAGCAAACAAAAGGCAGGGACTTCCTTGTGGACTTGAACATCCTTTTATTTGTTTATAATTTATTTTGATGTTTGTTTTTAAGTGGAAGTTTGTCAAAACGCAGCACACGCTCTTGTAAAGATTTAAATGGCTTTTCTCACGGATGGCTTTGGTTACCTGGGAAGATTTTAGATGTATGTAAAGATGCAAAGTGTTCAGCTTGTGAACCTTTTTCAAGAGTTACCCAGTGTTCTTGAAGAGTGAGATGTTATCCACTTCTGTGTTGCACTGGGGACCTGTCACACTCCAAAGCAGAAAATAAGATACTTGATACCAACAGTGGCTAAATTATTCTGGCATGGTAGTAACTGTCTAAATGTAAAGAACTTCTTCATCACTGGTGCCTGTGCACCTGAAGACAGCTCCAGGATAGTCCTGTTTTTTTAATGAATAAAAAGGCTACAACCCTTGATGAATCCTTCAGCTGTGTTACAGGCAAAATCGGTGTCCCTGTTTTTCCTTTTGACTTTAAGACTTGACTAATAACTCATTGGTAACCGAAAAGTTCTGGACCCAGCCTCAAAAACTGAAAAGTTCTGGACCCAGGGTGAAGTGCAGCCTACTGCAGAGTCCAAGAGCATACTGTTGACCTGGGTGTTTGTTGCTAGCTATCCACCTTGTCTGGCACATGGGGTGACACTTTGCTTTTAGGTACACAAAGGGCAGGTTTTCTCAGGTACCCAAATACAGAGTGTCTGTAATGCCAGAATGTTTCCATGCAGGAGGAGTGATTGGTTAGGAAGATTTTAAGATATAATTAGGTTTTAAGTTGTTAGTTCAAAATGAGAGAAATCAGCATACTCGTAAGATAGAAGGCATGCAAGGGAATTGAGAGTGCAGACAGATCCAAGCTGACACGGTCTAGAAATTGAGTTATAAGAGGCTGATGTAACGAACTGAGCTTCTGCCAGAGTTTACTTTGCATGCTTGTGCAGTATAAAATCCCTGCCACGAACCAAAGCACTTTATTTAGACCTGATACAAACTTTGAAATTCTTTCAATGGCAGAGTAAGCTTGGGATCAGAACCTGAGATGATGGTTCAGATAGCAGTATTTTATTTTGAGGAACACACTTCTTTTTTCTTCTTTGTTTCTACAGTCTAATAGTTTTAAACCTCAAAGTGGTACATGAAAAGAAGTCATTCTAATGTGACAGTTACAAAGGAAAGTTGTTGCTGGGAAGATAGTACTTAGTAAAGGTTTTTCTCTTTTGTCTATGCTTGATGTGAAAGATAATGGCTATGAATAAAAGCATCTTATGCAGCTGTGTGTTAGGGGTTCACTACCTACTTGAGCTCTTACTGTTCCACTAATATTGGTAGGACATTAAAAGCCTAAATACTTGCTTGATTATTAGCTCTTAAGTTCCAGGCCTGCTTGGGAATGAGGCAAAATGCGTTTTCTTACTCATCTGCTATTCCCTCAACTCTCAGGACAGTAAGTACAGCTTTTACCTCAAAGCTGACAGGAAGGGATAGCTGAGGAGGTGCCCCATTTTCAGCCCTTAAGAGTGTTGTAGAGCATATTCTCTTCTGATGCACCATGCTGTAGACTGTAAGTAAATGTCATGTCTGAAGTAAGGACATGGGAACCTAATAAGGTTTACTGTCCTCTCTTTTCCATTCATTCCATCTAAATTTCCAGCCTGATTTTCAGCATCTTCCACTACATAGCAGTCTTATGTGACACCTTCTATAAAACCCTGTTGTTCCTAATCATCTTTACTTTCATTACTACAGTATATGCTACCAAAAGAAATATGATCAGAAAGTTCAGATAGCTTTTAGAAATAACTGCCTTAAAGAACAAACTCAAACTGTATTTAAATACTGTGGCAGTATGCAATCCTTACCTGTATGTCTACTGAAGCTTAAACTGACCATCAAAACCTTTACAAGACTAAGGACAAGAAATGAAAATCCTTACTGAGGCAAATGAATAGTCATTACAAATAATTTTCTAAAAATGACATAGTTTTTAAGTAAAATATGCAGCAGTCAAAAAGGATTTTCTTATTAGTGCTTGCTTACTAACTCCGTTTAGTCACTCCATGAAGTTTAGTTGAGAATTTCACTGGGAGTTTTTCAACCATCAGTATAGAAATATCAAAACCAAAAATGATTGTCCTGTTCTTTGTGGTTATCAAAGCTATCACAATAGCATTACTGAGAAGCAGACATTAAAAATCACACATAGTTTCATGAGTCCTATATGAACAGTTGTAATTAATTGTAATCAAACATTTGGAATTCCAAGGGAAATGTTGACTATTAGACTATAGCCAAAATTTAGCCCCTATTTTTTTAAACCTATAATACTTCTTACCTCCTTTTCATTTAGGGGAGGGAAAGGGAGATTTCAAAACTACTCACGTGTCACAGCTTGTGTTTTTCATCAGCATAGAGATTGTCTTTCAAAGATATTTTTAATTGAAGTATGTATTTTACTGACCTTACCTAAATTAAAAATTCTGACAATTAAATTAAAAAGTCTGACAATTCCTAGCATTACGCAAAGCTTTATTCACAAATTACCATTTCAGTCATCCCTATTTTCCCTCTATTGGCTCAATGAATATTTTTATGGTAGCTGGAATTAGGCAGAACAAAAAGGCAAATGACTACTATGGGTTTGGCTTGGAAGCGATAGGTATCCCAGCCATCTCAAACCATCTGTAGAGAAAATCCTCATATATATTGTCCAAAACGAAATCATTAAAGCTGTAATTGATAGGCGTTTTTCCTTAAGGCTTTTCATAGTTACAAAATGAATTTTAATTCTTTGTGCCTGCATGTATGGTAGTCAAAACATAACCCTGCCTTCAGGGATGCATGTATTCTGGGGGCACATGCTTGTCATCCGTGAATAAGAATTCTCTGTTTGCACTGGCCAAGAGCAAACCTTTTACTTCATGACAGAGCAAATGTAACATTGCACTGGTATGTGTCCTCTTAAGTGACTGTCAGTCTTGCGTGTGTGCCAAAATAACTACACCTTTGTGTATGTTGTTTGTAGTATGAATATTATGTTCTTGACTTGTCACTTAGTTGATATTAAGTAATGTAATGCACAAGACTTGTGTAGGTTTGTGTGTGTGTACACATGCTCTTTGGATCCAGCTTAAGTAATTAAACTGTATAAATGTTGATGAAAAACTTAAATCTTCTTAGGGCCAAGCTCTAGTCCTGCAGCCAATGCTTCAGCTTGGCTGGCTGGAGACATTGTCATACTCCCTTCATAGCATGAAGGTAAAGATCTAAGGAGGCTTTTATGATTTTACCTGTCTACCCTGTTCTGAGAGAAATCACTCTTCAGCAATTCTAGCATAGACTTAGTGTGACAAGAGGAGTTTCTCCATGGTGAGGAAGTAGGAGAGAGAGGGTTAGGGTGAAAGCAAGCTTTCCTCTGAGTGCTCTTAAGAAACCATTTAAAACTACGCTCTGCATGGGCCCTATATTTTCCTTTGCCCCAACTTTGTGAATCAGGTTGACACTCACTGTGTAAACACTGTTGTTCATCATCTGTTAGTGAGTATAAAGCTATGGTATAATGAGATGGGAACAGGAAACAGGAGTGTCATACATAGCCTATGGACTCAAGTCTTACTTGAACCTTTATACAATTAAATACCAGAAGCATAATGACAGCACTTAAACTTGTGTGAAATTCTTCAAGTCTGGAGTACCTCAAATTAATACATGTGTACCTCCTGTATTTGGAGTGTTTGCCCATCAAATATCATTTAGCATTCAGTTGCTCATTTTGTGCAACCCTAAAGTGCTCATTTGGCTTACTTAATATAAGCTGGAAATGACGGTCAGGGTTGTTCTTTTTAAGTCTTCAGAATCCTAGAACTACTAGGAAACCTGTAGTTGCATTCATGCTTGCTCATTAAACTCAAAGCCAATGCTTTGAATGATATCCCAGCTAAGAATAATGCTTCTGAAATAAAAGAATATTGCAGATAGAACCTCCACATCTTAATTGTCCAAGTAATTTATTTTTGCAGGGAGAAATATCTGTTAATATATTTGTATTTTTTTCATGCTTTTCAGTATATTAGCCTTGGTATATTACTTCAAAAACCTTACGGAGAAGGTGGATTTCAAAACAAGTTTAAGATACAAATTTGACTTTGTTGTCAGAAAACATTTGAATTGGCCTATTTCATTCAAACTAATTGATCATCCACTCAAGGTAGACTTTGGCAAGAGTAAGCCTGATCATAAATAAGAGGGGGAAGAATCCTCCCCTTTGAGGAAGAAGCCTCTTGGCTAAGCATTCTTGACAGACATTTGTAGTTCTGGTAGTCTGAGACAATTTTTTAAAAAACAAGTTAGCTTTTCTATTCATGTGCATGCACACAGGCACTACTTGGGTGCTTGGATATACATGAGGGTGAAACTACAGAAGAGACTTTATTTTTCCTCATTAAACCTTGCATTTAGAAATTGACATTGAATACCCAACTGACTAACCTGATTTGGAAAAATGATAAGCTACTGTCATATTCCATTGCAGCTAAATAGCCAATTAATTAATTTTCAAATACAGTTACACAGCATCTCTTTTTTGTGAGCTACTGTAAAGACTGTGGCACTGTACAAAGTGAGTTTTGATGTAAACATTTGGAAAGGTCTCAAAGATAACGCTCATGATAATTTGCCCTTACCTCCAGTTATCTTTATGCAAGATTTTTCTGCTACTTTGCACATTTTTCAGAAAACAACAGAAAAGTGAATAAAGTTACGTTCAACTAAATTAAAAATGTGGCCCTAAAAGTACACTCAATTTATCCATCTTTTCATTTTGATCACGAGCTACATTATAGATGAACAACAAAATAAGAAAAAAAGATGGGAGTCTGAATCCCTACAGCGGTGAATTATTTTAAGTTCCAGTTTACATCAGATGAGTTTCTGTATGCTTGCATTTACTCAAATGCTATTTTTAAACAAAGTAATTAAATAATGTGAAATAATGCAGCTTGGGCTCTGTTAAATAGGGTTATATTAATGCAACTGAAATGCTGTGTATGTCTGTAATAGTCAAGCTAAATATGTTCTAGATCTTTATAAAGGCTTTGTGTAAAGTCAGTTAACCTACAAACTGATGTCCTATATAAATCTGTGTTGGCAAATTACTTTTCTTAGCAGTATAGTGTATGAAAAGGTAAGATCATAGGCAAAACCAAATTATAGGGTGCAAAAAAGTGTGTTTGATTTTCACCTTTGTGCTGGGTTCAGAATATTTCAGCTTTGGCAAATTCTTGCAGCAGGGAATTTTTTTTGTACAATGCTTATAATAAGTAATTCTGTAAAGCAAAGAAATGGTCAATGTTGGATAAATATATTGAAGTTTATTCTTAGCAAGGTGTTATGTTTCACAGATTTAAATATTAGAGGAGAAATATATATTTATACAGAAGTATAATTTTTGAATGAGATTGATTATGTTCAGTCATTTATTTATCCACATTATGCTTTATTCCTTTGCTAGGTTGTTTATCAGTCCATGCTGTTCCAACATCCATTTCTAATTTGATTTAGATGTTTTTATTCTTCATGTGCACAAATCTCTATGTGCATACTGTCAGGACCTGATCATAAAGGGTGGAGGCAAAACTGTCTTGTATTTGATTACCTAGAGCACTAACTAAAATTTAATTGTTAAGCAGTTGGGATATGGAGATAGGTCTTGACATTGTCTTCCTTGGAGCACTGTACACTATGATGAAAACCTTCAGTGAAGCTCACTAGTTTTTGTTGTTATTTTCATTTGTCTTTCATCAACCAGGAAGCTGCTGTGTGCTAATAATCACCTGCAATATTTCTAATTGCAGGCATTGCAAACATTAACATGCAGCTGTACTAGCCTACTGTGTTCACTGTGAAATTTTCAACATGGTAAAAAACTTTACATGATCATTTAACCTTACAAGTTTACTTTTTCTCACTAATTTAACACTGAAACTTCTTTTCATTATTGCAAATAAACAACTTGAGCATAGCATTTCTAAATCTTAACTGTAGTAGATAAACATGTCCTAAGCAAAGATTTTTAACCACTTGATGAAGGGGGCCAGGCACCATCCAGTGCAAAGCACACTGGGCAAAATCTTATCCCCACTGCAGCCAGTTCCAAAATTCTAGCTGGTGCTAGCCAAAATAGAACCACCATTACCAAGGGGTTAATACGCTTAGTAACCGTGACAAGAGGTTATGGAGAAGCACAACAGTGATTCTCTATTTCTATGTCTTTATTTCTGTTAATTTAAAACTACTACTCTTCAATCTTTAAAATAAGTAAAAGAAACTTGAAGGGGGGATCATATGCTACTAGTTTGTACTAGGTTTTTTCAGGAAAAGGAAACAAATTTATATATATATATATATGCAATATATTTTTACACTGTTTATTAATGCTAGAAAGTATTAAATGTATCACTTTATCTGTGTGAATGTTAAAGTAATGACAATGTTATGGATGTTTTAAACCTTTTGAAGTTGTCTTGTTAAATTCTAAACCCACAATTAACAATGGAAAAGCTACTTTGTCTGCAACATTATTGTTGATGTTTTAGGGGAAAAGTTCAAGTGCAACAGTTGTTTTGATTAGCACTGTAAAAGCTTGGCTTGACAAGTTATAGTGAAATCCATATTTGAAACACCATTTCGTTAAAGCACAGCTTCTCATAAAATACATTACTGCTGTTGACTGACTGTATAAAATTGTATTTTTAGTTGGTAAAGTGATCAATAAATGTGTTACTACATCGGTTCTGGGATTTATTGAAGTAAATGGTATTTGCTGATAAACTTTGTAAGCAACAGTTATTTTACAGTTTAGATGTTAATTTAGTTGCTGATGAATTTATAAATTACATCAAAATACTCTCTGAACATGCAGGTATCTGGTTCTGAGCAGAATCTATTTCTTCTTTACCATTTATTTTCCTAGTTTGAATAATGACTAAAGCTGGCCATTAATATTTTGAGGATTCTTGTATGATCCTTGAATAGCCATGATAATGGAGATCCACCAAATGGGATTTGTTCTTAACCAGCTACCTAAAATAGATTGATCCTCAGTGCAAAAGCCTGAATTACTGCTCTCAGCTTCTTTAAGTGGTGTTAATTACAAGTAATATTTTACTTGTAAGGAAAGTAATTTGCTACATAAAACATTGTTTTAATGATGTTACATCCAAAAGCAAATATGGGCCTTTTGTTTGTAACAAACACCAGTCAGCTTTCCAGTAGCAAAAATACCATGATTTTATTCAAGAAGCAGAAGACCAAAGTATTTACCTCACAACATTGTAATAGCATAATTAATAATGTGACAAAAAAGCCAGAGTATGCTTTTGCTCTAGAAATGTAGCGGTGCCAATTGACAATTTGTCAATTGTTAAATGACAAAATGAGCAGTCAATTGCTAATCCAGTGATTAGCAACTGCAAGGAAACATAACTAAACAGCTTACAGCTACCTGTCTCTTCTCTAGTTGTTCTCGAACTGGAAATGATACTCCTTGTTCTCACACACTAGACAACCTTCTTTAGAACTGCGTTTTAAGTGAAATCTAATACAGCTGTGTCCTGAGATAGCTTTTCTTCCAGCATGGAGATCATGGACTGTCCCTTCCGGCACTCCTTTTAACTCTTAGCATGTATGGTTACTGAAACTGTAAAAAAGTTAGTGAAGCAGAACCTATAGGAAAAACCAAATTCTTTACCATTTAAAAAGCCTTTAAGATAGAGAAAGATAGTACTCTTCTATCAGATGAGAATATAAGACACTAAGATCTGTATTTTCGAAAGAGTTATGGATTTTTTATTATTTTCCTGTAGAGCCTCTAGAAATGCCCACTCACCCCTACACACCACTTACACATCTTGACTTTAAAATGAAAATAATCCCCCTCTGCTAGGATGTGTTCTCTTCACTCCAGGAGTACAATTATTTGGGCTAGTTTTCAGTCTGTGTAGCTACTCTAGCAATAACCACGTACTCCTTGTGTCTGTACGTCATGGGCAGGCTGATCTTTCCTGGTTCTATCAAGTTGTTCTACCACAGCCAGGACTGCAGGGACAGAGGTGTGGAGGCAAAGGCTACCTCTGCCAAATCTGAGTCTTGAGGGTCTTAACCTGGTCTTCTAGTTAGCCTTTTTTTTAATTTCCTTAGCTTTCTATTTAACTCACTGCACTGATTTATTAAGAATGTAAACTAACCCAAGCACATTGAAAGTTCATATACTTATAAGTATTCACTAAATCCCCTCTCAGTCATTGCCATAGCAATAATGGAGATTTTTGGAACCAAAGGCAGGGCTGTAGGTGATTTGGGGAGGAACAAGCACAGGAAAATAAAGAGGTAAGGGACTAGTCCCTAGTCCATTCAGTTATTTGGTGACGCCCTGGATTAAGCGCCAGCTGCCCTGTCTTATTAAATTTAATTTTGAACTATTTTCTTGGGAGAGGAGATTCTCTGTTCTGTGTACATGTGTGCTTGTGGAGGTCTAATTGCTACCAGCTGGAGTCATACCATGGGTCATAATAGTCAGTGTTACCTGTGGTGCCAGCAGCTAGAGAGGAGGCTGTGGGTGACAGGAGCCCATATGCCTGTGGTGCCAGCAGCTGGGCCAAGTGAGGGCATGTATAGCATCACTTGGCTGCCAGCAGATACTTCACTGAACCTAGACAGCATGCAGGGGCTTTAGCATCAGTTACCAGAGCATTCATAAGACTGGGGCAGATACATATATGTCTCTGAGACAGCTGGAAGCACATACCAAAGGGACCAGGCAGTCCATAACAACTGCTGGGGAGGCTACAAGGTCTGGTGGTGTGTGTCTCTACACAGGAGATGAAAGAATTTGTGGGATAATTACTCAGCTGGTTGCACATCTAATCCTGGTTACTCAAGGGATCCAGTGTGTGCTGGTCTGCATTAGGTGGGAAGGGATTGATGACATGGGACTGTACCAGCAGGTGAAAGCTGCATGTCCAGATTCCAGCAGCAGGGGAAAATAGGGATCTCGGCACTACCCATTGGATAGGCTTTCTGGAGGGAATCTCATTAAATATATGCATGCTTCCTACTAGCAGCCCTTCATCCTGGTCAGCCATAGACAGGTTGTTGGAACTGGTTTTGGTTTTGTTGGTGGTGCTGGCTTTGTTTTTTTTTAAGTGTGGAAGATTTCTGGCTATGTCCATCAACACCACCATCATGGAAAAACTTTGCCTTCTTTTCAATGGTACTAACATCTATTGTTGCCTGTATTGTTACAAAAATGTTGATTTGTTGTGTTCCTTGACTGATAATAGCTGCCATTAAATGGCTCAAATTGAGTCTCAAGACATGTGCATGTCTGCTAATTCTTGATAGAAATTAAAGTTCTTTACATTAAAACAATTCAGGCAACCAATTTTGTTCATTACCCCAGCTAAATTAAATTATTTTTTTAATACTTCCTTTTGGTAGTATTTTGGTGGGTTTATTCTATTTTAGTACTCCTAATTTGAATTTTTACTACAAAGGAAACTCTTTAAAGGAACATTTCTTATAAGTTTCTTAGTGGAAAAAATTCTTGTAGTCATACACTGATACTCAGTGAGAGTAGGTTTCATATGTTGACGTCACTGGACCAGATAGAGTACAGAATATGAAAAGTATAAATATGTGTTTTTTAATATAAGATTAAAATTTCCTGTATCTTTATATGTAAACATATCAATACATACATACATATGTACATATTGAAATTGGTATAATATGTTTCCCATTATTTGAAATTCCATCTCTGTTTTTAGTATACTGTCAGCAGTATGAAGTGATGTGTGTTGATTTTGGGACCCTGCTTTAGCTAATTGCCATGACACAGACATCCTGAAGGATGTAATCTTCTTTTACTTAAGTAAATCTTGTCTGCCTTAAAGCAGCATCACAGCATTTTGTCCTATATGCAATCTTTGCTTGTTATTGCCTTCTCATTCTCATCATCCTCATAAACAGCACTTGACAATGGCTTTCATCTTGAGCTGTGACTCATTCTGCTCTTCTCAGCTTCTTGTCCATCTGCTCTGTGATGACCCACCCTATGGGGAAGGAAGCACTCAAGATTGGTAAATGCCTGTGGTCGAAGGGAATGACAAAAGTGAGAGGGCTCACAAAGTTTTATCAGTAAATTACACACTTGGCATGGAAATTGTTATGTTAGTTCCTGACCTACTCTGTAAGCCAGCAGTGGGTTTTGGGTAAAGGGGTAGGGTCAGAGGGAAGAGAGGAAGAGATGAATTAAAGAGGGGAAGAGAAAGAGAGATCATCTGTTTGACCAATGGGATGTTCAGAGTCCTGGGGCAGTGTGCCTGGGCTTGATGGGAGTACTTTTTACAAATCAATTTTGCCCGCCCCGAGGACAGGTTTCTTGCTTTCTATGCAAATGAATTATCATTTGCAGTCTGTTCTTTCAGACCTATCTGAACATGGTTTGGAGGGTCACAAGGGTCTTGGGTGACAGTTCATGCCTGTTTCTTCACTGATGCTGTCTTTTGTTTGTTGTGCATCCAGGGACTAGAACAAGGTTGTTTGTCCCTGCTCTACCTCCACATGGTCCTCTTCTCCAATCAAATCTTTTTCTTGGAACAAACTCCATGGCTGTCAGGTTATTGGTGTTTGAGACATACACATTAACCCCTCATCGTCTGGGCTTCTACATCGTCGTGGGCTGTAGCTTGATCTCATTTCAACATCACCTGAAATAATTTTGGACCAAGTGGTGTTTCTAATTCTTTTTAGGAGTAATATAAGATTGTCTTAGAAATTTCATTTTAAGCAAAATTTTTAGTTCTCTGCAGAAGGCAGACCATATAACAACTCCTGTTTTAATTACTGAATAAGTAGCTGTTTTTCTCAGATATTTTATACCAACCAGAATGCCATTAATTATGATTATTGATGCCATGTGTTAAAGTAAGAACACTTTATGATGTTGTTATACAACTGGATGCTGAACAGAAGACATGAATTAAGCCTTATTTGTGATAAATTAAGACATTTTTTCAACAAAGCGATGGGGTTGTTAGTTTTCTTTTTGGAAACAAGTAAATCCTGTATTTCAGGGACCTGTGAAAAGATAAATATTTGGCAGGATATTAAAAAGAATCCAGTAGGTGGTGTACAAGGCACAGGCAAGACAGGCAATGCTCTGGAGACCTAACTGCCACCTAGAAACTGTTTTCAATTAAAAGTCTTTGAAAGTAACCCCAAAATCAAAGCTTAAAATCGTTGATAAATAACCTCAATGAGAAGTCCAGGATACAAGCAAATGTATTTTTACAAGCAATTTAACTTTGCCAATGAGTCTTGCATTTCTATACAGATTCAATGACTACATCTGGAAGAACACCAAATCTTACTGCTAAAAAGACAAAACCTTTTGTCCCAAAGCCTGCACCATATGATATTGGTAGAGAAGGGTGAGTGTGAACTACCAAATACCTAATGCATGACACTGAGCTGATACCCAAAGGTCACATCCATTTCTCACATCACACAGGAGGAAGCAAGCAAAAAGGCTTGTTCAGTTCCCTGTCATTTCCACTGCAGGATATGTGTCCATTATGTCCAGTATTAGCTCAAGATACTCTTCTGTACAGCCTATGTGCATGTCTTCCTCCACAACACTACCTCCAGTTATTAGCCAAATTCCCTTATGTTTAGCTAAGCCATTACCTCCCTGTGCCCCAGAAGCACTCTCACACACACTGCCTGCTAAGCAAGGGGCAGTTTTTGGCCAGCATGCACAAAACTGAGCCAGCTACCCTCCACAGGTATACACAAATTACTGAATGACTAAGGACTGCAGCCTGATGCTGTTCAAGATTACAACGGAATGGACTCCGACTCAGAAGGCTGGCAATGACTCCTTTATTTTTAGTTATTTCTTCCCTTTTATGCTATTTATTTCTTCCCTTTTATGCTATTCTACAAAGAACAGCCCAATGGGTGGAAAAAAGATAAACTTCACCTACATTGGTCAAGTCAGAGGGACATCAAGAAGAAGTCCCTCCTAGGGAAAGGAATGTAAACATAGGTTACAGTTAGGAAAACATGTCTCTTGTTGACAGAACAGTCTCTGGGAAAGAGTTTCAGAGAAACCAAAACATCACAGGCACCAACCAGGGCTACAGCAGCGTTTTTTTGTTCACCAAAGACATTAAAGTTATTTATCACTAACTCTTCTTGTGTTGGTCATCTCCTCTGTGTTCCAACTTCCATTTTAGAAATTGGAGACATCAATGATAATTTTTTATGACTTAGAGTCTGTCATTTTTCACCACAGTTCTGCATGGGACTCCACTAATTGACATGACAACTTCAGAATAGGATTTAAATGAAAGACAGTTATGTATTTGATAGTTTTCCAACACCATCTTCAGAGAAGAAATCAAATTTAAAATACTACAGTGTATGTAACTTGCTTGTATCTTAGAATCATAAAATAACTCAGGCTGTAAGGGACCTCTGCATGTCCTCAATTGTCCAGCTTATGCTTCAGTGAGCTCTCTTTCTTCAATGTCAACAAAGCTGCTGCACAGTGTTCTGTTGAGTCATATTTCAAAAGTCATCTCTAGGTGCTTGACCAGTGGAAAAAACCCTTCTTTTATGTCCAGCTGGAATTGTCTTTGTTGCCATGGAAATGTTAGCTGCCTCTTGTCATTTTACTCTGTGTGTCGGTGAAAATCTGGTTTCATTTTCTCCATATGCCCCCATGCAGAAGACAGTAATTAGATTCTCCTCCTGCTCACTTCAGTTCTTCTGCAGAGTAAACAAAACCACGTCTCTCACCCTATTCCCAGTATATGTTCTAGCCTATACCATCTTCTTTGGAGTTTTATGTTTTATGACCGCTCTTTTATGTGGGGAACCCCAAAGTGAACTACAGTACTGCCTCATAAGTGTTGAGTAGAGGGAAATAATTTCTTCTCTCAATCTGCTCTCATTAATAAAGCCCAACTTGCACTGCAGTCATGTTCAGCTCAATACCCAGGAAAAGCCCAAATTTTGTGCAGAGCTAGTACATAACCTGTCAGATCCTGTATCTGCTGCAGGGGTTTATTCTACCCAAGGTACCACTTTGCATTTGTCTTTGCTGAACTCAATTAAGTCTGCCAACTTCTCAAGCTTCGTTAGGTTACTTCCTAACAGCCATGTACAATTTGTTCTTTGCTATACATTTTTAAACACAAAACTCCTTGTAATTTAGAAATTATCTTGTTGCTTTGGGATTGGAATAGGAAGAGTAATGTAAGTTTACCCAGAATACATTTATTCAGAATAACTTGCTCTATGGACTCATCTTTTTAAAGAGATGTGTAGAATCACATGATCATATTAAAAAAAACAGTTAGAAGGTGATGGCCCTGAATCTAAGTTGATGGGTCCACTTTAGACACCTAATTTTGGGCATGTGATTTTAGTGAATGACAGTGCTTTGTTCTTGTTCCACAATTTTCTGGCTGCATGTCCAGAAAAACAAGTGCTTAAGATGAGCAAGAATAAAGATACTAGAGTCTGTGGATTCTCCATGTGAGCAGGTTCTACATACAACACGTGCTGGAGAGTCATTTTAGCTGAATAGAAACCAGACAACACAAGTTCTTGTTAGAAGGTCTATATTGCTTAACTTTCTATATAGCTTTACAGAAGAGAGGCTTATAAAAGTATTTCAGTGACAGGTCTGGTAAAAATAATGTAAAGCCTTTATTTACAAGTAAATCATTGTGAGAGTTTTTAAAATGTAAGACTAAAAGCCTGATGAGTAAACCATCTCCACAATTAAAATCAGATGGCTAAAATAAGTCTGCTAATTTAGACCAGTTAATGGCAGCATGGTTTGCCTGAGAACAGCTCAGAAAGCTGCAATCTACTAGGCAAGAAGGAGACAATGGAGTGCTGCTGAACTGGAAAACACTGAGCAAACTAAAAACTACTTTGTGCCTGTATTTATGTGAGCATACATATAAAAAAAAAAAGTTATTAAAAAGATTCACAGAAATACATTAAAAACAAAATACAAAAATTACTCTAAGTGTGATTACTATATTTTAATACTCTATCTTGGCATATCAAAATGATAGTACCAAAGCTAACATTCAAAACATAAAATAAATTTGATTTTTACTGCCAAAGGGGTGCACAATATGCAGTTGCATAAACACAAAGATCCAACAGAATGGAAAGTGAAATGCAACCAAAGAACCCTCAAACCAGGTATTTCAAAACAGCAGACCCATTATAAATACATCAGAAGTCCTTTCTCCCCCGTGCTAACTAGTGATACTCAGCTCCCAAAATGTTTGCAAACCCATTCCAGGTTTCGAAACAAGCTAGCAGGAACATATGATGCTAGTGTTGAAAGTTAATGTCTTAATAAGTCCACCAATGATGTATCAATGTCAAGAGACTAATTGATGACATGGGATGTCAACTGAAAAGGCGCCTCCAAAGTTGAATTAATGCAAAAGAAACTGAGGAGACTTGTGAGATGTCTCTGCTATATCTGCACTGCTGAGCATGCTGCAAGACAGCTATTTTTAAATGAGACATGTGATGTACCAGAAACATTCCAGCCACTGAAGCATGAAGCTGTGTGTAACCAGTTCACCACACTGCAAAGCTGCAGTACTGTATGTGTAATTATCTTTCCAAAATATTTAGGCAAAATTCAAATGGTGAGTGAAGTCTTGTAGGTTTTTTTAGTGTTTCACTGCAGGTTTTTCCTGAACTCACCTCACAGTACTATACACTTTGAATGAAGCTCAAACTTCTGTGACAGTATTGTAATATGACTGTTTCAATTAATGCATTTGTAACTTCAATTGTTTGATTCTGTTGCTCAGGAAGACCTCATTTTAATGAATTATCTGTACCAAATTGCACCAAAGATGCATTTCACTCACTGAACAATCATCTACAAAAGGAATTGATTAAATTAAGACTTGTACAAATGTTTACATCGGGAAGTTTGAGCAATGTTACAAAATCTTTCAGATTTGATTGATAAGCTTTTAATTCAATAATGTCATGAATCAATACTAAGGTGAGTAATGTTAATGAAAAAAGTAAGTGCACTCAAGATAGCATTGTAGAACATTAAATAGATGCTGACGTAGTAACTGTACACAAAACCTTGACAATCAGGTAAATCTAGCCATTTTTCAGGGGAAAGAAGATTTTAATTTTTTTAAATTCATATATCAGGCAAAGGTTACTTTGTGATGGCCACTTTAAAAAATCCATTATGTTACATCAGTTGCTGAAATTCATCTCGTATTGACAGCACATGTTAGAGCTATAAAGGAAGCATTAGGAACAAACTTGCTGACTTTATGTTAATGATACTTTTTTATCTAGGAATATAAAGAAAGCATGTCAAATTTAGAACAGCAACATACAACAGCAAGGTGTGTGGAAAATTTATGTTGGTATTGAACAGTAAGAATTTTTGGCAATAGGCTCCATGGCCAAAATTGATGACTAATGTCAGTAGCATTGGGATTTCATGTACAGCTAAGAAAGTTTCTGAATACTGTTTGAATATGATGGCTATTGTTTAACTTAGTCTTACATATGAAATTATGTGATTTCATTCATACGAAGGTAAGCATGCAAACTATCTGCTTTGAAATTTGGTAACAGGGAAAATTAAACAAATAAGCTTACTTGCAAAAAATAGTACAGAAATACCTCCACAAAAGTCACAGAAAACATAGGAAGATCTCACAGTTGACTTCCACTATAAATGTACCTCTTGCTATATTGTTTAGTCAGTTAACAGTGTTAGTTATACCAGTAACTATGAATAGATGTAGCTATCTTCACTGTGGCCTTTGATATCAGTAATAAAGCAGTAAACTACAATATGGATGGCAGATGGAAGTTTACAGAGCAATAATATGGCAATTTGTTTTGCAGCTCCAAAGATAATTAAAAACAACACAGCTTCCCAGGGGAAACAGAATCTAGTTTTCTTCCCTGATGCTACTGTGAGCACAAGACAAGACAGCATTTCCAAGGAAAAGGAAATAAAGCTATCTTCTCAAAAACATTTGTGTATACTGTCAATTTGTAAGTAGGATTTGTGTATACTTGTGAATACCTGTGAATTAATCAAGTCATATCCTCATAGGACAATAACATAAAAGCTTAAGTGCAAAATATAGTACTATTTTGTATTTCCTGAGTTTTAACTTTGATCCCTACTTCAAAACAACTTTAGTCTGAACTAATTTTATATTTCCAAAATGCAGTCCAGACTGATAGAAATTTGATATTTTACAGAAGCCAGAGTAGCCCAAAATAAGAGCTTTTTAATTTAGATGAGCATAAAGTTGGAAGAGAAACAAGACTGAATTACAAATTCTGTTCTCCTTTAATATTGGCATTCATCAGCCTGAGACTGACCTGTCAAGATGACCTGATTGAAAAACTCACATGCCCTGAAAGAGAAGGAGATGACAATCCTTTTCCCCTATTTTTTCATTCTCTTTTTCATGCCTCCAATCAGAAGTTGCCAATGCACATATTTTTACCTTGCACAAACTCCTGTGTTCTCTGGATTCCTCTGTGAGCTCACGTCAACTTGCCAGAAAACAAGTTGATCAGGAAAAAGAAGACTCTCTGCTGGATTAATTAACTCAACTGACTTGAAGAGTTGTTTGATGAGTGCCAGAGGGAAAGCAAAGGCATGTGCAGGATGATGTGACCAGGAGCCATGTATCACGGAGTGAGGTAGGATCTCTGCCATGACAAGGAGGATACAGAAATAAAAGCTATCCTTTGCTGCATCAGCAAGGCATTCATTTCACTCCATTTTTTAAATTAAAATATCATTACAGTGCTGGAAAAAATAGTGATTTTATTTTTGTATTATCATTGCAAAAAGCTATAAAAAGTAGAAGTAACAAGTTTCATTTTAATTACAAAAAAAAAAATAAAATCTTTGTGTAATGCATGACAACCAGCTTTTAAAGCAGCATATGAAACCTATTTCTCCTTTGCCACTTCCAGTCACTTGTTCAAGTTCTCACACCATTTTCTATATTATATCTTTTGAATATGTCAGGTTTTACATCACTACAATTAACCAAACTGGAAAAATGGTTGACGGATAACCAACTAGGGTATTATTTGGTCTTCAAATATATATAAAAATTCTTTTAGATTTATTTCAGCATTCAGCCATACAAATGTCTTAGTGTTTGTGATGGGGAAGCAGCAGATACATTTGTTTCGGCAACACTACTGCTCAGCTTCCGTTCACATATAGACTTACTTGCTATCCCACCTGAGTCAGAAGAACTTCAAAAGTAGTATTACACTGATGCCATTTTTTCAATAAAAATACTTAAGTTAGTTAAAACAACTCTAGAACAGAAACCAATGCCTTTTCCTTGGTCCTAAAAATTAAGAGCCAGACACATTTAAGGGATAAAGGGTTTTTACCTTGGTATTTAATAAGGACCTTTATGGTGCACCACTTTGCCAAGGTGGAATGTGCCAAAATGCACTCCCCTGGTAGATCGTGCATACAGTTTTATAGACCTTGAAAATTAGCATATCTAATGAAGATACCTCAATGACAGGCTTAAATTAATAGTGTGATATCTCACCATCCCAAAGAATTCCCCCTGGAGGGGCATAATCCTAATTTACAGGGTGTAGTCTAAAGAGGACCTTGGTTTCTCAAGATAGCATAGGGCTTTCTGGCCTCCAGCTGTGAGGCCTCTGGGATGTTTGGTCTTCAGGCCTAACAGAGTATCAGGACCATGCTAAGTTATCAGACTTAAGGAATTACAAGTATGCATGCTAAGAGCACTGACGATACATAAAAGTCTATGAAAGGTATATAAAAGAAAAGGCAAAAAATCATCTTGGCATCAAGAAAATTATTCAGGATCCCCATGTGAAGTACCTGGGATTCCCATTATGCTGCCAAGGATTCTGTGATTTGCTGTGTTTGAGTTCCTGTGCAATCACAGTTGCTATTAAAGAGAAGTTCCTTCAAGTATTGTCAGTTCAACATCAGAGGCAATATGGTCTTCTGCATACTCACCCACTGGTGCAATAAAATCTTTGTGAAAGAAAAAAAATCTGAAATACTTCCCCAAACTCTAAGTCTACTTCACTCAGACTACTGCCAAAGGTTGATTTGTGCCAGGTGTTCATTTTGAAATAGACTAAATCCGTGCATGCATTCTGAAGTGCCTTCTGAATAGCTACAGGAATATATGTTTTAGATGCTGATGATCAAGTGGAGAAGTACAGTTACTAACTTAGCATGAAACCTACCCACTTCTTAGCATACCTGTCTCAGGATTCACCACCTTATTTACAGTTATATGTTGTAACTGGAATTAGGCACTGAAAGACCCTCATTTCAAAAATGTAACCATTGCAATGTTGCTCTGCACAGCTGACACCAGCCAAGCCTTGTCTTTCAAAGGGTTTAATGTCTTGGTATGTATTGGTTACATCTTTCAACCTTGGTTTCATTTTTCAACATCCTTCTTTACAACCCTAGTTGTTAAGAAAACGCCAACCAACCAATCAACCAACCGATGTCCTTGCTTCCAAACTATCCAATGCATTATGAGAGAGATCTAGGGATTTCAGATGACTAATTCTTTTCAAAGAATTTCAAAAATGAGTAATTTTCTCATGTCAGAAAGGAGCAAGGATGGCATTATACCTACTTGAGAGCAAAAGGGCAGGCCTGGTGGGGGCATGACTGGGAACATCCATAACCTCAGCATATTTATAAGAAAGGCAGGTAATATTTTCTATACATTTTAATACTTAATTGGGTTAATACAAAATGCATGATGAAGCTATTCTGTAGTACCTCAAGAATTCAATATTAAACACAAATAGGAAACTTTAATTTCTTGTTGCTGCTTGGGGGGCTTTTTTGGTCTTTCTTTAATGGTACAACTAGCAATATTAATTATACGGTAACCATTGCAAAATATTATGTCTTTCAAATGCCACTTAATACTAAGCCAGTCCTTGCTCAATACCTTGCATATCCACTCTCCAGGATAAAATAACCCCTATGCTTTTAACTTTTCCTTGAAAACAAATATTTATAGCAGGTGCATATTATGCAAATTAAATCACTCTCATACAGGGAGAACACACATCAAGTACACAGATCTGTGTTTGATCTTCCTTAGGAAAGAAGCTACAGAACAATAAAAATTCAGTTTCTAAATATATGAGGGTTTTGCCCACAAAGAACATTCTAGATGTCTCATATGAGTCATAAATATAACTTTTTTTGTAGAGGTAATTTATGAGAGAGAAATTGGATTGTGCGTTCCCTGTTTTTTGTGGTACTCTCGGGCCTATCTCTGCTGAACTTTGTGACAGTATTTCTCTAGGAACAACTGCAAAGAAAAGGTATTAATACAGTGTAGGGGGCATCCAGAGTAAAATCTAGCCAGGATACAAGAAGCAAAGTATGTATTTCTAAACTGGGAACTCCTACTCTCAGTCTATGTATCAGGCATTACCTTTATCCCTTCCCTGATTTAACTGCATGTTGCAGTATCTTACATGGTTTGTTCCATTGTCACCTCTGTTTCTCTGTAAGTGTTGTGTTCCAAAGATCTCTCGCCTCCCTCCAGTTGTCAGTCCTTCCCCACTCCTCCCATCCCTCCCGAACCCTGCTTGTCAATCCTTTTATTCCCTCCTGCTAGCTTTGTCTGTCACTTTGGGGCTCCTCCTGGGTTCTGGAAAGATCCAGGAGGTGCGTTGTATGATTGGATGAAAGCACAGGGAGTCCTTCCTAGTTATTCCTTGTCGGTCCCCCTAATTGTCTATCTCCCTTCAGGCCACTCGCTTTTCTTCCCTTATTGGAGAATGATCCAACTCCTCCCTCTGTTCCACCCACTGTTATATGGAGTTTCAGCCCTTGTTCTGGGGCTCAGTTGGAGCTGCTCGCCCAAGGCTAAGGGGGTCCCTGTCTGGGACTAAAATAAAACTTTGGCTTTTGCCCTCCGACTGAGTCTGGCGCTTCCTTCAACTTCGTTGAGTGTCTCTCCCGTGCAAGGTGAGCCTGTGTTGGACACCTTAGACATACTTCTGGTTGTCCTGCATCCAGGAGAGTGTCTCCTGCTGGTCAGCGGTGTCTGGCTGATCAGGGCAGGCAGAGAATCCTCTCCAGAAGGGACACCGTGACAACTGCACATGTAACATTTTCTTTTGTGAAGAATTTATAAGCCTTAATGATCTTAGTTTCCATATCTGAGAATGCTGTTTCCAAGTACCCTGGGATGTTAGAGCATTACATCATTTTTGAAAACTTTCAAGCATTGAATTATGAAAAACACTTTGTATTTCACATTACTCAAAGTTCAAGAAACAATTCAAAATTTACTGAAGTATGTCAATGGCACATCTAAATTAAGCTAGTTCTTAAATGCAACTGCATCCTGGGCTGCATCAAAAGCGGTGTGGCCAGCAGGTAAAGAGAAGTGATTCACATGCTTTGCTCTGGCAAGATCCCACCTGGAGTGCTGGGTCCCCAGCACTGAAAAGACCTGGGGAAATGGACCTGTTGGAGCGACTCCAGAGAAAGGCCACGAAAATTATTAGAGAGGTGGAACATCTCTCCTTGGATGAAAGACAGAGAGTTGGGGTTGTTCAGCTGGAGAATAGAAGGCTCTAGGGAGTTTTTTGTGGTCTTTCTGTAATTAAAGGGGACTTAAAAATGGGGTTAGACTTTTTAGCAGGGTCTTCTGTAATAGGAAAAGGGGTACAGTTTTAAACTAAAAGAGGGTAGATTCAGACTACATATAAGCAAGACATTTTTTATAATGAGGGTGGTGAATAGGTTAGAATAGGTTTGACCAGAAAGGTGATAGGTGTGCCATCCTTGGGAACTTTCAAGGCCAGGTTTAGGCAGGGCTCTGAGCAACCTGGTCAAGTTGAAGATATCCCTGTTCATTGCAAGGGATTGGACTAGGTGAGCCTTTAAAGGCCCAACCATAACCATTCTGTGATTCTATGATCCATAATCTACTAATGGAGGTAAAATGTTACTAATGTCAGTTTAGCCAAAACAACAGCTGCTGCCACTACCTGCAAACAGATGAAAAGGGAATGGGAACCAATGGAAATTCGTATGCAGGAATTCCAAGCCTTCTGACATATTTAAAGGAGAAAGATAAGGCAACCTGAGGGGGTTTTGCCCACAGCATACAGCTGTCGATCTTTAAATCCTTCTCCTTCTATATCAACCATCCTTCCAGGTATGTTCTCCTGTTGCTTTATTCTGCATTGACTTTGGTAGTAATTTAATCAATTTTCATGGAATAACAGACAACAAAACCAGAATTATGCAATAACTTTTTGCTGGATTACCAAATTGAATTGTAATACTGAATGGAATAAAAAACATCAAAGATGGTGCAAAGTAGAAAGATGCAGCACTAGAAATGAGGAAAAGAGAAAGAAGAGCAATGAGGAAAGACAACAAAAACAAAACACCTCCATATATCAACTACCTTTTAATTAACCGTATTAAAAAATCAAATTTAAGAGCATGTTTCTCTCTTCCAGTATTTTATGTGATGTACGTACACCTGATTAAGAAGTTACACATTCTGATTTTGTAGAGATTATATCACTCGAGCACACAAAACAAACTACCACTTAGAATGAAAGACGACAAGGGACTTAATGAAACAGCAAACTGTAGCTATTCTGGTATATGGTGTACACAGCAGCTAAAAATCAGTGTGGTGTGGTTGGGTTTTTTCCATGGTGACTCTTGACCAACAATACACTACTATCTGCATTTTCTTCTGCTTGAGAGCATGTTTCACTTGCTGCATTTGTAGACAAAACACAGACAGTGCTTATGATTAAACATCCAGAGAGAACAGTTATCTGTGGTGCCAAAACCCCAAACCTGAGTTAAATGGTCTGCTGACATGAACCACTGTGGTGTCATTTTATCAGTGCATGAATTGTTGGTCAGGGGAAAGCGACACCAGTTAAATTTTCCCGTATTTCAGTAACTGCGGTCGCTCGGGTTTGCAGCGAACGAGAGCCGAGGGAGCGGGGGGGAGCACGGACCCGTCCCTTACTGGGCCCGCTGCCAGGGGCTGTGAGCGGGGCACGGCGCAGCACCCATGGCCAGTGGCCGTGCCTCCCGCCCTCCAGCCCTGTCTCCCCTCCGGTCCCTCCTCCGACACAGCTGGCCGGCCCAGCGCGCATCCGGCGCTCAGCGGGCGCCGGCACGGCGCGTGGGTGCCGCCTCCCCTCCTGCCGCTCCTGCGCTGTGCGGGCCGGGGGAGGTGTGTGGGCTCGGGAGGAGCGCGGGGCGGGGCCGGGATGGGCGGGAGAGCGGGCGGGAACGGGCCGGGAGCGGGGCTGTGGTTCCAGGAGGGAATCGTGAGCGTCCCGGTCTGAGCCTTTGGAGAGTGCCGGGCCTTGGCGCGGCGCTCCCAGCCCCACCAGCAAACTGCGGCCGGCTAGCGGCCAGTACGGAACCCCTACGCTTGTCCTCCCGTCGGCACAGCCTCCCCTTGTAACCCTTCATTTGAAATGTTTTATGTATTGGTGGTGAGAAAGTAACTGCATTCTGGTGTAAAGCTGCTTTATGACAGAAAATAAAATATGTTTTAACTTGATAGCCTTCCTGAGTTTTTTAAACTTCTGTGGGGGCATTTTGAGCTGTAATATGTGTATGGTCTGTGAATGCAGTTTTTACAGTTTCAGTTTAAAACAACAAACTTACACCCAGGGTTTGTGAACAAGTTCTTGACGTCCGCTAAACTGTAACCATGTTGCATTACTATCTTCAGCCTTGAAAGTGTCTTGTATTTACGTGCCTGTACTGCCAGTTTTTTTAAAAAATGATATAAAGACAAACTCTCTTGAGCACTGATTGTCTAACTGGTTTTATTTCTATTGATCTTCCCAAGTTGTTTACATCATGCTGACTATGAATCTGATATATTTCCTCTCTGTATAAACAGGGAGTCTTTCTGTTGGTTTAAAGGGAATTGGATTAATGATAAAGAACAGATAAAAAGCCTAATTCTGAGTAGTGGTAAATTTCTTAAAGAGAAAAGAAACCAAATCTCCTCACAAGATCTGATCTTATCTTCTGCCTTAAGAGCTGGTAAGTGTAAAATCTGTACAGGTACTGTGAATTGGGACAGAGGGCCAGGATGTATGTAGTTATGTTAATGTGCAGATGGGTTATTACTATATTTCTCTATAACTTGAAGTGTAGATTTTATAGTGTATTTTTGGCTGTTTATGGTTTTTAAGGGATGTTAGGAAAAAGGAAGAAAAGATACTCAAAGAGCAAAGTAGTTGCAACATTAATATTCATCATTGTGTTAAACATTTGACTTGTGTGCTTTTTTTCTCTTAATTCCTGTACATTAAATAGCACCTTTGTTTGGATTATACTCATGTCACTCAAAATACCTGTCCAGTGAATCCAAACCCACAGAATCGTTATATATCTTGATTTGGAAGGAACCCCTGTCGGGACCCAGGACATTCGTCTGGCTGCCCTGGGTGGTCTGAGATTGTGGTAAGGGGCTCAGGGACCTTGGCACGAAGTCAAAAACACCAGTGCCTTTGATTTTAGTCCTTGGGAAAAATTACCAACTTTGTGTGAAGATTTACAAGCCACAAGAGTTTGATTAGAATGATAGTTAATTTATCACAGGGTGCAAAAGTAGAATTTTGGG
>VYXD01011920.1:521051-548100 GCA_013397195.1 Hylia prasina
TACATTTGTATTTCTAACATTCCTAGTAAAAGAACTGTTATTCCCAAGTCTTTGCCTGAAAGCCTTAATTGTGAAATTATAATAATTCAGAGAGAGAGGGGTTTACACTCTCCATTCTAAGGAAACTCCAGCTTTCCTAGCAGATACCTGTCTTCTAAACCAAGACATTAGTATAAAGAGTTAACGCCACCCCAATGTCGGGGAGTTGGCGGCAACCTGAGCAGCTGCAAGAACCCAAGCAGGGCAAAAGAAAGAATGTACTAGATAAGAAAGAATAAACAACCTTGAAAAACAGAGCCGACGAATCTCGACTTCTTCTTCGGCCATGGGGCTTGGGAAAAGACTTTTTCTAATATCTCGGGGGTCATTTCAACCCAAAAGAAACCCGAGAAACCCCCAACAATCATCAAGTCCAGCTCCTCACTCCACAAAAAGCAGCCTAAAAGCTGAACAGCATGTCAGAGTGCTGTCTGAAAACTTGTTGAGCACTGACAGCTTGGGGAGCCTGTGCCAGTGTTTGGCCACTCTCACAATGACAATCGCTTTTCTAATACCCAATCTGAATTTCCCCTGACACAGCTTTATGCCATTTCCTTGCATCCTGTCTCCTAGCGTTCTTTCTGCTTAGTAGGAGTTTTTTTTTTAAGATTTTTTTCCTTAATATAATTTTTCATAGTAAACATAATTATTTCCTTTAATATAAGACTTTTTGTAGCTCAAAGAGCTTGCCTTTTTTATTTGATCTACTTTAGGCTAGCTGTCATTCTTTATGTTAGCTGTTTAGGGCCCAATTTTGTCACCATTAAAATATATGGCTGACTGTCCATGTAGGTGTTCTTCAATTCTTGTTCAGTTTTTGGAAATTGGATAATATTTTATTGCTAACAGGATATCCTCATCAATCTATTAGAGCCATTATCAGTTACTTTGAAATTAGGGTGCAAGACAAAAGCTCAAAGGTGAAACTTGAAAACCGACAGGGTCAAATAAATATAATTGCCTTTAAAATAACTTCTAAAAGTAGAATCAGGGGGTTTTTATGTTATCATCTTCAAAGCAACCAATCCAACACTTTTTTGCTGGTAGGTCTTGGAAGGATTTCTTCTCTTTTGTTATGGTCAAGGTAAACTTTCAGAGATTGGATGACAGTTTTAGACCACTATCTTAACTAAGTCTGGCAGGAGGCTTTTGGCATAGATCTTCAAAGTTTTGTCCAGATTTTAGTCTAATGCTTTTCTCAATTCAAGTTCTGTATGTATGAAAGTGGATGAAAAAGATAGATTGTATTTACTATGTACATTGCCCATTTACCCTAAATGTAGGTGTATTTTTTTCCCCATTTTATTCTAACCATATGAATTTTGCCAAGAATTAGAGGAAAAGGTTCTATAAAATAATGGTTATAAGTGAATATACCAAGCATATTGGGTATAGTAGTCAGCACCATTTTCCTCTACAGATCTCCTGATTTTTAGCAATACTTGATCATGTAATGTAGCCCATCTAAACTATTTTTCATCAGCAGAAATGCTAATCCAATAATTTTTTTTCATATTCAGTGTTTCTATGCATCATCATAGTAATGGATATGACAACTAAGAAATTTACAGATCATTAATATTTTAAAAAATAATATTGTCTAGACATAGAGAGAACAGTAACTTATCTCTACAATTACAGAATTTTGCAAAACAAGTTTGTTAAAACAAAAGCTACTCTCACAAGTTTAAACTAGTATAGTTAGTTCCCAGATAGTCTTCAACTGGACATTAACCAGGGCAAAATGAAATATTTCCCCAAATCTTTTTGACATCCAAATCCTTTACATTCCCCACTCCATATAAAGCTGCTAAGAAGTCCCTGCAATAAAACAGTCAAAAGAGCATTTTAGGTAGCTGTTGAAAGTTGCTGATAGGAAAAGCAAGATTCACAAGAAAAGAAAGTGGTTTTATGCAGAGTTTTTTGTTTGTTTGTTTGTTTGGTTTTTTTTAAGATTGACTCAGAAAAATAAGTCTCCTGCATTTGTGTAGAAATTGCATTCTGCTCATACACTGAAGGGTTAATGTGTCTACTCCATGTTCTATTCAGTGTGATTTTTTTTCAGTAATCATAATTGTACAAATAATGCAGATTTAAAAGGAAATTAATGCTTGTTACTCTGTGAAGGAGGCACAGGAGAAAGTGTTTCGATGTTCTACCAGTGATCAAAAGTTTCTCTTTAAATATAGTTTTAAGATGATAAGGTCTGGGACTGTTTATATTATCTTTAGTAAGATTTCTCCACCAAATACATACCAGCCAAGGAGAACTCATTATGTTAAAACAGACATAGTAATGTATTTCCGTGCACTGAAAATAATTTTTTTTTATATAGTGGAGATGTGTTTTTGCAAGCGTAAACAGTTCTGAACCAGGCGCTAAATGCTAGATTTTTCAGAGCAGTATAGACAGTTTGTGTCAGAAATTTTTATTGCAGTCAGTGTATTATCTACTTTAAATAAATTACAGCAAAAAGAGGAACAGATTCATTATATTGCCAATGAAGAGACTCAAACACAGTACTAAGTACCAGAAGTTTCACCATCAGAACATCTCATTCTAATGTCAGTTATCTTAGCCCCAGAACAACTGGCTGTGCTCAAGTTGGTTGTGCTCATGTTCTCTCTGCTCAGGACAGCTGCTGTTCATGAAGTGCTGATTTCTTATGTGATTAATTTTTTATCTAGCCATCAAGAATGATGCACAGCTGTTAGAAATTAATCTCTGTCTGTTATTCTAACATTCATTTGCAGGCCTCATGCAAGTGTATGCAAGGAAATTTCCAAAGGCATTGCTGGAATGTGGGACCCAATGGACAGTATTTTTTCTTGATAATTGATTTCTTACCTGCTGTTTTTGCCTTTGAAAAATGTGCCCCAAAGAATTTCTTCCTGTGGAAGGCCTACAGGAAAACAATTTCTGAATGGAGTGATAGTAAAGCCAGAAAATACACTGTATTCAAGATAAAAGACTACATTTTTCTCTTAGGAGTCTAATTTAGGAAAAAAATTAAGAGGATCCTAACCCCAAACTTATTGACCAGATGAAAAAGAGACAATTGGAAGATACTGGGTAAGGCTAAAAAAACCTGCAAAATGTTTTTGAAAAAGATCTGTGGATTGAAAATACTGGCATTAAAACAGCTACAAATGTGTTACCTCAGTTTCAAACTCATTAAAATATTTTTGATCAGACATCTCATGTTCCAGGAAACAATTACCAGGATGTGTTGGAAAAAGATAGGAAGATTAAGGGCACCTAAAAATATCTGATACTACATAATTATAAAATCATGCTACAAAGTGTAGCAACTTTGAGGATTGTGTAAGTGAATGGAATTCACTTTTGTGTCTGTTTCTGAGGTTTGCCATACTAGGAGCCAGTTCTTGCTTTGTGTGAGGCTATTTCTTGTATGTCATGGAAGGGACCACTTGAGGCCATGTGCCCAATCCTCACCCCTCTGGTTCAAGGCACGGCTGGCTAAAGCAAGTTCCTTAATACCTTGTCTGGTCATTTCTGAACATCTCCAAGGATGGAAACTCTGTAGCCTCTCTGTACAACCTTATCCAGTGTTTGACCTCACCATAACAATGGGGTTTTTTTCTTATGTTTAAATGATGTTTCCTGACTTTCAGTTTATGCCCATTGCCTATTGTCCTTCCACTGGATACTACTGAGAAGCGTCTGGCTGCATCTTTATACACAGTGGGATTCTCACTCACCAGGTTTGCAGATGACGCCAAACTGAGTGGTGCAGTTGATGAAGGGAGGCCATCCAGAGGTACCCTGACAGGCTTGAGCTGTGGGCCTCTGTGAACCTCATGAAGTTCAAGAAGGCCAAGTCCTACAACTTGGTGTGGGCATTCCCCAATACCAACACAGACTGGAGAATGAAGAGATTGAGAGCAGGCCTGTGAAGAAGGATTTGAGGATAGATACTGGTAGATGAAAAACTGGATGTGACCCAGCAACATGCACTTGCAGGCCAGAAAGCCAACCATATCTTTGCCTGCATCAGAAGCAGCATGGCCAGCAGGTTGAGGGGGTGGTTGTCTTGGTTTGAAAGACAGGTGTCTGCCAAGGAAGTCAGGAGCCTCCCTTGGAATAGAAAATGTAAACTCCTTCCCTCTAAATTATTATAATTTTGAAATGAAGGGTCTCTCAAGCAAAGATATGAGGATAGGAATAACAGTTCATTACTAGTATGTATAACAAGGCAAACAAAACACAATAACTATGGCATTAACAACAAACAGAACCAGGAATCTCA
Organism: Hylia prasina; assembly: GCA_013397195.1. Classification (NCBI taxonomy): domain Eukaryota; kingdom Metazoa; phylum Chordata; class Aves; order Passeriformes; family Sylviidae; genus Hylia; species Hylia prasina. The sequence goes on from VYXD01011920.1 coordinate 525,361, forward strand.
TGACAGCCTTCTCAGCCGTAGGCACTTTCCCCATTGGTGCAGTTCTGCTGACAGCCAGCAGGGGTGCTGGTGGCTCCCGGCAGGCAGGGCTGGTGCAATGATTCCCCCGCGGCTGCAGGGGGCGCTGTGGCACAGGCTGGGAGAGCATGCAATAATGGCGGCTTTGTCCGAGATGGGGAGGAATGCAAGAGAGGCTTTGCTTCACGAACCCCTGGGGTAGTCGATCCTCATGCCCTAGCAGGACTCTCAGAAGCAGCAGGCTAGAATGGCAGAGATGAGCAGAAATCCCTGGGGCAGTGGATGAGATGTCTCAGAAACTCCGTGATGATAGCTGGAACTGCAGGACATCCCAGCAGGGCAAGGGGGTGTGGGGCCCAGCAGCAGAAGAAAGGCAGCTCCCGGCTGGGTTATAGCAGTGGTAGCGGAATTCCTTTACCCAAGCAGCAGTTTGACCATCCTCTTCCGAAAGCCGAGAGTGAGTGGGAACCCCCAACTGCCTCAGCCTCCGTCCTTTACCTGCATCTATTCTTGCGGTGGTCCTGTCCCTCCAAGAAAAACTCCCTAAAAACCAGAGGAGTGCCACCAGACACCCTCCTTCCCTGAGGCCTGGCCACCTCCCCCCATCTCAAACACCCAGCCATCAGTGCGTCTTAGCAACTCAGTGGGAGAAAATTCCACAAGTAAAAAGGAAAGAAAATGGAAAAAAAGGAAAGAAAACCCAACCCCCAACAAGTGATTCTTCACCTCTGCTCTGGTCTCATAAGACCCCACTTCGGGGGGGTCCTCAGTATAAAAAAGACACGGATCTGTTGGAGGAGCTCCAGAAGAGGGCATGCAACTAATTAGAGGGAGGACGGAACACCTCTCCTGTGGAAAAAAAGAAAAGAGCTGCAAAAGATTTTCAGCCTGGAGAAGAAAAGTTCCAGGGAAACCTTACTGTTGCCTTTCAATATATAAAGGAGGAAATAAGAAAGATAAAGACAAGACTTTGAGCAACCAGATCTGGTAAAGGAGACCCTTCCATTGGCAGAGTGGTATTAGATCTCTGAAGGTTCCATTCAACCCAAATCATTCTATGGTTCTGTGATTCTGTGATTCTATACAGGCAGCCAGTAACAGGACAAGGGGCAATGGCTTTAGACTAAAAGTGGGCAGGTTTAGACTAGATGTTAGGAAGTATTTCTTTACTCAAAGGGTAGTAAAGCACTAGAGTAAGTTGCTTACAGAAGTTGTGAATGCCCCATTGCTGGAAGTGTTCCAGGCCACATTGGGTGGGGCCCTGTGAAACCTGGTCTTATGGGTGGCATCCCTGCCCAAGGCAGTGCAGTTGGAATCAGGTGATCTTTAAGGTCCCAGCCAACCCAAACCATTCTGTGATTCTGTTATTGTATACACAATCAGATATACAAAAACACTTGATACGATCTTCCTTGAGCCTTCTCTACTAAAGTAAACCCCAGCTCCCTTGGTCTTTCCTCATTTAAGTATCAATATATTTCCTTGACTCAACTGACACAAGCCTTCATTTCAATAAAAAATGGATGTTTTTGCCAGTCAATGATACAGTGCCAAAAATAATTTAGAGATATGGGAAGTAATTTCAGAATTCTAAAATTTTCTTCCAGTTTCAAAGCCAAGTGGATGGCTTACTGTGTTGTGTTTGGCATCTAGGGAGAAAATAAATCTGGTGTGTTGGGGACTAATTCTCAGTTCAGATCTGTATTCTCCACTGTGGTGAAGAATTAGTCAAAAATCAAAGCTGGGTGGGGTTTTTTTCCTTTTTTTTTTTTTTTTTTTAAAAAATCTGTAAGTTTTGTGTGCCTAATTCTGCTAAAAATCTCTTAAAAATCTGAATTTCATGACTGGAATCATACAGGAAATTAGAATTCACCAATTTCCATTAAATTCTGGCTTCAGTTCTAGTTTGTACATATATATTTTATATGAACATGTATGTGTAGATGTATGTAAATATAAATCAGTAAAATCCTTATATTTTTTCATTGATATTTTCTCTCTTGATTTCTTTGGTAATTTCAGGTGCCTGACAAAGATAATGCTTTCATAATATTTTGATAACAACTAATGAAATTCTCTATACTTTGGGGAATATAAAGTCAGAATTGATTAAATTGCTTAAAGGACTGTAAAAAACAAGGTTCACTTTCCTGGTAAAATTAAAAAAGTTTTATAAAAGATAATAGAAGACAGATGACACAGCAAAAAGTTAATGGTCGGGTGCTTGGCATTCAGCCAAGAGCACACCTGCCATCATTGGATACACTCCTTAAATACCTTTTCTATTACATCAGCCTGTTGCATATTCATAAACCACTATGCATACTCATACTTTCCAACAAACTAGTTTACATATCCCAGGAACTGTTTGGCATGGTCCCTCCTTGGGTCCACCTTTTTAGAGCATGTGTGTTTCTTGGCTGTGGTTTTAGTCAGTTCTTTTTATCACTTCTGGTTTGGGCCTTGGTCCATGCTTTCTTCTGATGTCACATGCTGATAGTTGGCATATCAGTAGCAGGGGTCTTCATCATATGTTCATTGGATGTTATCCCAACCAAGCAGGCAGTTAAATTACAAGCATAACTATATCAGCCATCCCACTACCATGTCTAAGTTTTGTTAATGGCAAAAATAAAAACCATATCCATACAGCAAAGTTCTTTTAACATTCTAGATGTAGCATTCATCTTAATGTTTGCGAAAAGCCAATAATATAATGTGTATTTTTAACAGGACTGAATAAATTTTGAAGAGTGAAGTGTAAATAACCAGAAAGCAGTGGTATAACTGGAATATTTTAACACATTTTTTCTAAATATTTCTACTAGAAAAAATCCAAAGGAGCTGGTTATCCAAATCAGCAGCAGACCACAGTTCTCCCTTTTTGAAGTGATTTGACAGAAGCTGCAGGCTAATAAAGGCTATTTATAGAAACAAAAGCAGGTCATAAGGCATTTTGTGCCATACTGCTTCAAGATAGGATAGGAAGGGAAAATAATTCTTACTGAAATTGTGAAATAGGTGGTTAGAAACAAGTGTCACCCTAGAATCAGTTACCCTAAAAATGCTTGGATCTTGTGGTCCTTGTGGCAAGGATTTTCTGTTGCAAACGTAGGAGTCTGGACTTGATGACCAGTGCTCTTCTCTTGAAAAATTGTGATATTTGAAAAGTAAAGTCACACCTATTCACTTCTTAAATCTAAATAATGAGGTTTTACAGGTATCCTGTGTTGTGCAGCAATCAAGAAATCCAAAGTAAGTTCAAATAAATGTTTGTAATTTCTGTTTCTTCATGCAAATTTTGCCATTCTACTCTGCAGAACTGCTGCACCTACTGTTATAAATGCATATTATAAAGTTGGCTTTTCGCAAATATTGAGATGAATGCTATATGTATAATTTGGGATGGTTATATTGTATTTTCTTTTATTAATAGAGTTTAGAAATGTGATGAATATATATTTTCTCATTGTAACACAGTGTTAAAGTAAAGACTGGGGTTTCTTTCTTTATAACATCTAAACTGGCCAAACCAGAAGGTAGGGGGAGTCATCCTGCATTCCTGCATGAAGATTGCTGAACCTCCGTTATCAAGTAATGAAGATTACCTCGGGAGAAGAATTTATGGGGCCTTTGCTATCAGATGGAATGAAGCCACCTGCAGATGAATTTACCAGATAAAATGATTGGGGGGAGTTGAACAAAGAAAATCATACCCAAAAGAAATATTAGAATCATGCATATGAATTTATAAATATGCAACAGGCTGATACTTTTAAGGAATAAGCTTTTGTCAGCTTGGTGCCAGGCACCCTCGGCCAAGAAACTGTTTCTGCTTTAGTCTGTCTCCTAATTGTCTATTTTTAAAAAATTTTTATTAAACTTATAAATTTTTCTAAGAAAGTGAACCTGGTTTTTCACACCGACCATCTAGAAAACATAGATATAGTGATTTGTGAGTAGTGGCATTCTCATCTTCCATGTGAGAGAGGTGTTTTTCTGATGTCTGCTCAAGTCGTATGCTCACATCTAAGACAACGGGATGCCATGTTTAGCTCAGTGTTGACATCTTACCAGGAGTGTTAACACACTTTGCCTGTCAGCACTGCCTTAACTGAAGCTGTGCAGCATTAAATCTGTAATCTGAACTCTGAATGGCATGCTGAGTTCAGTGTCTTTTGTTTTGCAAATGAAATAATTTCATGCCACTGTATTTAACCTTAGGTGTTTCTGGTGTTTATTGGGATAATGAATAAAGATCAGGCAGGATTGGACCCTTGTGAGGAAATATCTAAATACCCTTAAATGCTCTAGCAAGTAGTGGTGATTACTTAGCAGATACAACTGGAACAACTCTTTTGTTCCAGTTAATTATCAGACAGTGCCATGTGAGAACACTTGTTTTTGTGGGTGGTTTTTTTGTTGTTATTGTTGTTGTTTTGTTTTGCTTTTTTTTTTCTCAAGCAAAACCAAAGTCCTGGTTAAAAGCCTGATCAGAGAATGGAAAGTGTAACTTGAAAAATAATTTAAAAAAGAAATTAAAACCAGATCCTTATGTGTAAGACTGATGGCTGGAAAATTTCCACTTACAGCCAGAAAGAAACCCATTTATGAGTGTCATGCAACTAGTAAATTAAGAACTTGATTTCCTTGGGAATACTATAACATGAGATAGTTGAGATACTGCAGCATTTCAGTGTATAAATTTAGATTCTGAGTGTCACAAGTCAAGTGGGAACACAGGGATGATTGGCAACAGAGTAGCTGCATGGTGCAGAGTATGGACATGAAAGCAATTACAATCACTTGGTATTTTAGAAGCAAACTTTAACAACACTTCTGAAATTGAAGCTAAATTTATTTCATTTATACTTTCACATCCGATAATATTCTTGTCGCAGTTTTTATATGCAATAACGTGTTGAGAATTTATTTCCAGAAAGGATATTGTACTTCGGATCCCTTGCTGGCAGTATAATGTAATTTCTGTATTTTAATAATTTTTCCACTAGATGGCAGTACCCGCTTATTGGCTGATAAATGAGCGCCATCATAGTACACTATATGAACATACAGCCGTAAACCCCAAATATGTTCCTATGCAGGAACTTAACACACAATTGATCAGTAATTGTGTCTGTTACAAGTGTGTCAGCTCTTTGATGTATCTGAGCATGAAATCTTTTCTGAGTATTTTCCTTTTGAGTCTGTTGGTTTGCTTAGAAATGTGTGACAGTATAAAAGTAATAAAGCTGTTACTGTAACTACTAAGGGTTAGGGACAAATACATCTCAAAGTCTGCTTGGTTCTGAGGTGATTATGAGGTTATGCCTACATTTGAAAGCTGTTGTGGATTACTCTAAGCTGATTAATTTTACATCTTACATTCAGATTAAAATGCTTTATTGTACATTAGCTGACATTGAATTGTGCTTTTATGATTGGAATTTTACTCAAATAGTATTACAAGTTTTCTTGTGCCAAAATCAGTATGGATGATTCTGCATTGTGAAACATGTCATGTTGCAAGACTGTCAAAAACCTACCATTGGTTTTCTATTTTGTTTTGCTGCTTCTAGGCTTTCTGTCCATCCCTGCTGCCTTTTCTGTCCTGGAGGCATGTTACAGAAATTGTCTTTGTGCTGTTTAAACACTGACCTGAAGAATTTTATGTGGTCATGCCGAATTCATAAGGAGTTCACAAACCAAAGCTGTTGATGCTTCATCTGCCATATATGATGTTGGCTGGAGTCATATTCTGAGAAGCTTGGAGAGAAGACATTTTTTCACCAGAATTACCTGAATTATTTTAACTGATCTGCAGTTGTATAAACAGTCACCATTATGCAGATGAAGGAATACATAGGATTAAATCTGGTTTTGCCAAATATCTCCTGAGTAGACTTTGGATAAGAATTACAGTGATCTGATGTTTTTATGAAAACTTTGATAATATCTTGGTAACTGGGCATTAGCAGTCTCAGTAACACAAACACGAGACTGTCAAACACACGGGATCTCAGAAACCCCTAAAGAGACATGGGGAACTGGAAGACCCTGGAAAACACTGAAGAATTGACCTGAATCACAGAGGACAAAATGAATGCATAGCATCACACCCAGCAAATAGAAACTGATACAATGTTATTCAACTTCAGTGTAGGAGGGTAGGGAGGTTTAAATAAGATAATGGCACTAACACATTTTTCCAGCCTTTTTTTTGTTTCATGATTTGAGTGTCGTGCCTACTAACTTGCCTGCATCCTGGCTTCTGTTTAGCCATCCTGCACACGACCTGTGAGCATTTCCCCATTTCTGTAAGTACACACTAGCAGAAACAGTGTCCCACTCTGCCCCAGATCATGGTGCTTCATCTTTTCCTTTCTGCCGAGTTCATTCTGATTCCCTGAGAAGGGTGTTGTTCAGGTGACAGTTTTAAATACAGACATGCAGAGAAGGCTGAGTGATATCTTTGAGAGGATCAAAGAGCACATAACTCTCAGCTTTTCACTAATCACTGTCAATATGTGTCATTACAATAGTCACAGAGCACCCAGCTTATCAGCGGTCATTCATTTCTCCGGCTTGGCAGGGCTACCAGATTTTACTGTGAAGCTTCATATCGCAGCTGGGGCGTAGCTATGCATGTGAGGAAGGTAACTTTTTCTCCTTTTTGCCTTGTAGCTCTAATGCCATTGAAAAGAAAGGGTGAGGAGAGGAAGGGGTAATGAATGATGATGCAAAGGCCAACAGCTTCTTGACATACATACCAAAGTAGTCACTTGAATCTACATATTGCTATGAAAGCCTACAACCAGATTTTTATAAGATAAATTAATTTTTTGGTATTGCTATGTGATGAATGAAAGACATTTTTTATTACTGTTTTGGATCGTTGATCCTCCTTTTATTTTATCATCATAACGTATTCAAATACTCTGAAATGACATGGAAACATCAACCTTGTTACAAGATCTGTTTAACAAACTGTGCATGAATGTGCAGAAAAATAACATAAAATATGATAATCCTTATCAAATCTGATTAAACTATGATAAACAGTACACTGGACCAAGAAGACATGTAGCATTCCTAAGACATGTCTTCTATGAATAAAAATGTATACTGATGAAAAGCTGAAATTAATATCAGTATGTGAGTACAATATATTCCTCTTTTTTTTTTTTTTTTTTTGGTCTCATTTTACGGAGTCCTCCTTTCTGACTTACCAGGCTTGCTTTTCTCCCCTTTGCAAGGTTCCTTCTTACTTGCTCTCCTGAGCTTCTGCAAAACATATCTAGCAGCAATCAAAGCAAACATGTTTTGTTGGGTTTTTTTTGCTTCTGGAGATCTCAGTCTTTCAGTCTTGTAGCCTGTATTATGTGGCACTGTATTATGTCTTGGTCTTTCCTATAAATCTCATTACTGTAGGCAAATTTTCCATATGCAGACCAAACACTGGTATACCACAGAAGAAGATTTTTCTCTGTTTATGAACCTTGGGGTATAGAGTTAAAAAAAACTTTAAACATTTTGACAATCAATAGACTTCTTTGATTTAGAGAATGTCAGCTCTGTAAAATGATTTGGTTTTGACTGAGCCTGAAGCCACTGCCTTCCTTTGCAGGTCATCCTGATTCATAAGTTACTCTCCACTTCATATATGTTGACAACAGCTATCTCTGTTCACCATGATTTCCTCCTGAGTGTCTGACTTAACTATGAAAAAAGAAATAGGGTAATAGAACCAAGGGGGCAATAAGATCAGTGGAAGGGAAACTTTGCTAATGACAGAGGAGCTGCAAGGCTGAATGAATTAGTCCCACTGGGCAGTGGGAGTGTGCACAACAAGCTCTGTACAAATCAAGTTATACAACAAAAAATGAGTACAGTCCAGCACAATGGTCACAGACATATCACAGGGAGTCCTGCTCCATCTGCTGTGATAAGCATGACAGAGACAAAGTGGATCACTGGTGAGCAGCATCCTGTAATAGGTCATTTCCATGTGGACACTGCACTTGTAAGGGCCAAGTCTGGCTTTGGACCAGTTGACTCCTGAACAGTGACCAGCTGTCCCACTCTCATAGGTATCTTCCACATCCCCACTAAATGTGGGTTTGTTTGCTCCTGCTATTTCAGACACAGTGCTATAGATTTGCTTCTCTGAGTGGAGAGAGAGAGAGGAGACAGAAAAATTGTGCTGACTTGCCTTGAATTCTCCTTGCACCTGCTCCAAACAGGCCTGTAGAAAGCAAAAGTTCTCCGAGGCAAGACCTGGCAAGCTGCCCAAGATGTCAAAATGATTTGCTGTGATCCTGCTCCACAACAACTCAATCAGTTCTAGGTCCTGTCCAACTTGCCAGTCTGGATGAATATGTCAGTGACATATTTCTAATGAATACTGTATCTTTGAAGTTGTTGTTGGACTAAAAATATTACAGGTCGTTGGCTTCTAGACTAGTCCTTTCACACACATTCTTCACAGTTGGCTGTCTGACCTTCCTGACACTGGTAATGTCAAGTTCCTGAAACACAAAGAGAACTTAAGCTTTGGCAGACACCAAGAAGTTATCCACTGCCACAGCAGACTGACCTTTCCCACTCTGGGTAAGTGTTTATCTCATGTACACACACATCTTGATTTCCTGGAAGGAATATTTAGAATAAATGTAAACTTCATTGGAATGCACTGTTGTTCTGGAGATAATACATTTCTCTATGTGTATAAATCCATGCTTTATGTGTAAATCACTTAGCTGCTGAGTTAAGGAAGTTGGTTGCTACTCCCAACCAGGAGTGAGTGGTTGGCTCCAAGTGGTCAGCCTAGCTCCTGTTGCTATTTAAAGCCTCTAAAATCTGTTTATAGAGCAGTTTGTATGAATGCTCCCCATCCTTTTCATTCATACTTTTTATCCTGATCCCATCTGAGCTTGTTTTACTGTGAGCTTTACACTCACTGTGCAGTATGTGAACAAACATACTGCTCCAGGGAAGGCAGAATTTACTATTTTTCAAAGATTGGCTGTGTGATAAACATTACTTAGTTTTAATCAGAACTAAAAATTCTGCCTTAGTGCAGGAATGGTATAAGTGCAAAAATGCCATAGAAGTGTTTCATTATAGTAGCTTGAAAAATTCATTCTGGTTCTTTGTCTTTGTCCTAAAAAAAAAAAAAAAAATCATTTTATGGCAGCTCTGAGTAGTTTTATGCTATAAAAAGATGGTTTATTCCTATATGTCACAAGTCAAGCAGACAAGCCAGATGGATAGCTTGGCTGAACAGGGACATTCTCCTGGAAATAAGATGGAAAAGGAAGGTTACATCCAGTGGAAGCACGGTCAGGTGATCTGGGAGGAATACAGGGATGTTACTTGGTAGTGCAGAGAGAAAATTTGTACAGCCAAGGCTCAATTACAAGTGAACCTGGCAAGAACTGTGGAGGGGCAAAAAAAAAAAAAAAAAAAAAAAGAGGGTTTTTCAAGTATGTTAATGGCAAAAGACAGTTACAGCCCATTGCAGGATAAGGATGGTCATCTCACAAACAGGGACAAACAGAAGTGGTTAATGCATTCTTTGCCTCTGCCTTCAACATGGGCCAGAAGTTGGACTTGATGACCTGGATGGTTCCCTTGCAACTCAGCATATTCTGTGATTCTATGATTATGAGTTATTTCTGTCATTCTGTTTATCCACCTAGCCCCAAGGTGTGGAAACATAATGAACAGCTCTAGAAGCAAAAAACGCTTCACAGAGTTTTACACTTTTTCTCTAATATATTTTAATATGAGGAAGGAGCATGAACATACCAGAGTGCTATGGGGCATAATTAGCAAATAATTGTGATCTGAATGATTCTGAGGCAGACAAGGGTCCTGTGATGAATCTAGATCCTCAGTATAGTCTGTTGCTCCCTGCTATAGCATATCTCAGTACCTGGAAGCACTCAGTATTGAGGACTGTATATGTGTTAATTGTGCTATTTGCTATCACATAGTTCTTTAAAAATCCAATCAGACACGTTGGGACCAGGGTGAAGAGTAATTAAGATGTAATTATGTTCCTCCTTCATTGTCATGAACTCTGGAGGTGCTTGAGGTTGGGCCAGGAAAGTGATAATTCCTAAGGCAGAGCAGCTGTTTAGTTCCTACAGTCCTTGCAAATAGTTCTGGAGCCTTATCTAATCCCATTTTTTTCTTGATCACAGAGAATTTGCTTGGGATAGTTCAGAGATGAGCATTGTCTCTCAGGACTGTGCCATTCAGCAAGTGTTAAACAAGTGAAAACAGCTCAGCTGACAGCAGTTGCAGACCTAATGAAACAATAGGTGGAAAAAAGGAGTATTTACCTCAGTTAAAAATATATTTCACTAGTCAGCTAATATGAGGGTATGGTATTTTGTCAGCAAAGAAACTACTAAGACAAGTTTCAGGCAAATGCTGACCCCTGAAAAAATAGATTTGTTAGGTATGTAGACATGTCACTAACTCGTATTCTTTCAGGAGCTAAGGAAAATTCCTGCTTTTATTTTTTCACCAGTAGAGCAAAAGGTTATTTTATTTAAAAGGGGAAAAAAAGGTTGAACTAGTGCTCAACTCAACTAGTTGAGTAATTCACTTAATTTGTGAAATCAAAAGTCAGCCAAGGACTTCTGCTTGAGCAATAAATTAGAGCTTTTTTTAATTATGACTGACATGTTCTCAATGCTGCAACACTGATTTGAACTACATTAGAGTTTAAAGACAGTCTCTCTCCATCTCTATGTGGATGTGAAATATATGATTTTAGTTTTGTTTCACAAAGATCTTTGTTTAGAAAAATATTTTTTTAACAAGATCATAATTACAGAAATGCTGAACAAACCTGGTATTGGAGGTTTTCATGAGAACTTGAGATTTTGACCTTTATTTTTCCATCCTTCAGCAAGAGGCAAAGCCTTTTGAGCATTTCTCTGTCATCTGACATCTGTGTCAAATGTCTGGTTTTGAATCAGAACTTCTTGATTTGGTACACTGAGCAGAAGAGATCCAGCAGTGCAGACATCTCTCCTGGTAGAAACTTGGGATCCTAATGGAAACATTTCACTCACAAAGAGATTTGATGAATCATGGTGCTGGAAATTTGTTGGTCATGAGAAGGCACGAGATTTGGGAAAGGGGTAAGCCATCTTTGCTTAATAAGGTTGTTCCCTACTATGCTGTCATCTTACAAAATCATGTATTTGAGGAAGTTCTTGTACCTATTTCCTGAAAGGCCTCCTAAAGTATACAATCCAGTTCCATTTAATATGTGTTTAGCTAGCTTGAAAAATAGTGCATTTTTAAACTTCCACATGAACTGCATTTAATCATTGCCAAGTCTGCACAGACCAGCTCCTGCTGATCTGAGGGTTTCATTGCAAGCTGTACAAATTGTTACCAGGTACTCTCTTGAGACCACAGTGTATGGTGATTAAAATATCAACATGAATATGTTCTTACATTCTAGTATCAGAAATATAATTTACTGATGTCTAGTAAGACAATTGACAACACATTCAGTGATTCAGACAGTAAAACCAAGATTGCCCCTGCTCCACAGTTTAGTACTTCCAAAAAGAAAATACATAAATATTAGTAACAGGAAACTGCTGTTGTGCAAATACTGTTATAAACTCTGCAACAATTAAGAGGTAGGAAGCACATAAGATTTTACTCACATGTGCACATACAGACCCAGGCACATCTCCTTGTATAAGAGTCTGAATGTCCTAAGAATTGCATTTTTGGCTCAATTTGTTTCAGATGTAGTCTTTGAATACCCCACCTAACTTGCGGGAAATCCTTTCTCTGTGTTTACAGATGGGATTTTCTGTGTTTACATCATGCAAACTGAGAACAATAATGACTTTTTTTAAAATTCTTTTTTATCTCTTGGAATTGTTAGAGGTCCCACAGCTCTGCTGTCACTAGGTCACTAAGATAGTTTAGCTTTTCCCCATTGTGTGTACTGTGACAGAGCACCTCTGCTTCCATACTTAAGGACAGACTTCAAAGGATTCATCCAGTTCTGAAAGCTGGCTGAAGCATTGCATTTTTATAGAAAAAGTAAAAACCAATTTCCTGTTCTTGACACAGTTTTTCAGCTGATATAACTTTACCAAAATACCTTGGCTTGCTCCCCTAAGGTGCATAGTAATGGCAGAGGGATGGTGTTTAACTTGCATTTGGTTTTGACAGGGTTTCCTGTCACATGTCCTGCATTAAGTTAAACGACAGGGAGATGCTTCTGCATTGCTTAAGCCCACAGACGCATCCTGATTGCAGCCATCCCTCCTTAGGACCTGTAGTTTTATAAGCAATGACTGAGTGAGGGAGCAGGGCTGGCCTGTTCTCAGCTCCATTTTTGAAGCAGCCAGTGCATTTAGGCAATCCTCTTTATGTCATTGTGTCCTGATTTGCAAATGATAATGATTCAGACCTCTTTCCACAGCATATTAACAAATTCCGTATACGATCTAAGTAAGAATATTGTTCTGTTTCTCTTTTTGTAAAAACCCAGGTTCTAAGTATCCTCATCATGGCAATCACAAATATTTTTTATCCCAGGAATTTTTGTTAAATGAAATATAGGCAGAGACAGAAACATATCACTCAGACACTTAGATTCTTTATTGATCACTTTTTAAAATTTTGATTTTTAATTAGATTGTAATGTGAATTTGGCTAAAAGGTGACGTGTGCAGATGATGAATGGGAAAATGCTTCTGTTCAGAAGAGCTTATCATTTATACAAGAATGTTTACAAGCATACATACAACTTTACAGGAAATAATTTGTTCAAGTTTAAAAAAAACATTTATTGCTCAAGCTTAAAAAAAAATATTCCCAGTAATTGTATATATAGTGCTACAACCTAGATAATGAAATAGAACTTCAAATTCTTGCTCATTCATGTGTTGGTGAGCAGCATTGTGCAATTCATCTAGGAAAATGGAAAGTGATCTTAAAACTTTCTAAACTATTAGTAATTCATGTACTTCCTAGAAAAGGAAAAAAACCCAACCTACTCAGCAAATGTGTAATGACCCATGTCTTTTACTTGTACTTCATTTAAGTTATAAGAGAAAAGCATCATTCTGAGAGATGGTATTTAAAATATATTGAACATAATATACCTTATTTCTCCTGCATAAAACTAAGTTTGTCAATGCTGTTACTGAGTTTTTTAAACCTGTTGTGCCACCTGAGTTACATCTTTGCTTGTGTGTTAGTGCCTGGCAAGCATTTTTTCTTTTGTTGATGCATTTCCTTTGAGCATGACATTATGGGTATTTGAGTATATCTTAACTGGTTTTGAATCTGGTCTGTTATGTTAAGTATGCTTGACAGACCCAAAATCTGGGTCTGGTATGTTTTCCTGGTGTTTCTGTTGTCTTTAATTCTTCATCATAAAGTTTGTAACAATGCTAAACAGTAGTGAAGAGATGTAAACCTGTATTAACTTGGTGATTTCTCGTGGAAATATTTTGTTATCAGGTGATTAAAACCATACAAATCGCTTCACATATCTGAATATGATCATATTGATGGACTGGAATTCCACAGACATAAAAGTCCGTGCTGTAGGACTTCACAGGATAATGCCTTCTGAAAAGAAACAAAACAGGTGTTGAGGTTAGCTGCCTGTTCTGTGCATACGTCTTTGAATGTTCTTAGTGTGAATTCCTGCTAATACACAACATGTTTAATATTCAGTAAAAACAATAACAGTATCTCTGTTTTCAACTTGTGAGTTTTGTATCCTGCGCATTATGCTTTTCTTCAGCTGGACACAGTGAAATATCCTTTGCTAGATATTATATCAAAGCTTCCCAGTTTTTTTTTCAGTGGGCAGTGGGCCCCTTTTTTCAGATTTTACTCAACAGTTATATCAGCTTTAATGGTAGGATGGCTGCTTTAAAATCACCTTTCTCCTTTTGCTTTTCTGTTTATCAGTTTCTTGATTAAAGTCTATATCTCTCATATTTCCACTGGACTGATGCTTCGTGTATTTTACCAAAACTAAGTAATGTGCCGAGCTAGTGGATGATTAGAACTCCACTTATCTGCTTTATCTCAATTATGAGTAAGTTAATGCTGACTGAATAATTGCTTATTACCAGTAAATATGTGCAACATGACTTCTCTCACGTCATGTGAGTCCCTGACTCCATTAGGACTCTTTCAAGTGCTTGGATTATACTGCTTCAAACAGCAAGCAGAGATGAACTTGCAACATGGTGCTTTCCATGGTGTGCTTAATAAATGGGTCATTACGTGGGCAGCAGACTGCCCCAGATAACAGTGCAGTACAATGCAACCTTACTTGGATGATAAAGCAGATCCTTCTGTCCAAAGCCTGAAACTTTGTGTATGTCACCATGACAGAGGGCACCTTTACACATAAAGCTGGAGCTAGTTCTGAGTAAGCTGGTGTGTCTACAGAGGGTCGCTCAGTGCCATACAAAAACACGAGCCTTGACTGACATCAGACTCCACTCTCAGCAGCATACCCTGCTTCACAGAATAATTGCACAGCAACAGAGGTTACACTGAGGTAGCCACAATGCTGATTCCTTGGCTAACTAGTTTTCAGTTAGAATAAATTGGAAAGTCTGTTCCCTGTGCTGCAGAGAGGTATTCTATACTGCAATGCTTATATATTGGATCATCTTGTTTTTTTGAGCACATGTATCATAATGATATGTCATAAAAGTGTAAAGCTTCCCTAACTAATCCAAATTTGCTTGTAATTTCAGACTTCAAATATTTCCTGGAATGCATCTCTTAAGGAACATGCTTCTTCATGTAAGTGCTGGTAAATAAGTAATTTTTCTTCTTCCCCAGAAGCAGCATGGGATCAGCTATCACAATCCTGAAAGGGCAGAGCCTACCCTAATGTTATTAAGGTTGCAACCTGCTATCTCCTCAGTGCTCAGAACAGGTCTGTTCTCTGCTCTTTGCCCTGAAAATAGTACTGTAGTTGTGCTATACTCTGATATATATAGCACTTAAAAGATATAAAGGATTGACCTTGACCCTTAGAGAGGATTGAGCTTTAAGAAGTCACCTATGGGAGGGTAAAATAAGAGTTTTAGCCCATTATCTTATTTTTGAAAATTTTGTTATCAATATTTCAGGAGACACACTTACTGAATATCTTATTACTGGTTGTATTTTATATGCATTTATTTAATAAGCCAAGGGAGCTGAAGGGTGCTTTGTGGTTTTGTGTAACTCTGCTTCTCTGTGTTGAATATTTATTTTGACAGCGTCTCCCATTAAAAATCAAAGCTCTTTCCCTCTGCTTTTCCCCACCTAAGCTCTTTATAATCAGCACAAATGATTGCCAGTTTTTTCCCATTTTTTAGGAAAAAAATACCAACACAGTACTGGATTACATTAAATGTATCACGAAACAAACTGGCAAGGATCAAATTGCATGCTGTTGGCTCTTGTTGAAAAGAAAACAAAATAGATTCTATCCAAATCTAGACAAGATTTTTTAATGCAAAAACTATATAGCCATGATCTGTGATAGTAAAATAAACAGCAGCAAAGTGCCTTGCTCCAGTAATAACTTTGCCTACAATAAGAAGTCCAGTAAAAGCAAGTTTTCATGGAGAGTTTGTGCTTATGCGTGTGTCCAAATTGGCATCACCTTGCAGCTGAGACCTTTGTCTCTGTGCTCTCAATTGTGTAGTTGCCTCTTCCCAGCGCTGGGCACTACTTTTCTGATCACATGCTGACTCAATTCACTAACGGAGCAAAAATATGTGTGTGTTTAGCTTGAATAAGTTCACAGCTTAAACAGACAAGTGCCAGAGTTAACAAGGCGTTATGGGTTGACACGGTTTGGTTTTTGGTTGAAGGAGAGTGTGGGGTATCACCTGCCAGAGAAAAAGTTGAACACCTATGAGAGGCCAGTTCTTGGCTATTGGCAGGTAGTTTGACCACTGAGGAAACTGGATGCGACTTTTGGTTTAATACCCTATAAAAAGCTGAGAATGGGAAGCAGCCTCCCTCTTTCTCTCCGGGCAAGTGACCAGGTAACACCTCACGGTGGCTGCCGCGGGGGCCGGGCCAGGCCAGGCCCCGCTGCCCCTGGGTGGCTGAGCTGGGCCTCAGGGACCTGCTGCTCCTGCTCCTGCTCCTGCGGGGGAGTGGCCCTGGCCATGATGGCCCCGATAACAGTGAGCAGTGGAGGAAGGGGAGGAAAATCCCCAGCAGCTGCCTGTGTCGCCGGCCGGGGCTGGGGGGTGATGTTCCCCCCCTCCCCTTTCCTGAGGCCTCCGGGAGCCGCTGGGCCCGTGTAGGGAGCGGCCCACGCCATGAGACCGAGGGGTGGAAAAGAAGGCACCCAGCAGCCTTCCCACACCGCCAGCGTGGTTTGGAGGAGTTTGCAGCTCCCGCCAGCAGAGACCACGTGGTCACCACAGGCCTGGGAACAAGTAACTCTTTTTTCTTGCCAGCAGATGAACTTTCAGGCACTGCAACTTTTTCGCGGAGTGAAGACAAGACAAAGTAATGGAACCATGAGGAAGAGAGAGCATGAGACTGAGTCAATGAAGAGAGAGTGAAAAGACTGTTTGAGGCAAAGGAAAAGGAGTGGCCTAATTCGTCTGGACATTTTTGAGTAATTACTGGAGAATGGAATATCTTTTTTTTCTCTGTAACATATAGATGCTGTTTGGGGGGGCGGGGGGTGTGTAAAGTGCGAGTATAAGTGATAATGAAGTTTTTTTGTGCTCCTAGGGGAAAAAAGGAGACGTTGAGTTTTGAGATGAAGATGACTTTGGAAACAAGAAAAAAGAGAACCTTTGTTTTTATACTCGAAGAGGCATCCTTAAACAGTACCCCTAATAAGCAGATGATGACCCATATGCAGTGTCCATATGCGGTGTTGGGAAAGCTGCTAATGGGTAGGATTTCACAGTTTGCAGAGGTTCCTTTCAGGCCGCTGCAGATGTGTGGCATAAAAGCCACCCGAGGACTATTCTTCATGTGACCATGTCTCCATGGGACTCAAAAAGACTCCTTTCCTAAAGAACTGATAGAAGATTATTTTTGTATGGTAAAACTGACTGAAGTTACAGGTTTTGTCTTTTTCATGTTGTGTGTAGGAAAGTGAATATGTGGGGGGGAAGAGAAGGATGGTCGGAAAGTTTCATTTGTTGTTTATTTAGTTGGGTTTTTTCCTTTTCTTATTTTCTTAATGTGTGTAAATAAACTATCTTTTGTAATTTTAAGGTAAGCCTGTTTTGCTTTTTGATCTCTCCTAAATATAAAACTCTCATATATATAAAATTGCAAACACTAAACGATGACAATAATTGGTGTGTTGGCCGGGAAACGAACCAGAAATTGGCGAATGTGAAACCATTACAAAGGTAAAAGATTAAACTAATTTGAAGAAGGGAATACAAAACTATTCAATTAAGTTTTAGCGCAAAAATGTCCTACAGATATACACCAATTTCCCTTTTCCTTTAAGAAAAAGCTGACTTTGACACCCTTTCTATCATGTTTTACTGATTGACAGGGTCAAACTAAGCTAAAGAACTGGCTTCTCTGACTTGTTCCTACTACAATAAGTTTTGATAGAACTCATCACCTGGTAGTTTAAGAGTTTCTCATTCTCCTGAACTGCAATTCTTTTACAGACTTGCAGAATGTTTTCATGGGCAAAATTTGGCCCAAATACAATGGGATTCAAAACTATCATTGCTTCTAGTCTCTTGTGATAGCCCACTTCAAGTACTACCTTCAGATCTGGGGCCCTCAGAAGAGAAAAGACATGAATATATTGGAGTGGGTCCAGAGGAGGCCCATGAAAATGATCACAGGGACAGAACACCTCTCCATAATGAGAAACGGCTGAGAGAATTTGAGCTGTTCAGCCTGTAGAAAAGAAGGCTTCAGGCAGCCTTCCAGTGCATAATTGGGGCCTACAAGAAACCTGGAAAGGGACTTTTTTACAAGAGGATAATGATAGGAGACAGGGTGATGGCTTTGAACTGAAGGAAGGTACATTTGATTTGGACTGGATATTAGGAAGAAATTCTTTGCTGTGAGGGGTAGTAAAGCACTGGAACAGGTTGTCCAGAGAAATTGCAAATACCTTGTGCCTTGAAGTGTTCAAGGCACCTGGTTAGTGGAAGGTGTCCCTGTTCATAGCATGGAGTTTGGAACTAGATGATTCTCAATGCCACTTCCAACCCAAATTATTCTATGATCCTTTTTAAAACCCAAGTAGTTTCTGAAATTTTGGAATACTGATCTTGTCTCATCTAGGTGTGGCTCCCTTCAAAGAGGCACTATGTTCACTTGATCTTACAATTATACAGAAGGATTTAGGCCTTCCTTGTTCTTTCTATTGATCCTTTTCATTCCCTTCCTTATCTTGTTCTTATCTTTTGAAACTTGAAAAGAGCTGATGAGCTAAATAATGCAGAGGGGCATGAGATTTCAAGTATGATATGGTAGGATATGTTCAAGTTTTAACCTAACAATACATGGAAAAATTTTTGGTCTGATATTACAATTTAATTTCCTTCTAAATCTGTAAAAGGAATAGAATTAACTGGTATGAATAAACCTGGCTTCATTAAGTCATATATATGTTCATATTTGTACCAGAACAAAATATACTTTAGACTGATTGAAACTGCCATCTTACCTGTCATACAGACTTCATGGTAACTGGATAACCAGAACAATTATGGCAATACAATAGTTATGGAAAGCTATATATATATATAATTGTTATGAAAGTGATTTTTAACCATAGGTGAGGACAGGCTTTATAACGAGGTAATTTACAGTCTTGGTTTTATTTTAAAATTTTTCTGTAGACTGCTGACCTCCATTAACAACAATCGAGGAAGGATTTTTGTTACTTATTTACCAACTTGGCTGATGTAGGAGAATTTACAAGCCTGGGCATTGGTGGAGTAGGACCATTCTTAAGAAATGCATCTTTAATTGATCCAGTTCTGAAACTTTTTAATTTCTCAAGTAAAACATGGGAATTTGACCTCTTTCTGAATGCAAAATGTATACAATACACTACCATTGTAATTCATGTGCAATATAGAATCATAGAACAGTTTGGGTAGAAAGGGATTTAAAGATCACCTTGTTCCAACCCCCCTGACATGGACAGAAGCAGCTTTCACTAGACCAGATTGCTCAGAGCGCCATCCAACTTGACCTTGAACACTTCCAGAGATGAAGCAACCACAGCTTCTCTGGGCAACATATTCCAGTGCCTCACTATCCTCACAGGAAATAATTTCTTTCTAATATGGGGGGAAAGTCCCTCTCCAGCTTTATTGTAGCCCCTTCATATAATGAAAGGCTGATCGAAGCTCTCTCTGGAGATTTCTCAGGGCTGGAGAACCCCATTTTTCACTGCTCCAACCCTCTGATCATCTTCATGGCCCTCATCTGGACTCACTAGCACTATTTATGCTCATACCAGTGTCCAGAAAAAAGCACAATTAGACATTTTGATGTCTAATTCACTCCAGGTATAAGTCTAGACACCAAAAGTACAGTTGGATGAGTAGAATGTTCTTCCATTTATTTGTCTTTCTACAAGCACCTAAAATCTTTCCCCATACCAGATTCGGTGCATGACAGGAAGTAGTATATCAAACTTTGCCTGATCTGATAGTACACAGTGGACTGGTAACCTTGAAACCAAGATTATTCCATTAGGTAGATCATCATATCCTTGTTCAAATTGCAGTAAGACAGAATTTTCTTTCTTCATCTGCCTTCTTGAGATGAGCAGATGTCAAACTCCAACCATTATTGTTCTGCTTTAAAGCTTCTCTCTTATAGAGGAGTATAAGGGAAAACATATTGTCAGGCTATAATCATTCTGTTGTTTGGTGGTGGGTTTTTTTTTTGGGGGGGGGAGACATTAAGCTTCAATACCTCAAGTACATAAGTTTGGATAATAGTAATAATAATGATAATGATAATCATAATAATAATTTAACACTGAGTATTCTAAATTGACAATATAGTGTTTTGGGGAAGCACCTATAGCTACACGTACACTATGTAAAATGTCTTGGAGTAGAAGAGGTTAGGCCAGAGGGAGAAAAAGACTGAATAAAATCGTAAACACCAGTTTGTATTTTATGCTGAATGTATGTATGAGGTTGCCTGCAACAATTAACATGCCATATTGCTGACAATTGTCACACTGCAGGGAAGCTTGATGTCTCCATGAAGGACTATGCTTGAGAAGCAGTGGGATGGCAAATTGAAGTGGTGATAAAGGAAGTACAGTCTTTCTGGCAAGAGATCTTTTTCTGATCAAAGATACTGAGAATCTGGGCTCACACAGAAAGTGAAATCAGACTAGGATGAGGCATATCTTAGTGTTTTAAAGATAAGATGATTTAAAAATATTATTTGCTAAACTTTTATTTCCAGACATGGTGTCCCTAAAGAGATTTACCTAGAAGTATTGGAATTTGATCTGTAATTCCACCAATGGAAACAGCAGTGTTCCATATAGTCTTGCCTGGCCATCTGCCCTACAGGGTACAAGACCACACCAGTACACAGTGGGACTTGGTCAGGCTCAAACAGATCTGTCCAGCACATTTCAGCATAAATTCACGTCCCTCTATAACATCTGCCTGCTCTTCCTCACCTGCTAGTGATTTTTCTGAAGGCCAAATGTCCTAGAGTTCTATTAGTTAATCTAATAGATTAGATTAGATTAGATTAGATTAGATTAGATTAGATTAGATTAGATTAGATTAGATTAGATTAGATTAGATTAGATTAGATTAGATTAGATTAGATTAGATTAGATTAGATTAGATTAGATTAGATTAGAGAGATCTGTGCAGGTCTCTCACATGTAAGGGGAAAACGTACTTGGTAAAACAAACCTTATCTCATAAGTTCATAATGAAAGAAAAATAATAAACATGACCAAAAACGGCTCAAACCCATTTACATAGAATAGTCCAACACAGGAATTCACTAACTTATTACTTAATTCATGAAGTTTCTAACTCAGATGTTCTTCTGAGTTAGTTACAGTCGTAACTTGTAACTCATGCACCTATGAACAAAGTAGTTACCTAGCTGATGGTGAGAATGCTCATCCTTCCTCCTTCCCCATGATGCAAGCACTCCCTATATTGCACCAAAAAACACAGAAACTTTGGGAGCCCATTTGCTGCTGGATCCACCCCAAATTTTTGGGAGGGTAAGCTGATGTATTTATACCTTCCAGTTTGTAAGTCTTGTCTATTTCCATCCATTTTTACTGGATTCTGAGGAAAGTTCCAGAAAACTGCTAATGCAAAGATTCTGCAGGAGATCATAAGCTGTGGGTGATAGTGGCTGCACAATGACCTTTAGCCATTTCTGTCCAATCATACCCTGCCTATGTGTTGCCCTCATTTTGAGCTAATGGCACTGCTCTCAGCATGGCCTTAGCATGAGCTATGTGACAGCCAAAATTTGAGTGAACAGTCACACTCTATTTAGACAGTATTTTCTGATCATTATTCTGCTGTCAGTGGTAGGGCTACTCAAAGAAAGTGTATATATTTCTCTACTCAGACATGAAAATGACTTGTGAAAAAAAAATCACAGTTCTGGAGATAATTTTTAGAAATGGAACTCCAGCAGACATTCTTTGGTTTTTCTGGCAAACTGTATTTACTCTTTAGAAACAGAGTTTAGCAATATGCAGCCTAATGGCATGTAATTCATTACCAATTGGTGTTGGTGAGTGCAATATTTGCAATGCTATATATAGTAGATGCAGATGAAAATACAGGAGTTTAACCATAGCAACTGAATCAGTTATGTGTAACTTTCCTCCAGAACTGTGTTCAAACTGGCCTGTTCTTAATAATGATTGTGCAGTTCTGTAAATTTGTTTTATAAATTCTCAAGCATGCAAGAAATAAGAAATGTGCATTAGAGCATGTTCTCTCTTGTCTCTGCAGAATAATGACTGTACTTCCAGTCTCCTTCCATAGCTAAATATGGGGTTTTATTACAGGGAGCCAAATTATTATTTTTTCAGCACTCGAAAGGAGAGATCCCACTTCCTCTTTCCTCCATTTTCCTTGTCTCATCAAATACTGTTTTCACCTTTTGTGGGTGGTTTAGTGTTTGCAATTTTATATATGACTAGGAGAATTCAAAAAGCAAAACAGGCTTACCTTAAAATTACAAAAGATAGTTTATTTACACACATTAAGAAAATAAGAAAAGGAAAAAACCCAACTAAATAAACAACAAATGAAACTTTCCGACCATCCTTCTCTTCCCCCCCACATATTCACTTTCCTACACACAACATGAAAAAGACAAAACCTGTAACTTCAGTCAGTTTTACCATACAAAAATAATCTTCTATCAGTTCTTTAGGAAAGGAGTCTTTTTGAGTCCCATGGAGACATGGTCACATGAAGAATAGTCCTCGGGTGGCTTTTATGCCACACATCTGCAGCGGCCTGAAAGGAACCTCTGCAAACTGTGAAATCCTACCCATTAGCAGCTTTCCCAACACCGCATATGGACACTGCATATGGGTCATCATCTGCTTATTAGGGGTACTGTTTAAGGATGCCTCTTCGAGTATAAAAACAAAGGTTCTCTTTTTTCTTGTTTCCAAAGTCATCTTCATCTCAAAACTCAACGTCTCCTTTT
>VYXD01011920.1:548544-587233 GCA_013397195.1 Hylia prasina
AGAAAAAAAGAAAAAAAGAAAAAAAGAAAAAAAAAAGAAAAAAAAAAAGGAAGAAGGAAAAAAAAGAAAGTTTTTTTCGTGTTTAATAGAAAGAACTGAAGTACATACACTGTCTTTTTGGTAAAATAGAAGAAGTTTTTCTTCATGGCAGGAGAATTTTTATGGGTTGATGAGTTTCAAAGTGAAAACCATGCAAGGAACCAGCAGAACAAAAAGTAAGACACACTTCTAGATGCTAAGGTATCTGGCTAAGTTTGGAAAAAACCTTAGTTAAACCAATACTTTTAGGATTCCAACTATTTCATCAGTCCTAGTGGAGTATGTAACCTTCTATAAGCTTTCTCTTTTTATTTTTTTTCCAATATTTATTTCTTCCTAAGATATTGCAAACTATTTTTTTTTACTATTTTTACATATAATAAAATAAAGTCCAGCATATAATATTTGAGATTATTTATATGAAACAAAAGGAGCAGAACAAGTATGATTTTGTTCCCTCCAAGCCTTATTTGATCACTTTTCCAGAGTGTAAATACTGCCTTCTATTTGTTTGCCTATAGCTAGGTAAAATAAGGAATTACAAAGAAGTACTAAATCTAAACTATATAGAAAAGATGAATAAGTATCATGAGGAAATGCCAGGTCTTGTGGAGAATGTCTATATAAATTCAGTTGGAGATTCAGTTTTCTGGTGACTTATCTGGACTAGGCACTTACAAAAGTAATTGTGGAAGACAGACTGTCTCTTACACACTTCCATTCCTTTCTGTGCGTGGGCAACCTTCCATGGCAACATTCACTGTCTTTTCAGAGCATGGGGACAGACAGAAAACATGGAAGAGAAGCAGTTTCAGCCTCACATCATACGTGCTGCAAAGTGATGGGCAATGCTACTGATTGAGTAGTAAATTATTACCCCCCTGAAGCAATGAGGAAACAATGTATTTAAGTTTGGCCCCTGAGGTGTGGCTCTGGGACACATTACCTCCTGTGACTCCCACTGGAAGGTTAAACACCAACCTTTGCTTAGGGCTGTGCCCTAGAGTATCTTTTGGAAGCAAATTCAGGCTTTTATTTCTGCACTCAGCTGTATGCAGTCAGCCAAGAAATGGAGTGGTAGCCCTGTCTTCCACTGTAAGGGTGCATAGCAAAGCCTGACCAGTGTTCAGATATTCCTGAATCAATTTTGCATCACTGTACTTGGTTGTAGGTGAAATGTTGCGGCATCCTGAGCTCTAGTTTTGTCAAGATGCAAATAACATTTAGATTCATTGCATATTTTTTTTTGGCTTTCCCAGAGGTGGGCTGAGCTTTGAATATCAAAGAGGCAGCTAACCTATGCAAAATGATGGTGGTAACCTGGGCTGCAGAAAACTTTCCCTTTATAAGACATATTCTCTATAGGATTGTATATTCATTAAAGGATTCATGATTTGGGTGATGGGCTTTTGATTCTGCTCTGCTTCATTTATGTGTGTGGTAGTGAAGGCCAAATGTAATTTAATATCTTGACTTTTCCAATATTTTCTCAGATTTTAATTTGGCTGCTAATGTGGATGTTGTAGTGTATCTTAGTGCCATTATATAGTGCCATTAATTAATACATGACATAGGGGGAAAATCCTTCTAGGAATTTTTGATTGACTCTCTATGTGGCCAAATGCAGCTCAAAATAATATGAATGAATTCTTCCCATGCTATTTGTTACTTTAAATATTCAGTAATAATTACTTCTTTCCCATAATTTTCTACAAGGTTTCTGTGGGGCATTTTTACGTTATAGGAATTTTACTGTGTAAAAGATGTCTGCCTGAAACTAGGAAGCATGTACAGGCTTCTGACTTGATTCAGCAATCATTTTTTCCTGTTTATTCTGTGTTTTAAAGCTACTGTATGGCTTGTGGCAGGCATTAGGAAGTCCTACATCTTAATATCTGCAGTAACACTGCCAATTTGCTGGATGTCCTCAACTGATGGTCAGTGAAAGCAGTGGAGTGAATACCCTGTATTTTCCAGTTTGCACATCTCTGCCAGCTATAGTTGTTAAGCTTTGGGGCACATCATAAGTGTTTTTCTTGAGAAGTAGGCTGGACGGGATTTCACATAATGTCATGTCTTCTGATACTAACAATTAAGGAAATTGCAGGATACAAATAGGTTTAATCAATATGAAAATTAGCATCCTAGAACTTCCTGAAAGTCATTATTAAGCCTCCACATGTATTACTTCAGTTTGGTTATTCAGAGAGAGATTCCCAGGTAGGAGCCAAAGGTCATAAAATGGCCCTTTGCTCTCCCTGGTTAATGATAGGCTATGGCCAATACAGCTCCCTGATTCATTGACAACATTAATATTCCAATGTCCTGAAATACAGACGATAATGAAGTGGCAAACAATTCTGCACAGTGGTAGGTGATAATACACAGAGGCACTGGTCTTTTACAGCAGCTGGAGAGCAATTTCTTATTCTTTTGTCTCACTTTGATGTCACAATAATTATTAAACAACTAAGTACCCCCATTTGGCAAATGGTCTTTATAGGAAGTCTGCCCACAAATATAAAAGGGTGAGAGTGAATGACAAATACGTATATCTTGCACCAGTTTGTGCAGATTTGCTAAAATACCGGCAGAAGCCCACACAAAAAGAAACTGTAAATTGTCTGTCAACAGTCCTGTTACAAGGAAGAATGTGTCTTCAAAATGGGAGTAACTTTTAGAAGTGACTCACTCCACAAGAGCCTTCATAACAGATAAATGTGGTTTAACAACAAAGACACAGTAGTTTAATGTCCTCCTTTGGTAAGTTACTGACCAGTTACTAATGGGTACTGAAAGAACATATTGCATCTGCCAATCTTTATTCAAGAGTCTGGGTACTAACTTTAAGAAATGCAGGAATGTGTTTTGTCTGGTTTATGTGTACTTCTGTTCCTGTAGAAATAATGCATTGAAGTGTTTTCCTCCTGGGCACAGTATAAAGACAACCATAGATGTTCACAAGTAATTCCCACTTGTTTGTTAATGAGTTGTTCAGAGGAGTAAGATGCATTGGCGCTGGAGATGAAATATAGCACAGGACTCAAATAAACAGACCCTGCTTGTGCCACAGTACAGTTGTACTGTCTGCACCCAACATTGCTGGAAGCAGATGTGTTGAGCAGCACAGTGCAAGAATGCAGAGAGAGTTCTGAACTCATCAAGTTTGTTTGGCCTTGGAAGCTAGAAAGTGACAGCAGCATCTCTGGAGCAGTGCGAGGTGAAGGCTCACTTTAGGAATCTGATCCCAGTGAGATGCAGAACACTGGCAGTTGCTTTCATGTGCCACAAACAGATTCAGAAAACAGCCTGAAACTGTGCTGGTGTTACATGGTGTTCTAAAGCAAGCAGCTGTGTGGCTTCTCTCTCTCTTGATAGTAACCATTTTTTTCCTTTTTCTTTTCACAAATGGAAAAGCACTCATCACTCTCTGTTCTGCAGTTTGAGAAAATGTTTCTCCTTCTCAGCTGCAGATTCTTCCAGCACACCTACATAAGACACTTCTACACATTAGTTTTAAGTAAAGGTTTGAGTGTACATGAATAGTAACATCAATGTGCTTTAATTAGTCTAGGCTTAGGAGCCAAAAGACTTGAAGTCTTTACTTGAAGTAATTCACTCAAAATCTCAGTCCAATTAAAAGATTTCTGTAATATCCAACTAAAGTTGTTTTAAAAGATAGATTGACTTAGATTGTGGTTATTTGAGCTCTTAATCTGTTATGGCAACAGGTGGGAAACATTACCACTAGAAAAGGTTTAAGTGAATGGTTCTTAGTGCTATTTCATTTCTCTTGCAGCAGACCATGTACATACCTCTCTTTCTTCAGTTACAGTAATTTCTTTATCTACTGCTATTTTTCAAAATTCTCACTTGACTATGATGAATAGGAGATGTCAGATGAATAGGAGGAGTCTCAGGAGCAACAAAGTTTGCTTCTGGAAAAGCAAAAACATAGTGCAGGCTTTGCCTAAGGAAATTTAAGCTAGTTTTAAAAAGAAAAGCCATTAGAATGAAATGGACAGGTGAACAGTGGCTAGCAAATATCTGTACTTAGTATTGTTTTTGCTGTAAGACCACCTTTTATTTGATCAGTGAATAATAGAAGAAAGGATTGCTTTAATTTTCTAATGTTACTGTTCTCATTGCAATTTTCAGTTCTACAATTTTCATAGTCATATAAAATTCATCCTTTCATTGTCTTGATCCCTTTATAATTTATGCTATCCTGTTTTTGTTTTGTTCTTGTCTAGAAATGATTTACTCATGTAATTTTTCCTGTCCGAAAAATCTCTACCTGACAAGACCAGATTGTTGGATAACTGTGGTACTCAGACACATGCAGTTTGAACTGTTCTGGGAGTGGCAGCTAAAAGGAGTTGGAACAATGCTCGCTAAAGATGTGTTCTCATGGCTATGAGTGAATCAGCTGAGAAATCCCAAATGCAAGTCAACCATTCACAAAATACAATGAAGTCTGTGAATGGGATGGCTGAACTATCTTGCTTTCATTAATAGCTGCTCTTAATGGGCTCCTGAACTGCCTTAGATAAGAACCACAGCTGTAGAAGAAACAGCCAGCAAAGCCTACTTGTATAATGCAAACAGAAGCAATTCAGTTCCAGGAGGATGTTAAATAGAGGAGAAGGACTGGATGGAAGTAGTATCAGCTATTGCTGTTAAGAAATCAAGGACTGGAAAATTCAGTAAGAAGCCATTTTCCTGTAACATAAAACAGCATGTTGATCCACTCTCTTGAAAATAATGAAAATACAGTAAGCTCAAATTAATATAACAAAGAAAGTATCAAATATGTATGTATTGACTTTTGAAGATGACTTTTCTTCCTGTAGAGTATCAGAAGCAGTATACAATTTTTCCTTAATAGAAGACTAGCTTTGGATTACTGAATCCTGCTTGCACCTTTAAAAGGAAGCATGATTTCTTGGGTCTGAAGAGAGTTTGCATGGATAGCATGATTCATCAAATCTGTCAAGATATTCACCTCCTCATTTACATTCAAGAGAAAGTAAATATCAACCAAAAAAGAGATTTTTTTTGTTCTCTCCCCATCAAAGTGTTATAATGTGATATCTTCCTTCAGCTGTAATAACTGAACAGTATCACAAATCTTACAGTGAAAGGAAGGGAATGGCAAGACCCATTTCTTCCTGTTGTATCTGCCTCTGTTCTCAGCTTCAGTCTCTAGCATTGCAAAATCTACCACCAATGACCTCCTGAGAGGCTAGAGATCCATTCCAGGTACAAGAATTGTTGTAAAGCTGCTTCCCAGTGAGATCAAATTATGGACAATCATCAAGACATGAAGTGTGTGCCAGAACCATGGTCCCTAAACCACCACCCACACCACTTTCTATTTCAGGCCATTTTCTTGCTGTCTTTCTTTTGCCTTGTGTTCATCCTGTCCCTGTTTTTCATCTCAGGTTTTTCAAATTTTCTTCACTACTCACACTGCTTATATTGTACTTTCCCTTAATACCTGAAACCCAAGTTTGTGACTTTCTCTCATTTGTATCTCCTTTCATTCTTAGAAGTTTTGTAAACAAGCATCCTTTGCCTACTTCTTCACAGCAAAAGCCAGGGACACCTAAACCTGGGATGTGTGAAAGTGAGAATAATTATATTTACAGTTAGTCCCATATATCCAGGCTGACAAAACCTGAAATGCCAGCAAAGCCTTCCCAGCTCTTACTGTACCGTGTAGTTATTTAATTGTTAAATAATGACACTGTGATAATTTCTGCATCCCTATCTCATAGAGATATCTCACTATTCATAGGTGATGTGCTGTGATTTTTCAGTGTCTGAGGAGATACAAAAGAAGAATAAGCTTACACCTCAACTTTCCTTGGTAGAGAGGAACCTGCAGAGTTTTCTTTTCCTGGGATCTCTTGAAGAAGTTTCATAGACACTTCTCACTCACTGGCAAATCCTCTTCATACTACAGTTAGTAATAAACCTTAGAGTGAAACAAAAATTTGTCAGAAAATATTGATTTCTTGATGAAGAACATCAGTTGGCTTTTTTTTTCTTTGGCCCTGAAAATCCTGGGAGTCTAATCTCCCTCTACACTCTGGGGATCAGAAGTGTTAATGTAGGCTTCATGAGTCTGTGGCTTCTGGGCAGCCTGCAGATGGGGTCTACGCTGAGGACAGGTTTTGATGCCCACGCAGGTTTGCCCAGAGATATTGTTGTTCCTGTCAATTTTGATTATTAATTTGTTAGAAGAAAACCGAAAGTTACTGAACTTTGAATTCCTTGAGCAGCTGCAAGACACCTAGGGCACTTTCCTTACAGCTTCAGATTCTGGGAATACAAGTAGCTGAAGAGAATGTCAGACCTTTTCCAGCCAAATGTAAACAAGAGTAAGCAGGAGAATTTTCAGGGAATTTGACAACTCCTTGTGTGTCACACCTGCTTCAGAACAGACTGTGTTTTAGTAGTCTGGGCAGCAACATTTTGAAATTAACTCATTCTCTATTACGCTAAATCTTGGCTCACTTCTTTCCTCACATAGTACTGTACCCAAATAACAAGCTGTACTTAATTAGAGACCTATCATAAATTGTAAGAATTATGTGATATATGTTGGGGTATCAACATTTGGAATTAATACAATGGAAGTTTGTTTTCCAAGTATTACTCCTCCTATTGATCAATGCCATTTCATTTATTTTCCTGTGTATTTCAATCAATAACAGGAAAACTTTGTTTTCTACTATATCCAGTGGAATAATACTGGAACACTCTAATTCTCAATCAATTTTAATTGCCTAAAATGAACTCAGTACAAAGCAATCAGCTTCAGACCAAGTTATCCCAAAATGTTTACAAACAGCTGGTAAAAATGAAAATGGAATCTGGGTCCTACTCAGGTATAAGTTTGTAATCAGAATCTATCTTACTAATAGATAGATACCAAAAAGCTAACATTCATGGCAGGAAAAGACTAAAAACCAATTAATTCTGTTTTCAAAAATTTTTTTAAGGCAAATCAAGAGAATGATTTCTTTATATATGCTGACCATTTTGATCTTTTTATTTATAGTTAAATATGATATGGGTTATTTTTTAAGGGAAATTCAAAGGTAATCACAAGGGAAAAGCCCTAATTTCTAGATACATTTATGATCCCAGGCAAAAGATTGCCAAAGGCTACAAGCAAAAATATTGCTGTCTGCCTTCACAGAGTCCCAGGTGCAGAATTTGCTTTTCTGCCATGAGCTATCAATCTGCTTTCAAATGTATTTTCTATAAAAAGTATTTAAATGGTCATGATGGCATATATGTGTGGGGGTATATATATATAAAAATAAAATACAAAATTAAGTGCAATAAAACTTTTTCTGGTGAAAAGTCATAACAGTAAAGTCTGTTTTTTCTTTTGATTGGAATATTTCAGCTTCTGCTAAAACATTTCAAATATGCTAGGTAACAACATAGCTTCAAAAGGATAATATGCAGGAGGAAAAAGACGTCCTACAAGTAAACACATCTTTTTGCTTAGTGTGTACTCCCCACTCCTGTGTGATATCTTTGGTGGGGTAGTCACTGCATTCAATTTCCTAAAGCAATACAATTTACAAAGACCCCCAAGAGGGAGAAGAATGACCAAGATTATATTAGGCTTTTTGTTTGATATATGGGAAGTTGCTCAAAGCTGAAAGGAAGAACAACATGTAGAAGTGGCTTTGTTGTTGTTGCATTTGTTACATTGCCAAAATTTGAGTTTACTGAGGACTACGGTTCAGTTTGCAAACTAAAGCAATGTCTTATTTGATCTAAAATAGGATCACACTCTCATCAGTTCAAAAGAAAATACAAGTAATTTTTATATAACTATAAAAATGCAAAGATATTTTAGCTTTTCAAATAGTGCTTTCTATTTCACGTTTTCAACTGTTATGGTTTTCTTTGTAGCAATTGATTAAGAACTTTTGAAACACTAGAAATTAAGCCTATTGAAATCCATCACTCCTTGGTTAAAGTTGCTTTAAGTTCAAATATCCTTAAACTGTAGTAACTTCCAATTTAATACACTTCAAAATATCCAAGTGATATAATGTTACAGAAACCAGGCAGAAAATTCTAAAGTAAGTCATATCATCTTCTGTACAGGTTATATGTAATGATTTTTTGGTAACTCAAAATCCACCTCTCCCCAAACCAACAAATGAAACCCTGGCAAGCATGCAACATAAATTAGAATTACTTTTAAAAATAGGAAGAGAAAAAGAGAAATGACAATCTTATTTGGAATATCTTTTTCACTATCTTTCACTATCTTTCACTATTTCACTATCTTTAACTTCACATAACATTCACTCCACATTCTTCTTACATAATAAGAGTATATTGAGGTAGCTTAATTATGAAATTAGACCACTTAACCCTACTTTAGCATTAAGAGGCATCTCCAGAAAGAAGTTAATTTTTGTTTTAGAATATCCTGAGTTTTGCTATGGACTGCCTATGTCTTTCCATTGATTTGGGAATACTGAAGTGAGTATGGTCCTAACTTCAGTGAGGTATATAACATAAGGTGAAATTAATTTGTATCCCACTCCAAAATATTGATGTAGTAATTCAGAATGAAGCCACACTGAAGAGTCTGGGAAGCATGACAAAAATACTTGCATCTAAAGAAAAGGTTGAAAGCATTATATGGTTTAAGAGGAAAGTGAGTAAGAGCATATATGCTAAATACACATGGCAGGAAACGACAGCGGAATCTTTTTTCTTCCTATCAATAATACAAACAAGGAAATGTTCTGTGAAACTGTAGGATAATAAACTCAGAACTCATGAAGAGGAAAAAAATCACTCAGTCCATAACTACAATCCTAATACTTAGACGTAGGACCAGCAAAGAGGTTAGTCAGTTATTGTGGGCATGAGTCACATTATTTCAAGAAAATAATAAAATCACTGAATGCTCTGGTCTGTAAGGATAAATCCTGTTTTNTTTTTTTACAACTCTCCAGGCTTTAATGTCTCTTAATTTTATTAAAAATTTCTTTTACTTACATGAAGTCTAATAATTAAAAATATTGTCTAGACTCAAGCCCTTATGATGATTTTAATTTTTTTTAGACTGTATTGCTCATGCACTACTGTTTTCTATTTCAGAAACTTTCTGACCTTTCAGAAACCTCCCCTATAGTGAGAAACTGACGCTGTTTAGCTTCTTTTTCATTTGTTAGAGAATTTTCTAGGTCATGAAGCTTCATGTTAAGTGTTACTGATAAGCATCACTGCTAGAGCTAAATGAGATATGAACATAAGAATATAAGAAAGGTCACCCTGATTCAAACCAGTCACCTAGTTCTCTAACTGTGGCAGGTACCTGTTGCTTAGTAAAGCATTAAGGAACAGGATAATTATGTCCCTGGTATTTCTTGTTGGAAGGAAACTGTGTGTTTATTCCTGGAGTTTTGTTTGAGCATTGTTTTCCAATTCCTATTACAATTTTGAGCAGCCTGCAGGTTTTGAAGGTGCTTTGGTAGTAATTGACTCGGATTGGCTTCTTTCTCTGTAGTTTTTTCCATTTGAGCCTCTTCCTCTTTCCTCTCTCCCACAGCCTACAAACCATTATAAACATACATCCATTGATGTAACTGAAAAATAAATATGATTTTAGGAATAGTGCCCCATATTAATACTGTCAGCTAAGTACAATCGATACTACTATGTATATATAAAGAGATAATATATGTACGATAATACTATGTATATATAAAGAGAGCAAAATTTAATCTACCGTAATTTATTATGTGGAGAAAAACACATTTTTTCAAGAGACAAATAGGAAATAGAGATGTTTAGTAATATTTCTTGTAGATCTACCACTATTGATATTCCAGACTATTCAATCGTTTCTAAAGACTATATATACCAGAATAAATAGAGATGATATGACAAGCGGTTTCATTCACCTTTAGATTTGGTGATCAGCCTATAGTAGTCAAGGATGCAGTGCCCTGCACTATGTTTTGTAACTAGTAATTAATCCAAATTAATTAATGCATATTCTTTGATGTAGAAGAGAGATACATTTTTATCTTACACAACTTACGTTTTGATATCTGCTTTTTAATGCCACTAAGGTTGTATATAAGGACTCTTCCAAAGTAACACAACATACACATTGGGACATCATCATTTCTCTCAGCAGTTTGAGATGCCTGTGCATGTAGGGCCAATCAAACAGTGTCCTTTGATTAACCAACGTGTCATCCTTGAGGTTCAGAGTTTTAGCTGAAGAGTGAGAACTTTAATATGCAGCTGGTATTCAGATCTATATGGCTTCAGCAGTTTATAGTGCATTAAAGATCCTGAGCTTGCTTGCTTGATGCTTTAGAAGGTACTTGTTGCCTCAACATGGCCGTGGTTATTTTCACCCCTGCTCTGACATGGACAAGTAAGATAAAGATAGCTGTTGCAGGGTCAGTGGCACAGAACATGGTGATGCAAGGTAATGCAAACTGATTTAGAATAAATCAAGATTTATTGTCTGACCTAATAGATAGATTGTCATAGTTGTTGTACAAGGCAATAGGGAAGTAAAAACTTTCAGCTTGTTTGGTTTCTTCAGATACAGAATATTTTACTGTTGAAGTAGCATTCTCCCTGTCTCTCTGCCTCTCTCAAACAAGTAGTTCAAAAAGAAAATGAAACCGGATGTATAAAAATAGATTTGATAGACACTTCAGAGCTCTAGGATTCAGAGAGAGAAAAATTAAGAGACATTTATGAAACAGAGGCACAAGGTAAAGTAGGATTTGTTGATGCTCAAGTGTCGTCCTGATTTCCCACTCTTGCAGGGAATATGCTTAGGACGTGAATATTTACGTCAATTTGATGCAGGTAGATCACATTTTTGGTGTTCATCTTGTCAAGGTGCTAAGCTACTTTTTGTAGACTGCAAGGATGTGTATTGAGAAAGCAGAGTGAGAATGAGGCTGGAAGAAGGCCAAAAGAGGAATACCTCAACCCTACACTTTGCAGCTCATCTTGCTTCACATTTTCATTAGTGCTTTTGGCATCCACAACTGATTGCTGATAATGCAAAGTTTGGAGTTGCCATCCATATAGAGGAAAACTGTATCAAAAGGACATGGTGGTATTGAGGACTCAGGTAGTTTTAATATAATGAAAATAAAGATATACAATAGCAACACATAAATCAGTTAGCTATAGGTCCATCCAATGGAATCCATGGAAAGGAGTAGGACTTGGGTATATTGCTGGATTTTGGGATGAGCATTGTGATAAATTCTGGGATGTAGCCATTGAAAACAAATACCATTCACTTGTGCTTCAGGCTGTATTTTTGTCATGAGGAAGTATTTTTGCCAGCCTACAAAGCTTAGTGAAGCTTCACTTGTATGTGTCCTGGTTGGCTCTGTTCAAGAAGGATTAATTAAAACTTCTTTTCAAGTGTATGATTTCTTTTAAAAGGTAAAAAACAACAGAAGAAGAAACAGTGTTAAAGGACAATACTCACGCAAGAATAAATAGGTTGTGAACTTTCTGATCAAGTTTAGGCTAGAAATTATATGAATATGCTTAACCAACTGAAAGTATTTGAGATAAGATTTTCAAGCCAATGTGTGGCAAATGTATGCAGGAAATCTGCAACGTGGTGCCTGTAGCCCCAGGAGACTGGATTTAGTGACCAGTGCAGTCCTCATAGTCTCATCTTATTGTATCTCTCTTCAGTATTGCTTGCATTTCCGGGGGGTTTTCACATTTGAAGATGAGAGCACAGTCCATAAAGCTTGATGATGTCCTGAACAAAGATTAAGCTAGTGAGGCCCTTTCAGAACAATTACCTCCAATGTTAATGCCACCTCACTTCAGCACTGCAGTGAGAAATGGCTTATCAAAAGGTCCAGCAAGGAAATAGAAGGAAAACTGTTAAGAATGTGCACCCAGGGACCAAGTGATAGGATTGCGTCCTTAGTCCCAGGAACAAAATTTCCAGCAGCTCCTAAAACTGGATGCATGCCTATGTCATCATTGCAAACAGAGTCAACAAGGTGGTACAACAATTAAAATTTGGAAAGATTTCCCAAATTATGTGTTTACTACACAGATTCTTATTTTTATGTAGGAGATGAAATTAGTACTTATTCTCTGCAATTGTTCATCTTATTTTTCTGTATTTCCAATAGTGAGACTTTGAAGGAAACAGCAGTTTAAAATACATTAATCTGACAAAGCCTGGATCCACTGCCTAATTTTATTTGTGCAGCTTCACATTATGAGAGTAATATTCTCATCGTTTCCTTTTTTGTTTTCACTTTAAAGTTATCATGTTTTGATTCTAAATAATATTCTTGAAAATTCACTTAATATTTCTCAGCAAGGCTTCCAGATGCCAAAAAAATTCTCATAGAAGAGTGATGTAGTTAGTTATAAAATATAATAGAGTCAAATTATTTTGCATATTTGGACAACATCCCTCTTCCAGTTTGTTTACTTACTCATTTACTAACCTTAGTCAATTAGTTTATGGCTGCTATTTTGGTAATGTGGAAGTGCACACTATGTATCCTGTGCACCTTGTGGCCTTTGGAACTTCAGCAAGATAAGGAGTAATCCAGTTCAGATTCCTTCAATGCAAAGTGGAGCGCCCTTCGACTTCAAAGAATCTCTGTCACTTTTTACACCAGTAGCGAGAGACTGTCTCTTCTCATTCTGCTCCACTACAGTCCAATGGGCTGCAAAACAAGTACAGCATTCCTTCTAAACCGGCATTTGAAATGACACCTGCAAATTTCTCCAAAGTGATTGTAATTTTCAGTGAAGATTTGTGTAACAATATAATATATGTTTTTAATAACCCAAATTTGATGAAAAATAGTTTTCTTTTTCCCCTCAAAAATTGAATTTTCATCAATTGCTTTTGCTTTGTTACAGAATAAAATAAAATCAGAACCATGTTAAGATCTTCTGAGCCATGATCAGGACATTCACCTGAAATATATGAGGTGCAAGGTTATATCTTTGCACTAAACTAGGCTGATTCTTGATGTCAGTTCTGAAGTTCTTCCTTCCTCTGTGACTTTAGCCAGGAATACCATTCTGATCCTGTGAAGACTTCCAAAGGAAAGATTCATAAAAATATGTATGTTCCACTTAAATGTTTGGATTTTAGTGAAATGGAGTCAACTAACAAAAATCCCCGCTACATCTAATGCATTGTTTTAAAATAGCAACAGGTTTTGAAACACATGTCAACAACAAAGTAGTATTGCATGCTATTTATGTCTTTTTTTTGTTGATAAAATTGCCATAATCAATACCTTAAACCATAGATTGTGTTGGCAGATTTTTTTTTTGGCATCGCAATTTATTTAATTATTTGGCTCTTTGATTTATGTTTTAATTAATTGCTAATTATTACAAGATTATTGCTGCTCCTCAGCCAAGGTTAATGTTTTCCTTTATCACAGTTTAGATAAAGAAAAAAAACACATGAAATTTTGCACTCACAAAATCTCAACTTCCTTGTAGAAATATTTTAGAGGAAAATTCCTTTATGTGCAATGACAGAGGGGAGGCTTAGGTTGGGAATTTTGACATTGAAAAGTATCCTAAAGGTAGGAATAGCTTTAAACTATTGTCAGATCAAAGATGCTTAAGGAAGCCCTGTCCTCATAGGTTACTGAGTACCCTCAAGCCCAGACAGACCAACTTCTGCTGGAATTAGCTTTGGATTGCAAGAGGGAGGTAAATTTATTTATGTGGCTGGATTTTCACATACTGGTTAAACTGTCCACGTCCACCCCATGGTATACCAGTTGAAAGAAGTATGAATCACTGCAGGGCAGTGGCTACTGCCAGATGAGCAGACCTCATCACATAATTCATGGAGGGCAGGGACAGCAGGACACACTTTGGGGAGGCTGGCAAAGTGTCACAGCTGCAGGTGTCACAGGTGATTTTGAACAACCCATGCATGTGCCTGCCGAAACAGGAGCACTGGGGATGGTGTAGTGAATCTGGAGTGGGTTTAGGTGAAATCAGCTGAACATTTTCATGTGAACATGCACTCGTTTAGCTAGGCAGGGGAGGCATGAATGATGGATTTCACAGAAGCATGGGATGTGGAGAATCACGAAAAGGAAAGATTCCCTCTCTGTAGATTAGCCAAAAATTAAGACCAAGGAGCATCAGAGTCTAGTTATAAACATAAGAAATAAGTGTAAAAATATCATGCTAGCAATTGAAATTATTCTACTTAGTTGCCTTTGTTGTTTAAGAGTCTTTCTGTTTTTCCTAAGAAATTATTCTGGTTTGCTTTTCCTCTCAGGTTAAGTTACAGGAAGCTGAATACCTGTACACAGAAACAATGTCAAGGCTCACCTTTATTTTCCTTTTTTCCCCACTGGATCTCTGAAATCTCTGGTTATCGTTTCTGTCCCAGTCTTCCCCCAGCATTTTTAGCATAAAACAAAATGATGATTTTTAAAGAACTGCAAATACAATCTTCATTATGGCTAGAGAAACCACTGATCACCTGTGTCTTGTGTCTAGTATAGACACTAGTGTTGGTCAAGTTGATGTGAGTACGTGGAAGGAGTATATGTGGTGAAAAATGACAAAGATGAATTGGAAGGGATAGAGAAAGAATCTTAAGTATTGGGTTGAAACATCATACACAAATTGCATTTTGAGTGTTCTTTAGGTCTCACTATTAGGGATTTTTGGTGAATACTGACGGAAGGCATGCAAGAAAAGGAAAGAGAGCAGAGACATGGAGAACAAAGAACAGAGAAATACAGGTTGGGATGCCAATAACATGGGAATGAGGTCAGTGCAAGACAGAAAGTGTGGAAGAGGCAGACTGTCACAGGTGGAAATCTCTGTGGCCATCTTTGACTAGTAGCAAGCCCAGAAGAGTTCTCATAGACAATAGAAGAAATTTCCTTGAAATTGGAACTGAAATAAAGAATACTTTTAATACACATGGCATTTTATAAAAATATGTGGGTTTTTTTTCCTGAACATAAATGATATAAAGTATCAGGTGTCTGGTGATATGTAAGAACTTCTTTTTCTGTCCCATTTCCTTTTCACTGTTCATTGCACTGAGAGCTCACACAGATATAATCCCTTATGGAGGTGACCCTCCTTAATGAAGATCCTAGACTGTGTAAATGTTTGTCATTCATACTGTCCCACTCCTACCAGATTAGTTTCAAATCTAATATAAATGTGAAGGTTCATTAAAAACAGTAATAGGAACAGCAACACACCAGAAAAATCCCACAATCTGCCTAAAATATCTGCCAATTTCAAAAATATTTGAGGCTAAAAATGAAGGTTCTGGTAAGAATCCCCTTCACTTACTGTCCTTAAAGTGAATGTTGTCTTAAAATGAGTCATGAAGAATTCAGCTAATTTCCTTTTCCACCTACCTCCCAGCCAAATCTATTTCCAACTACCTCTCTGATTAATTCATCCTTACCTTCTTCATCTTATTCACTTTAACTGGTAGTAATGTGTGTGGGCTGAATTAATACACTTTCTAATGTAATTTCAGAGCTTCATATTTATAATGTTGTAACACAGTGCTCTGCAACATCACTTAGTCCAGCAGTGTTTGTCCAACACCTTGCAGCACAAACTTGCACAGCGGCACTCATTTCACATGGAGAATGGTTGGCAAAATGTCAGCTGTTGAATCAAGTAAATTCACTATAAATTCCTGTGGTTCTGCATTCATCTGCATATAAACCACATTAATTTTCACCAAATTGTGCAGATATATTGCTACAATGCCATTCACAATAATTACTGTTCTATTTAACTTTGTATACAGTTGGCATTATGGCATAAAAATATGTACTGGAACTATATTCCATTCAAATCTTAGCCCGCTTACACATTTAATAGACATTAATATAAAAAGAATGCATTTTCTTGAGGAAAGACAGGAGTGATAATAAGTGATCTATGATGGTTTATGTTGCATCAGTAGATTTTTCACGCTTCCCTTGCCAAAGATTTGCTATTTATTAATATATTTTTCCTTTCATGAGAGTTCTCAGTTTGACAGGACCTGCTTCTTAATTTCATATCACCTTAAACAGATTTGTGGCAAATGCTAATATTAGCAATTAATTGTAGCTTCTACATCTAAATTAGCAAACCTGAAATACTGTGTGTGCTTTCTGGAGAAAACTGAACCCATTTTAAGGATTTTTTAACTGAAATTGTCTTTTATGTCAGCGTTGAAAAAATCGCCAAGAAGTAATCTTTACAGGACACAGGTCATGTGAAGGGTATATAAGATGCTTGTATAGCAGTTATACTAAGATATTCATCATTCTTTTCTTTAAGCCATTACATACACACTATTTCTAAAAATGACAGTGCTGGAGTTCAGTCAAAAAAAACAACTCAGGACACAATGCCATTATATTTACAGTAAGTAGAAATTTTCCTTGTGCAATGAAGTCAGGAAATATCAGCTGTTGTGTGATATGATATCTTTATTGCCAGCATTATACTCAACCAATGTTTTTTGTTACTGATACAGAGTCAGGTTATAGGAAACTATGTAAGGGCTTCCATAATGAACATACAAGAAAATGGACTCTGATAATGAATACATATATGCAAATGTATTCTTGTACAAGTACATATTTTGTATATGAGCTCATGTATATGCAGTGGACTTTTGGTTTAGCATGTATTGATGCACCTATAAGAAGTTCACAATTGTTAGTTCCTTCCTCTGTCCTCTCTGTGTCCTGCTGAAATATTAATGAATTACATAACATTCCCTGATATCTACAATCATTTGACACCCTGCCAACTTAAAAAAATTCCATAAGCACTCACAAATACACTTCAAACTATTCTTCTTGTTGTTAAAAGAAATACAGTGTTGTAAACCTTGTTTTTAGAAGATGGTACTGAGAACTTTTTTTCCCTAGTACTGGTTTCCTCCACCAGCAAACTCAGAATTGGCATGTAATTTTAGTTACTATTGTCATGGGTAGAACATTGCCTACGGGCAGTCAGAGGCATGATCTCAACTTCTACTCCTCCAAGCCTTTGCTTATATCTAGAAAAGATCCACTGGAGAAGGCTTTCTCATTTTTCTAGCTCTGCTACAGGTATTCTTGATCTATGACACGTAATAGTAACCATCTGGACAAAATAGCTCCAGCAAAAGTGCTTCAGCACTTTCAATAGAAAGATTTTTTTCTAACCCAGTCAGCATTTTTTGGAACTGGATTTGGGGAGAATCATGAATATAACTGTCAGTTGTGGTGCCCTTTTATTAGCACCAGCTGAAATATTTAACTGTGGTATGAGGATGCTTGGAATAAGTTGCCACAGTAAAAAAAGTGCTGACAGCTTGTCTCTACT
The DNA here is from genome assembly GCA_013397195.1 of Hylia prasina. Lineage (NCBI taxonomy): Eukaryota > Metazoa > Chordata > Aves > Passeriformes > Sylviidae > Hylia > Hylia prasina. Next base: position 565,996 of record VYXD01011920.1, read on the forward strand.
GAAGATCGTGGTTCTCCTACTAGCAGCAAACAGAATTCATGTTAATGACTAGGAACTACTACTCTCCACAGGGCTCAGCAACAGGTTACACAGATGATCAGCAGCTACCTACTTTTGGCTACAGTTTTCTCTCTCCAGGGGCAATCCACAAAAATGTTACTCAGTCAGCGGATACAGCCATTTGCTACAGAACTTAGAGCAAATTCCAAACATTTGGGTGCCCAAGTCATGCTCTGAAAAAGATAAAAATAATGTAGATGGAATTTGCTGTTAGACACTGAATTATGCAGGTCTTTGTCTACAACATTTACTGAATGTGAAGGAGATATTTTGCTGTCTGTCATACTTCCTAAAAACAGTTGCCAATTCTGTCTTCAGATTCATTCCTACTTAAAAAAATTCCCACATAATTTCCTTTCCCTTAAATAATGAAGAAGGAAATAAAGCCCTCAAGATGTTTAATTGTTTGAAGACTGTTGGTCCAATTTGGGGCCTGCACTTGCTTTGAGATAATAATGACAATAACACTCCATGGAAATTTATAGATTTAATTAACTAGCTAATTGATTTATAGAATGTCTGTGCAGGACTATGAAAAAGTACATAGCTTTTCTCCTCAGTGGTTGAAATAATTAAAATAATTTCTCTGTCTTCCAATAATTTCAAAGGACAGCTTAATCCTGTTCATTTTTTTATCTCCTAATAAAACCAGCTGTCATGTTAGGAAAACAAAAAGGTAGTGCTTTTCCACAGAAAGTCACAGAAGGAGCTGACTGCACATAGATTGTTTTGGAGCATGCAAGAGCGGAGTTGCTGCTGCCGCTGAGGTGTATGGAAGGGCATCCTCAGCTCTCCCTGTCGGGAACAGGATGCTTTGCTGCCCTTTTACTGCAGGGTGATGATTATCAAGGGTCGTCTGCCTGCAGCACCACGGACCCACGATAACACGGACCATCCAGGATAGCAGCCAAATGTAACCGGCAGGAAAAGAGGCTTTAGGGGGAGGTCTCACGGTGTAAACACTAAAAATACAAAACAAAACAAAACCCTTCGAAACCAACCAACCAAACAAAAAACCAGGTAGCGTTTTAAATATAGCACATCTTAATAAGCAGCTGCAAGCAGACCTAAGTGGAAAGCCGAAAGTTGCCTGCTGGTGTCCTTTCCCCCAGCACCGTGGGAAGACGTGCTCTCTGGTGGACAGAAGGAAAAGCTGGTCTGAGAAACGCTACTGTGCCCACGGTGAGCTAGATGGAGCTCAGAAGGGGACTCGAGGCTGAGAAGCGGACAAGAGTGCGTTTCCTCTGTGACAACCTGCCGGGAGAGGGGGGCTGAGGGAGGGAGGCTGATACAAAAGTATCCAAAGCGCCCGATCAGAGACCTGCGGATGTCCCGCGCAGCCGGCTCCGCTGTGAGCGCGGAGCCCGAGCTCCCCTAGGACATGCTCAGGGGAGCGCCCCAGCCCCGGCTCCGAGCGCCAGCAGCTCCGGGCCGCAGCTGTTCGCCGTCCAGCTGCCCAGAGCCCGTGGCCGAACGGAGCCGAACGGAGCTGCCCGCCGACCCCCGGGCGCTCTGTCAGTCAGCGCATCGCCGTCTCCGCGCGGCAGCCTGTGCGGGAGCGGCGGGAGGCTCCGCCTCCGCCCGATCGGCAACAGCCTGATAAAGGCAGGTGCGGGCAGCAGCGCGACCCCAGCTCAGAGCATCTGCTGGTGCACGGAGCCCCCGCCCCGCCCTTTGCCACTCCGCGCAAGGGGACGCCTGAGGCAACCGGTGCGGGACGGGACAGGAGGGGACAGGAGGGAACCTGAACTTCGCCGGCCGCGCGCGCCGCTGTCCCGCCGTCCTCAGCCGTCGGGCGCGTCTCTGCGAAGGGACAAGGACCTCGCCCCCAAGGACCTCCGAAGAGGCGGGATCTCTCCGGGAAGGGGAAGCAGGAATTTGTTGTGTGGCTTGAAGATGAGGCAGATATCTGGAGTGGCGCTCCTCCTGGGGCTGATGGCTCTCCCAGCGGCTCTGGGACAGAGAAGCTCGGAAAGCCCTAAAAATAGCAACCAAAGCTTTGCCATCGTCTCTTTCAAATGGGATCACGTCAGGGAGCCGTATGTCATTGTACTCTGGATACTTGTGGCCAGCCTGGCCAAAATCGGTGAGTCTGGAGTTACATATTAATATATGTCCTCTCCCTTTCCCTTCCCCCTTGCCCTTCTCCCACCCAACGTAAATGAAGAAAGCTTATCATAGGTCCGCTGACCCATTTTCAGGGGGTTTATTGTACTCTGTCCTGATTTCATAATACTGCCCTACACGGTGCTTAGCAGTGTGATTTTCACCAGCCCCTAGGGGTTACCCAGTTCATTTTCACCGCCCACGACTGTGGCTTCTGCATCTGACTTTGCAATTCCTTGAGACCTTGCGTTCCTCTTGCTCCCAGGAAAAACTTTTTTGCGAAAGTGAAACAGAAATCGGGCCTTATTGCTTACATAATATCTATTGCACTTTATGATATGCTTTTCTCCTGATTATGATTGCTAGCTGTATCAGCGGGTAACATCAAATATAAACACCGCAAGCTGCACCTATGAACTTAGCATTCTCTGCTTTGAAATCCATTGCTGAATTAGTGAAAGAGCATACTTTATAGAGAAAGATAACATGTATTATCAGATCATCTGATATAGCTGAAAAAAACCGTAAGCTTTAGAGCACCCAGAGTTTTGTTCAAGAAATTGGAATAAGTGAAAAGCAAGGATTTAGCCTAACTATAGTGTAGTTTAAATGAATTAGATGAATGCTCCAACTCTTGAGTTCTGAACTTAGTGACTTTTCCAAAAGCAATCTTTTATCAATAATGCAGTTTGCTGAACTAGAAAAGTCACTGTTTAATTGGAATGTATTTTACTTGATTGATGCTATTACTTTCAGACCTTTTGCCTTTGGATCTAAAAACTGAACTCCACTTTGGCTGACAGTGTAAATACCACTCTCATTTAAAATAAATCATTTCTATAATCATTCTCATCTCAGAAGGTCAGCTGAAATTCCTACTGAAGACTTCCTGAACTTTTACTGCTAATGCTAATTTGGTATACTGGAATCACATTCCATGGATTTTTCATGCCACAGAGAATGAAAGATGTAAAAAGGTATCATAGGTATATTCTGTCTAGCACATAAGATAAGCATAGTAAGACCTGGACGGAAAATTCTGTCTCCAAACCCAAAAAAGCTTTTTAAAAAGGAGTAGTAGGTTATAAATTGGGATGATATCGTACATAATTTTCCAGCAATATTTGCATCTTGGCTTTTACTTGATTAACCATAGCTATATAACTAAATACCTTTATCTGAAGCTGTTTGACTACACTGTGCAAATAGTTTGTCTTCAGACAGTTGCTGCATCACCTAGATTACACAAAAGACAATTACATTTTAATTGACATTTACTGATGAGTTATAGCAATTAGAAAGCTGGAGAAACCATATACAGGAAACAACTGACAACACTGAGTACCTATAAAATTCTGCTGAATAAAGTAATAAACAGGCTGCTTATTTGAACCTTCTTTTTGAGATACTCTTCTAAGTAAGAAGCTACTCTTCTAAGTTATTAAGGCCTTGTGCGATTTAGTCTTTGCTGTTCTGTACATGTGGCACAGTTGTACAGTGGTGCACAACCATATCAATCTGTGTCCAAAGCCACTGAAGCCAAGAACAGGACAGTTAGATTGTACTACATTTAAATTGCAATGGCCTGGATTGAGATTAGTTGGGATTAATATGAGCCATTTTACCATGAAGTCCTTGATATAAACTCTTGATAAAGCACTTAGTGTCAAGAGCTGAGTGATGCTGGTTCTGTTTTTAAATTCTTTGTACTCCTTTTACAGCTGCACAGAGCATGTCATTTATTAGTAGATCGTACCTATCATCAGCTTCATCTCTTCCCCAAAGCTCTCAATCTTTGTTCTTTTCTCTCTTCACATTTGTATTTTTAATTCTATACTACCCTAGACATGGTTTCTGTAGAAGCAATGGATAACTGCTGTATTTCCCTGAGAGCCTATGAATATCTCTGCTTTCCCCACCAGACACAAATAACACACAGAAAAGCAAGAATGTACACTCACTGTTCAACACCTTAATGAAGAGATCATGAAGGTGTTCATGTAAGTGTGTGAGAAAGGGAACTGAAAAAAATATCTTTTCAGCTTTCTGTCTGCCTTGGTGTGTCAAGGGTTCTGTAAAGTAGGTCAGAAATCTATAAGAAGATTGTGAATTGCAGAAGTCCTATGCAGGATCAGAGGAGGTTTACATATTCAAAAAGCAGACAGAAAAGAACCAAGAAAGAAAATATAGAACATCTGCCCTTGGGTTTCTTTAATACCTAAAGCAGGTCAATTGTTGTGGAGTGAAAGTGCTGGTTCTGTTGTGGGTTTTTCAGCAGAGGAGGAGCTATTCTTACACATGCAAGCTCACTTTTCCATGGCTGCAGGGATTGGGAGAGTTATTTTACTGATGGATTATAGACAATTGGGTCAGCAGAAAGTGTTCTAGGAATTGCAGTTGATACCTGGAGATAAAGGTGTATGAGAATACTTTGCTTCCTCTTGAATTAGAATAGTGTTAGTGGGTTTGTTTATATGTGGGGGTTTTTTCTGTTTGTTTGTTTTTTTTTGTTTTTTTTTTTTTAGTTTTGTTTTGTTTCACTTGTGTGTAAGTTTGGGTTTTTTTTGTGAAAAACAAGTTTCAGTTCATGATGTTGTGTGACTGGGGGAATCATTTTTGTATTAGGAGACTTTTGCAGATTTTCTGGGCTTGATGTTCATGTTGTGTACAAGGTACTTTGCAGCACAAACTATTGTATGTTAAATCTCATAAGTATCCCAAATATATGAAGAAGTGCCTAGCGTTTTGGACTTTTGGAGAAGAGGACTGCTCTTTTAGTTTTAGTGTAGTCTACTTATTGGTTGTCTAAATATTGCTAAAATTAAACTGTGGAAAAGAGTCTTCATACAATTGGCTTTCATGCATTATAGAAAATAAAAAAATTGTGCCTTCCATGAAACTTCTGATGTATCTTGGTCTATTGTTTTTCATATTTTATTTGATTTGACCCTCTTCATTTGAAATATTCCCACTCTTTATTCTTCCACTTCAAGTAGAACATTCTTAAGGTTCACAATGTTCTACCTTGGCTAATGATCTTTATTTCCTCTTTTGATAGGCTGTCTTATCATTACAGAGCAGTATCCTTGTGGGATGGGGCTGATAAACTAGTTACATTTGTAAGTCTAAGCCACAAAAATCATCTTATCTACATGAAAAAGGTACATGTGGTACAGCTGAGAACCCTCCTAGTGGACTTCAGGTGTCCAGTTCCTGGTATCTCAGTGCTCCAGACAAAATAAGCAATACCATTGAGAAAGAATAACCTCCAAATGCACACGTATGCATTCACAGCTACAGACAGTACATATATTTCCTTGCTGTAGCCCTGCAGGTAAAAGATGTATCATTTTTAAATAACATGCTGACACAGTTTGGTTCTGGTGTAAGATGAAAGATGTTTGTACGCTGACCAGACTCTCATGTTCTTTCTAAGTTCACTTGGCCATGTGCTGTCCTCTTTCTTTATGAGCCTGTCATGGATAACATCTTGAAAATAAGCTTTGAATAAATAGACGCATAGAAGACACAAACAATATTTTGGCAGGAAAGTCTCTACAGAAAGAGGTAGAAACTGGTGGAAAATCAGAAAACTTTGGAAACAAGTAGAAGGAAAGGAGCTCAGAAGCTAAAAATGGCTAAGAGAAGAAATTTTTTTAACACTGAACATTGTATGCAATTTTTTGAGGGTATTTCTCAGGCCATGTCAACGGGAAGAAAAAGAAAAAAGTATGCTTTCTACTTGGGGGATATCTAGTACATGCTTCTATACTTGTTCAAAATTCTATGAAACAGAGAGATTGTATTTATATCTTCAGTGGATGTTATGTTGGGGATATTGTGAAATTCCTTCTTGCAGTTTAAATCCTTTTCTGTACTATAACATTTTTATAACATTTTTTCAACATTTTTACAGAAGAATAGGTAATTGTCCCAAAGTGAAAAAAAAAGGCCTACAAAGCAGCCTTTCTGTCTGTCTGGCCTCCTGGATTTGCTCAGTTTGTGCAGATAAGCAACTGGAAGAAATGGTGGGAGAGTGAGTGACTATGAACAGGAATGAGGAAGGGTACACAGCCTTTTCATTATCTGAGTCAAACCTCTTGCCAACTGTTTTTGTTGGTATAGGTTATGCTGAGTCTAAGAATGTCACAACACCTTTTTTAAAAAAAATTTCTGTGTGTTGTTGCACACAGATTCTAAAGGCTTTTATATAAGAAATTAAAAAGTGGGAGTGAAATTTGAATCCAGGGCAGCTGGTAAATCTGTCTTCAGGAATGCCACAATGCTTTGGAGGAGGGGGAAGAATGATGCAGTAACAGTGAACAAATACTTAGGAGAAGGCTGGTGAAGATACTGTGTCAGATGGACTTGCTGAGTCCATCAGCTCTTGGAACCCTAGGAGGACACGAGCTGCAGAGCACAATGCATCTCTATGCTTAGGAGATATGGGTCCCCACCAACAGTCTAGTTTCTGCGTGCCTGGGCTCCTTCACATTGTCTCAAACTACCCTGAGAAAGGAGCTCTTTAGAGTATTTTGTTAACACAAACAATTGCTGTGGAGAATTTTAAGCATGTTAGGGATGGGCTAGGGAAGGAACTGAAATGCAGGTCTAACCGCCCATCTAATTTAGACTCCTGGGGCAATATTTTCTTTGAAGAAATCAATAACCCTCCCTCCAAAGCAAACTGTCAAAACAAAAGCCCATTTGACTCCAAAGTTTCTCCTCCTGGCACTGTAGTTACTGAAAAGTGTCATTTACATAGAGAAGGTGATTTAGGGTATTGTTTTAATAAAAATAAAAAATGTGAGACTAGCTCTTCTATTGGCAATTCTTCAGTAAATGACATCGTTAGGAAGAAATGTTGAAGGACGCTTAGCAGAACTTTACTGGGTGTATTTAACTGAAAATGGAGTCAGAGATTCAAAGGTGACAATATCACCAGATCCTGCAAAATTTAAACTACCAACCTGCTCATAATTGTAGATCTTGTTAAAAGCTGATTTCATCAGCAAGTGATAATATGGAGAAAGTCTTTACATTGTGACTTAAGAAGTCTGGATTTGGCTATTTTCCCCTATATCCTGACAAAGATAAAAAGGGGAAAATGCTTCTTATACCTTTATTATGAAGTCAGTAGAAGCTGAAACAGGTTAGCACACTTAGAACAGAGGTATATGCATTTCCTCCTGGGATATGCATAGCAACACTATAAAATTGTGCTGGCAACTGTTACATGGTGTCTTCATTTGTGTAAGATGCTGTATTTCTTTTTGCAAAGAGCTGTTTAGCATACCTGCGAGATAGGAATATTAAGTACTGTAAAATCTCTATCTTTTAAAGAATTACCTTTTGTATCTAACATTTCATAAGTTTGGGCCTCTGAAAAGAATATTTTCAAAATAGAATAATAGCTTTGCATTTCCAATGGTAGGAACAAGTGTGTGAGCTATATATTTTTTTTTAATTTATCATCTGTGACTGCCTATTCCCACATTTTATTTCCATTTTGCTCTTGTGCCTTACTCATCCTTTTCCTGTACTTCCTGTCTCCCTGTAACACACATCTCTCTTCTTCCCCCTCCCCCTCCAAGTCTTGCAAGTCTCAAGTCTTAATTATTTAGAGCAGGGAAGAAGATATCAGGATAGTATAATTTGACAAGATTCAGATTACATCCCCTGGCGAATAGCAAATGTAGAATAGCAACTTATGTGAATTACATAAGAAAACAATGGCATTTTGAGAATGGCCCTGAATTGAATACAGTTCAGGCATGCATACCTAAGGAAGGATCTCTGCCATCAATTACTTTCAGGCACCTGTGTGCAAAGTGCTCGGCGTTCTCTGCAGAACAATGGAATCCTTTTTATACTGTAGTCTTAGGATTGTTGAAACCATTGATTTACTGTCTGCAGAGCTTAAGCCACTTATTACCAAGAGCGATCTAAACCCCTGAAGTGACTGTAAATCTCTCATGTGGTAATGCAGCAGACCACAGCCCCACAAGAAACAGAAGCAAGCAGCAAACCCTTCCAGGTGTACAGAGGTTCTTCAAGTGAAAGCCTCTGAGGTCCCCATTTGTTTTTGTGGAGCTTTGTGTGTTAGAGATACTTGGCAGGGAAGGTGGTACTGGAAATCCTGAATTATTACTTTCTTTGACACGTACAACAAGAAGCCTGTCAAAAATCAGTAGTTTTACAACTTTGCTTTAAGAAATACTTGGAATCCAACTAGAAGAGTTCTTTGCCCCATATTTACCAGAGTTTTAATTTCTCAGAATTAAAGGGGTAGTAGATTACTTAGTTCTTCTGTATCTTTCATATGGCTCGCTCTATCCCAAGATGAAATGTTGAGTCCAAAGTCATAGAAGAATATTTCTCATCTGAGTATTCTTTTTTCTTTCAAGCAAATGTCTCTGATTTTTCTCTTCTCCGCGCAGCAGTGCAGTTTAATGGCTTGAGGAACTAGTCTTTAATTGTTATTCAATTTGTTGACAAGAGGCAACCAATTAAAACTCGAGACCATTAAAACAGTCTTGGTAAGCCACAGAACATGGTGGATTAGCTGTGTTGCAATATTTTGTTTCCTTTTGTAAAGCAATTTGCAGAGTATTTACCCCTGTGGAAGGAGTGACTTGATACCCAATTGGCTGCTATGTAAAGCACTGTAAAGTCATAAATACTGAAACTACAGGCTGACAAGGAAGAGCTGGCCAAGATGGAATGCAAGACATCAAGTGGAAACACTTTTAATTAAGGCACAAATATTTAATGTTCATTCATGGAAGAAGAAAACTGGAAGACATTCTGAAAGGCCTGCACAATAACAAGGGGTTTAAGTAGGTGGATCTGGAAAGTTTTCTTCTTCCATTAACTGAAAATAGAAGTAGTAATTCTGGATTCACTAAAATGTGCCTAGGAGAGAAGTTCTGCTTTTATCTATTGAAAGAAAACATGCTTTGGTTTTTGTCAAAGCCAAATGTTAAAATAGCAGTAGTCACACACCAGGGAAGAAAATCTCAATGTAGATTGTAGACTGATTTTCAAAAATATGTGATTATGATTCTTTCTGCTTCAACTGCAGTTTTTTAAAAAAGGGGGAAAAAAGTTTAATCTAGAAGCTTTATGGATTCAGCCAGTTTCATAAGTTGAGCTTTGAGGAAAATATTAAATATTAAGAAACCAGTAAAAGTCTTGAGACAGTGAGATTTCACAATGAAAATCTCCCAGGTGCAAACAGATTGTAAACTGATGGAGGGACTTGCTAGCACCTTTATTAAAATTAATTTTGCTACATTGGTTTGGTGATATAATAATATTCCAGGGACTAGGTGATACCAGTTGGTATAAGATAGCTTTATGTTAATTTTATGTTAATGTTAATATTGATACACTAACAGTTGTACTGGAGGTGGAGTTGTTATGTGATCATAAAACTAAATATAGGTATAGTATGGAGATATTACAATCCTACTCCAGTGAAACAATAAAATTGGTGAATATCTAGATGGAGATTTTCAGACCTTGGCAGCTTAGATATATGCTTAGGAAATTAAGTTAATAAGTGCTACTTAGTTGTTTAAGTGATTGAAATATTCATTCCAGAATGACTGAAGCAGTCTTTGAATGCTTGCTCTTCTGTCTATGCACAGTCTAGAGTTTAAAGTGCTCTAATATCTGATTTGAATTAAATATCCAGATTTTCCACTGAAATAGTTCTGGCCCTAAGCCATTCCATCCTATTTAGTTCTGGTAATGAATTCAGGACAGTAGTGAACTGGGGAAAACAGATGGATACTGGGTCTCCTATAGAGTTCACAGAATCATAAAATAACAGTATCACAGGATTGTTGAGGCTGGAAGGTGCAACATCTGGTCCCATGCTTCAGCTCGTCCAGGGTGACCTACAGCTCATTGCCCTTGATCACGTCCAGATGACTTTTGATTATTTTCAAGGACAGAGACTCCACAACCCTTCCAAGCAACCTGTGCCAGTGTTTGGCCACCTGCACACCTCTGCCAAGCTGCTCTCCAGCTGGGTGGCCCCTGCATATTCTGGTGTGTGGGGTTCTTCTTCATCAGGTGCAGGACTCTGCACTTTGCCAAACTTTACAAGGTTCCTGTCAGCTCATTTCTCCAGCCTGTCAAGGTCCCTCTCGATAGCAGCCCCACCCTCTGGCCTATCAGCCACTCCTCCCAAATTCGTGTCAGCAGCCAAAATGTTGAGGATACTCTCTGCTCCATTATTCAGATCATTAATGATGGTGTTAAACAGGACTGGACTCCGTACAGACCCCCGGGGTTCACCTCTAGTTACCAGCTTCCAAGTACACTTTGCACTACTGATCACGACCCTCAAGGTTTGTCCATTTATCCAGTTTTCAATCCACCCCATTGTCTGCCCATCCAGCCCCTACAGCAACAGCCTGAGGCTGCTCTGGGAGGCAGCGTCAAAAGCCTTATCGAAGGCTCATTAGAAACTCCTCAGACACTGCTCTCCCCTCATCTTCCAGGTGCATATCTTCACTGTTATCAGGTTAGACAAGCACTTTCATGTAGTGAACCACGCTGACTCCTCCTGAGAAATTTCTTGTCCTTCATGTGTCTGTACACAGAATTAATTGCTCTATCAGTTAGATCTGCAGAACCTTGGATTAGCAGTGGTCATACATGGATGGATCTTTATCTACATTTTACCTGGTCAAAGAAAGCAACATTTCTGTATGTAGTTGGTACACTTTGGCTAGCTGGTATAAAATTGCACACTACAGAGGAGAGAAGAATACAAGGTGGCCATATAGTGGCCACAATGGTCATGCCATCATGACCATTAAATAAAGGAATGATGAAGTACCAGCATAAAATTTACCTCTCCTCTAAGCTAGGTGATCTCTGATCAGAGTGGCTTCAACTTTCTGTTATGAATGGCTTTCACTCATGTCACTCACCCTTCTACCTTCTCTTACCCAATACATTGTGAGTTTCATCTCTTATTTTAGCAAAGATTTCTCCAGGATGAACTGATATTCTAATGAATAGTATTACTTGATGGGAATGTGCAGTGACATCTGTTAACTGGTAGTACCAAGCTCAAGCAGAAGCTAAATGAGTCAGCAGGAACATGTGTAAACCACTCGGAGGTGGTGTTTGTAGTGTACCCTATTTCCTACAAATCCCTCTCCTGTGCACAAGCTTTATGCCAGAAAAGCTCACATCTGTGGTTCTCCTCCATACTATGCAGCTATTACTTCTTGTGTTCTGCTTACAACGCTGGCACTGGGTAACTTCGTCTCAATTTGTCCATTTTTAATGGGCTTTTCTCAAGAAGACTTTGTCCTTCTGAAAAAAGAACCCTAAAGTTATGGCCATAATGATCTTCTATTCCTTCCCAAAATGACACTTATTTAACTTCACAAAAAACTATGAAAACTCTGACTCTGGATAGGAGGACATTTCAACTATTGAACTGATATTTTGTCAAGAAACATTACTGAATTGTTGATAAAGGTATTTTAAACTCAGTTACTTGCCCGATCAGCTGCTGTGGATGATCATTAGTGGAGGATAGTGTATGTTTGGTGTTTTTTTTTTTTTTTTTTAGAACTGCTGCTGAAATGTTGTGTTTATTCTCCTGTTTCTCCATTGTTTCAGTTGCTACCATAGAAGCCATGTAGAAAAGTGATCACAAATAACTGTATGGGCAAAAAACTAATTGAAGTTGCATGCACAATCTTTCTGGTGTAATGAGCTGAGAAAGATAGTCTAGATATAAAAAAATGAACACTTTTGAACTGAGCAGTACCCTGATCAGTAATGAAAAAAGTGTGATAAAAGGCAAGAGAAGGGCAGCTACAGATGAAGCTACAGGTGTTGTTACGTAAGCAAAAAAAATTTGAATTAGACTGTGAAAGAACAAGAAAAAGAGCAGAAATAATCTCCATATTTATATTCAAAGCCTAACAAACATATAAATGTATTAATTAATTTCTCCTTTCTGTTTCTTTATCACAAAGATAAGCATTTGACTGCCATTTAAAGGTTTTCTGTTAAAATATCTTCCATTCATTGAAAGGATTTTGTCATAATCTACTGCCTGACAGATTCTATCAAGATGTCTGTTAATCATAAAGTCTTATCATGAGTTAGCAATGTAAGATTTTTTGGGACTTTGCCCTATAGAGCATCGAGAAGATTGCTTTTGCTCTTGGGCAATCTGTCCTCAGGAGGACTCATCCAGTAGCTGCCTGTGTTATCCTGTGGAGTACAGTGTATCTGCAGTCCAGGCAGCTTTTCTTAGACAAGGTGAGTAGACAGCATCAATTTTTCAGCTCAGTGTCATGCTAAGTATTCCTTCAAATGAGGGGAGTCACCCTTCTATCTCCTTCCAGAGATTCTATAAATCTTCTGGGCTATTTGAAATTGAATTTGCCAATTGCTTCATGGAGCAAAGTCTTATGATTCAAGGCAAGAATAAAAGATATTTTAGTTGTTCACTCAGGCCAGGTATCTAAGTAGTTGTGTAGGATCTATAACAGCGACTGAAACTTGTACCAGTGAAAACTTACATTGCTTATGCAGTGGAAAAGGAAGGCTGGTTTTGTTACTTTCTCCTTGACAAAATTTAGGAAAAAAGTCAACAGTCCTCCAAAATTTTTGTTAGAAATAAAGAACATAGCGAGTTCAGAAATTTCAAAACAACTCATTTTTTTTTTCAGTAGGATAGATGTGGCACCAAAGTCAGTGAAAAATAAAATTTTATAATTCACCTTCCCCCTCCCCTGCTCCAGTTAATTTGATCAATTTTCAGACATTCTCTGATCTGAGGGTGAGGTTATTACAATTTACATGAGCTTAAAAAAAAAAGGACTGTCACATTTACCACGGACTTAAGGAGAGCAGCAATGCTTTCGTACATAATACATTAAGCTTATTTGAACCTTATGTTCCCTAGCCTTTCAGTAAACAGAAGAACATCTTGTTTTCATGTCTTGAATACTTGTACTGAAGAAAATGGTAATTAAGGGAAAAGCTAATTTTTTTGAAACAAAATTATTACTTTCGAGCACTTAATAATGCATCTTCAGATTTTCTGAAGGAATACAGCACTGTTGACCTTACTAAAAACCATAATTCTTAAGGCATGATCACTTGAATAATGCTGTTTGGTGTTTGAAAGTATGAGGATGTAAAAACAGCAGGAGGAAGTATGAAGTTTCCTTCTGTTTATTGTGATTTATGAGTAAAGATTAAAAGCAGTCCAAGATAAACCTGCCACTGCAAGTGGAAATTCAGCTTGTGTGTGGGTACTGAAGTGCTTGTGTCAGGAAAGACCTATGCAAATGTAAGGGAGAATGGTCTTACATTTTCCTCTTGCTGCCTGGTATAGCATATGTTGTCTGTTGCATTTTGGAGGACCCTAATGTGTTGAGAGTCAGTAGACTCTTGTTGATATGCCCTCGTGATAAATGCTTTCTGATTATAGGGAGGCGAAGAAGTACTACAGCCAATGGTAGGGTTTCTGCTGTAGTGCCTAAAACACAGAATCATGGATCCAGCCAGGACAGGGTTAATTTTTGCGGTAGCCAGGAGGGGCATGGCTAGGAGGTGATTCTATACCCCTCAAGTAATTTTCTGGGGAGGGTAGGAGAGTTCCCACTCTGGGTTGGGTTGTGAGGCAGAGGGGGTCAGGGGGTGTTTTCTGTGAGGGGTGGACAATGACATGTGAATCAGTCACCTTTTTTCTTGTACCGCTCTGGCACTGGTATTGCTCCTTGTTTTATTTTATTGTTACTTCGCGGGCTGCATCAAAAGCAGCATGGCCAGCAGGTCAAAGTCAGGTGATTCTCCCTCTGCTCTGCCCTGGTGCAAGCCTGCCTGTACTGTGTCCAGCTCTGGGGTCCTCAGCACAGGAAGGAAAGGGACCTGTTGGAGCAGGTCCAGAGGAGGCCACCCAGATGACCAGAAGGTTGGAGCACCTCTCCTATTAAGACAAGCTGGGAGCATTCAGGCTGTGTGGTTGGAGAAGGCTCTTGGGAGACCTCGTTGTCTTTCAGTACTTAAAAAGGGTGCCCACAACAAAGACTGGGACAGACGCTTTAGCAGGGCCTGCTGGGATAGGACTAGGACTAATGGTTGTAAACTAAAATGTTCAGGCTACATAGAAAGAAGAAATTTTTTATGACAGCGGTGGTGAAACACTGGAGCAGGTTACCCCAAGAGGCAATAGATGCCCAGTTTCTGGAAATACTTAAAGCCAGGTTGGACAGGTCTTTGAGCAACCTGGTCTAGTTGAAGATGTCCCTGCTCATTGCAGGGGGAATGGAGTAAGTGACCTTCAAAGGTCTCTTCAGACCCTAACTACTTTAGGATTCAACTGATGTTTAATTCTTATATATGTGGTAATAAAAGTAAAAAAGAGGCACTACTGTGGATCGTTTAGTAATATTTGATTCGTAATGAATTCTTACTGCTCCCAAAGTATAATTTCTGCACAGATATTTTTAGGAATATATGCAAAATCTTTTTCCCCTCTTGGAAGGGATCTGACTATATAAAGCACATTATTGTACAAAGAAAAGGATCCTATGTTGATATGACTTTGTACTATATACGATACAATAGAATCATGCTTAGTCTATGTATGTGGCATTCTGGGATGTTTTTTACTTAGGAAGGGATTTGTGTCTTGTTTCTACCTTTCTTTTGTCTTGAAATAAACAGTCGTCTTAAGTATCCAAAATATTTGAGTTGTGAGCTGGGCTTCAAATACGGCTTTAGCTAGTTGTTTTGTTCCTTTCCTTTTTATTTCTCCACTGTGGAAAATAATGTTAAACTAATCTCCCTGTGAACTTCTTTTTGTGCACAATCCTGTCTCATTTTGCCTGTGCATTCACTACAAAACACAAATGCATAACTGAACAAAACAGCTGTCTTACCACCTTCCTACTGCATTTCAAAACATCAAAGCTATTTTCCATGTACTATGTTTTGCAGTATAAGGACACTAATTAAACTACAGTTCTTCCTGCTGCTACCATTGTGTACATCACCTCTCAAATGAGATAATTAAGGTATTAGAGTTAAAGTGTTAACTGGAGAAGCTGTAGGGACAAAAATCAAGAGTCACGCTAATGACACTGAATGACAGAAGTATCTCAGAGCCCTTTGCAGGAAAAATTAGTGATACAAACTAATATGCACCTTGCTCTTAAGTCTAAGGGAAAATGTCACATATCTGGATTTCTGAGCAAATTTACTTTCTTATGGGCAGTAATGACTGCATTCAGTAAAAAAGCATGTCACATCTTTTGTTTTCTGTTACCTAATCCAGAAACTCACAGGCTTGATTGGTGAAAATGGTGTTTTCTTAACAGACAGAGTACTGTGTAACTACTGTGGCATGAGAATTGTTGTCTCTTTCTTTCCCATATATCACCTTGCTCAGTTCTTTAGCATATTCTTTCTGACTAGCACTACTAATGTTAAAAGAGCTATTCTACCATGAAGTAAATTCCACAATGTATTCTCCATAGTAGTATATGGAGAAACAGTTAAGTGACAAGTTATGTCTAGAGCATTCCTATAGACAAAAGTTTTTACTTGCTTCTCCATTTTCTGACAAAGGTCTGGGATCATAAACCATTCACTGAAATGCTTCCACAGCACTATAAAATTAGAGAATCATGGAATCATAGTTTGGGTTAGAAGGGAGCTTACAGATCATCTTTTCCCAACTCTCCTGCATGGGCAAACACATCTTTCCCTAGACCAGGTTACCCACAGCCCTGTCCAGCCTGGTCTCGAACAGCTCTAAGGATCAGGAGTCTACAACCTCTCTGGAAACCTGTTCCAGTGCCTCACCACCCTTATAGCAAAGAATTTCTTCCTAGTATCTACCTTTCTTCAGCTTAAGGCCATTTTCCCCATGTCCTTTCACTATGTGTCCATGGGAAAAGTTCCTCTCCAGCCTTCTTGCAGTCAATCCCCCTTTAAGTACTGGATGGTGCTATAAGGTCTCCCTGGAGCCTTCTCTTCTTCAGGCTGAACAACTCCAACTCTCACATTCTGTCTTCATAGCAGAGGTTCTCCAGTCCTGTGATCAACTTAGTTGCCTCCTCTGGACCTGTTCCAACAGGTCCGTGCCTTTCCTCTGCTGAGGACCTCAGAGCTGGATGCAGAACTCCAGGTGGCATCTCACCAGAGCAGAGTGGAGGGGCAGAATGTCCTCCCTTGCCCTGCTGCCCATGCTGCTTTGGAGGCAGACTGGGATACAAATGGATTTCAAGGCTGTTGAGTGCATACTGCTGAACTATGTTGAGCTTGGGAAGAAGAGACTTCATCTGTTGTCCTTCTGGATACCTTATGTCAATGGGGAGTGTTTATCTTAAAAGTATTTCTAACTTTTTGGTTAAAAAATTCACCCAGAAAATCTGAGATTACCAAATTTGTAGCACATATAAATATATTTGAGTTCCTGAAATTATGTACAGGAGTTGTAGTCTACCATGAAACTCTTCTCTTATCAAGCTGCTGGAGACTCTCTCCTCCAACAAAGGACTGGCAAAACTTTGAAGCTTTTCAGGCGACGCAGTAATATTTAATTTCAATGGAAACTAGCCTGACATATTTTGTTAAATTCTCTCAAATTAAATTTATTTTCAGTTTTAAGCAAGAGCTACTTGACATATGTGTGTTTGTTTTGTTGGGGGATTTTTTTTGTCTGTGGGCATTGCTAGTGAATGTGAATACCCTAATGCTTATTTAATTTACTGCTGTAATTGGGAGTACTTTCACTGTAATTCCATGCTATTCCACTTGTATTAATTAAAACCTTACCGGGGTGGAATGTAAGGGGCAGGAAGCAAGCCAGTTTGCCAGTGCCTGAGAAAAAGTACTTTCCTACCCCATGACTTGGAGCAGCCTTCATAGCTATTTGCCCTAGCCCTTAGGGTTTAATTATGTCCCTCATGCCCTTCCTAGCAGCAACAATCCTTACTATGCCTTGCTGGAAGCAGTACAGGGGAAGAAGAGAAAATCCCTACCGTATAAGGATGTTTTCAGAACTTCACACTACTGTTGGTATTCATTAAATTATTTCTTCCTCATTTTCTTTTTCTTCATGTATAGTAGACCTAAACCAGGGAGAACTGGTTCTGTTTTTTATTCAGACTTTGGTTATTCCTTACACAATTTATCATACAACAGAACAACAGCTTCCACATATTACTGGTAACCCATTTCCATGCAGTTTTTTATCTGCCTGAGCAGATGCCAGAACATTCCCATGAGGATGTCTTTGTTTCAATTAATTCATTGTATTAAAATGGAGGTTAAAAGGAAAAAAAAAAAAATCTAAAATTCATTGTGTGAAAACCAGTTCTTGGCATTTCTTTATTTAACCCATGTTACTGGAAAATAGTTTGGTATTTTAAAAATAAAAAAATGTTTTCACCATCAAAAACTTTCAGTGAATCTTTGAAGACAATTTTAAAGTTGGAACAGTTGCAATATATTACAACTTAATACCTTTACAGAGCAAGTGAAGCAGTTTTATGATTCTTTTACTGTCCTGTTTTATATTCTCTACTATACTCCAAGGTGTTTCTAATGTGTACTTTGCTCTCATTTTGAAATATTATTTTTGACTGTTCCCATTTTTCTTTCAGTGCCTTTCAGTTCCATAAGGGTCAAATGCTACCACGCTTGCACTGCAGTGCGACTGGTCCTTCAAAAAAGAACTGTTTGGCATAATTATGATAAACTCAGCCTGACTGTTTAAACTTCATTATGTTCTAAGTGCTTATAGAGGAAATAGTTGCTTACTCACACACTTCTTTAACTTTGACTTGAGGCTATCTTATTATGTTATGACCTATCAGCTGGGAACCTTGACCTGTATGTTGGTTACATTTTTAATTGCTAACAGATTTTGTTAATTGTTCACCTACAGAGAACAGCTACCTAAAATATCCTCCTTAATGAGCTCATTACAATGCTGTATGCTTTGTAAATGGTGACCATTACATATGTGATAAATAAAGAAAGCTTTCTTGAGCTGGATTAAACCAAACTCAAACCAGTCCTTCCATATCAAGGACTTTTGTGCCTTGCTTAGGAAAAATATGTCCAAGATTAAGTATAAATAGTATTAGTAGGCATGCTCTTGTAGTATGTTTTAAGGCAGTACCAAGATCCAATACCTCTTGTTGTACAATATATGTATATTACATCTCTGAGTTTCTTCAGATGTAAAATAACTCCAAGTTTTTTTCTAGGTTTGGTAAAAACATAAGGTACTGATTAATAAAATAATTTCATGTTTGTCTAAGGATTAGTGATAGAAGAAATCCTTAAAATCTGTTTTCTTAGGAGATTTTTGCCCATTGTATATAAACAATTCAGAACAGCAACATCAATTCACATTTGTTTTGTTGTTGCAAGGTCCAGAGAACAGAATCCAAAGGACTATAAAATATGCTGTCAGTCCCCTGAGCAGGAAAAAAAGAACTGAGCACACTTTGTTGATAAAGATTAGAAAGGCAAATATAGATAATAATGATCAGCTTCAGTTCTGATGAATCTGCCCAAACACTTCCTGGACAGACTAGAGAGGCAGTTCCCTAATGCTTTGAATCCTTGCTTCAACTGAACCACTCTTAGAACACAATGGAAGAATTTTTTTTCCCTTTGGTTTAAGCCTAAATTCATCTGCAAATAAGACAGGGTAAAATAGTTTTTGCATAGAGAAAGAAAAGATGAGATAAAAGTATGAAACTAATAGAGGATTATTTTTTCAGTCACAGGAAGTCACTAGAGTTTAGTTTTTGGACTGGTGTTACTCAGGGCTTTGGTTTTGCTCTTTTTTTGATTTATCACTGCACAAAGAGGTGGGCCTTCCTAGTGAAGGTGTCTGATGACACATTTCTGCAGGCATTATCAGTAGTCATGTAGATCTGGGTACAAGGAAAAATATATAATCCTGAGTACTAGGGGGAGGGATGTAATACAGTAATACCAAGGGCGGTTTCACTCAGAGGTCGTGACAGGAATTGATATGAGAATGGGAAGAGAGGTACACCTGTACAAAGTGAATACAGGCTGACTGTAAGTCACCAGCATGATGAAGAATCCAGGATGTAGCTGAACTATAGATTGTGATAGGAAATTATTAATGCTGTTGGACCCACTTCTACTATGACTCATACAGAATGCAGTCTATATTTCTGATGGCTCTGAATCCACAAAGGTGAACTCAGATTGAAACAGACAGAGCTGAAGACTGAAGAGAAGTAGTTTACTTTAAAAAAAACAGACAGGCAACAGAAAGACAGTATGTTTTTCTCTCTGCTTATATAATAAGAAATGAAGGAATTAATATTAGGGCAAACCAGCCATTTAAGAAAATTGATATCACTCCCACAAAGGAAAATAGACATAAAATAGCTGAGAATAAAGGCTAGAAATCAGAATGAAGTCTCTAACTGTGATGAGGGCTGGTGGTGCACCTTCACATAGACTTAGCTGGAGCAATAATCCTCTGAAATGAGGATCATTAAATATGATGGTGTGATAATGAAGGTCTGGATAAACAGCTAAATAGTACTTCTAGTACTTATGGGTCTTGATGAGAATTCCCAGATATTCTGCCCAGGCTACATAGGCAGCTGTAATTAGTTGAAAGATGTGCCTATGGCTCTGCAGGCAGGAAATGCTGTACTTGCTAAAGGAGGAAACCCAGGAAAAACATCTTAATAAAGAGATCCAGTACAACTGAAGTCAACTGAGTGCAAAACTGAGGTTTTGCACTGAAGGATGTCAAACATGCATCTGTGAAAATAATAAAAAATTGCAAGGATAGAGCAGAAAATTAAAAGGCCTGAGAGTATAAAGAAATCAAGTATAGCATGTGCAGGAAGTTTATCAGGGAACTAGTAGGTGGGCACTACTGTTGAGAAGTAAAGGGAGCCATAATAAAAGATAAGAGAACTATAAACAAGTAAAAGTTCATTAAACAGGAAATCGTATCAAAAACCTTCTCTTAGTAAATAGTGGAGTAAGTAGAGATTAGACTTAGCAAAACTTCTGGAGAAATTTGAGATTAAAGTGGTAGATGTATAAATATATTTGCCCAACAAACAGAAGACAAAGTAACTGTAGCATTGAAGAGAACTTCTTATAAAACCCCCTGACATGATTGAAAAAGTTAAACACTAACAGTCATTATTGTTAAGCAATTTTCTAATCCATTGCAATGGGGATGTTTGCTAAGGATTTTGTGCTGTCCTTTTTATGAGAAAAAAATCACTGTTAGTCTGGACTAGGTGACGCACAGAATGGGACTGCCTTTAGTGTCATGAGAAGACCATGCCAGAGGAAGCCAGTTAAGATCAGTGATTATGTGAGACTCTTGGTAAACCAAGAGTGAGAAGTAATTTTAAAACAGTGAGTACTCAGCTGCTTTTTAGATGTCAGGGCTCCTACTTACACATCTTAATAGGAAACAATCTCCAAACACTCCCACTCCACTCCACTCTAATGTATTTTAGTCTTTTAAAGGAGTTTGCAGATTAAAAAAAACCCAAACAGGGGAAAAATACTAGCCAATACACCGTTTCTCTGTTCCAGCATCTACACGGAGTTCTTACACCACGAATGCTGCAATCTCTTGCAGGGGCTTGTATAGGCCAAATGCATTTTTTTCTGCTATGGCAAGATGCAGTTGTGACCTGCTACGTGGCTGCAACTAAAGTGTGGGGCTGTGGAGCAAGGGAATGCCCAGGGACCATGCCTTTTAGGGATGAGAGAAGCAAAACAATCCTTTCTTGAAAATACTCTGTATTATATTTTAGAGGATTTGGCCAGGTCTTAGTCAGGTAGACTGATACAATGGCAATGGATCAGGGCTTTCCAGAGTCTTTTCAACTACATTACTGACCAGCTACAATTGATACAATTTAGGTCAAAAACTGGTATTTGACTATACTTTGAGCTATCATACAGGCAAGAACAAGCAGATTTTTATTCCAGGTATGCTACAGGATATTTTTATTTTTATTTTTATTTTTATTTTTTA